>OY986972.1:20264495-20587629 GCA_963920575.1 Narthecium ossifragum
AATTTTATGTTTAGTATTTTTTTAACGAATAAGTTCATTTTACCGTGCCGGAGGCTTGGAGCGCCTTGCCACTATAATTTTTGAGGGCGAAAGAAAAGGTGGTCTCTGGATAAGACGCTGGTCTTTGGAAACATCTCTCTGCTCTCCGTCTTCCTCGCTATGCTTTGGAGCTGCTGCTGCTGCTATTCTAAGGCATAAATGGAGAATATGTTGGGGCTTCTCAAGGTGCGGGTGCTGCGAGGTGTGAACTTGGCCCCGCGCGACTCCCGTGACAGCGATGCCTACGTCTTCGTCACCATGGGTGACCAGGTCCCAGCTCTTCTATTCCTCGATCTTGGCCCTCTCTCTTTCTTGTGCATACTCCCTTTGATCCGATTGGTTTGCATCAAAGCTTCGATCTTTGTCCTAATTCCTAGCGAATTTTGTTTTTGGTGTTCTGTTCATGATGGGGGCACTCTGGAACGATTTTTCTCGAAGAGGTGGATTTATCTGAGCTCATGATGAGCTTGATCTCAAAAAGCTAGTGCTTTGGTAGCGAATATTAGGAGATTTATGTAAGGAGGACGACTTAAGGAGATTTAAGTATGAGGGCTCAGTTGCTGATGAAGTCTCGAGCAATGAAGGTTTTTCCTAGGATAGTTCTAATCAAAATCTTCATCTCCTTAGCAAATGCATGATTCCGGTGATATACGCAATTGCTTGCATATATTGGGTTAACTTCAAGATGGTGCAGAACCAATTTGTCTGTCTTCATGGGTGTAGAATTACTCGTAAAACTTTGTGTGCTCAGATTAGTGGAGAACTCGGGAGATTCCACACGAGGAACCACTCATTACGAATATCCAGTCTTTGTCGCGCATGTGGATTGAAGTTATGCAACAGCTTAAGATCTTGGAGATAGGAATTTGCTTTCTTACAGCTTATTATGTGTTTTATCTCGTATTCAATTTGTACTGTTCCTTCTTCTCATTGTATTTCTTTGTGGTGCAGAAGTTGAAGACCAGTGTAAAGAAGTCTAATGTCAACCCAGAATGGGACGAAGAGTTAACTCTTTCCGTTTCAGAGCCTGTTCAACCGATTAGGATTGTAAGAGTCTTCTACTAATTTTGTTATCCTCTTCTTTAGGACAGACAAATTCATGTGATATCTATATATTGAAAAACTTGATGACATAACCGAGGTTTCCTTGGAAAGGTTTGATGTAGAAGGACTGATGCTGTATGGATTATCTAATTTATAGTTTTCGAGGTACTTACTTCTTATGTATATGATGTTGATTCTGGAGAACTTCAGCAGTGACTATGATCAAAATTTCACTCCAGGACTGTAGACATAATAAGCATCTGACTAATCTGTTGTCTGCAAAAAGATAAGTTGTCTTTGTTTTTTTGTTTTCACCATGCTTAGATGGATGCAGGTGATAAAAGAACTGATTTGCCAGTTTATCTGGGGGATGTCAACAGCTTAAGTGCCATGCATTTGTTGTTGTATGTTGTATTTTTACTTCAGTGCTTCATAGAATAACAGCAAAAATCTGGAAGTAAGATCGAGTTTTCATCAAGTGTCTTGTGTGTCCCAAGACAGCATCAAATCAATCAACTAAGTATCAACCAGCCTTCTTTCTGCTGTTTGCATTATCTCTAGTACGATCTTCCCTTGGCTAAATTTTGTTCCTAAGAAAATTACACACATCCTTATAATTGAATTATATGAAGCTTGTATGCTTTGTCTGTTCTGGGATGCGTATTTACTATGTTCATTTCTGTAATGCTAATGAAGAGAATTGTGTAACGAACTTCTAGAGTTGGCCATCTCCTTCACCATGATTTCTCATTATCTTAACGGCGACTTGCAGGAGGTTTTTGACAAGGATACATTTACAAGAGATGACAAAATGGGTGATGCAGAATTCAACATCCAACCTCTTGTTGATGCTGTAAAAATGGACCGGCAAGGCCTTCCTGACGGCACCATACTTAGGAGCATGCTACCTTATCGTCACAACTGCCTAGTTTGCGAGAGCCCCATCTTATGGAAGGATGGCAAGGTCACTCAAGACGTAATTCTGAGGCTGAGAAATGTGGAAAGCGGTGAAGTCGAACTGAAACTACACTGGATCGATATTGCTAGTAGATGAGAAAATATGAAGGGTGGTATGCACCATTTGATGTAGAAATGTCCTGCAAATGGAGCCTTAACTATCATGAAAGGATTACTGTAATGCTGGACAAGGACTTGTTAGGTGCATGCTTTGTACCTTTCTGTATATAGGGTTTGCTTGTAAACAATTCAGTATCCAAGCGGTGAATCTAAGGTATAATATGAGCAGCAGCTTGTGTGATACTGGCTGACATTGATCCATGTAATAAGAGCACCTGAGACATGTATGGTTTTTACTCTGAGAATTGAGATCAGCTCCCCTATCCATATCCATTTTGATGACTTGAGAAGCTCAAATTAAACCATTTCTCATTTAACATAGAAGGTGGTTATTGTGAAAGAATAAAGATTCGTGTATATAAATAGAAATGCACATGTCATCTATTGGTAGCCAAGTATCGATTCTTTCATTTATCTCATTGATAGTGGATTACCGACGGGATATGTATCTGTAGTCAACTACCGATAGATAAATTTGGTCCGGTGGTGAGATATCGATATCTTCATCTATCTCATAGATGAAAGAATTGATATTCGGCTACCAGTAAGTGGCATGTGCATTACACATGTCACATGTCACATGTCAATGTACACAAAGCAACACTCATTGTGAAATCACGAGTGTCCCAAAAGCTTAAGCTGATTAGCAAGTGAGTTTGATTGCTAAACTAGGTTTTAACACATCCAACCATGTGGGCTCCAATGATTCACAAGCATGTGAAATAGATAATTAAAGAAATGGACCAATGGAATTATTAAATACGTTTCAGTACCCTCAAGTTTGGGTTAAGTTTCAAATTCAATTTCTCAAAAAAAAAAAAATCTCGTCAATTTGAACCTTTAATTTTTAAAAACTATTCAACTTGGGACCCGACCCATATGCCGTTAACTCGACTAATGGAAAAATCTATGTGGTCTGCACGTGAAGGATCAGATTAGTTTGGGTAATCGAATTTAATGGTGGGTTTCTATTTCTGCAGCTCAAGTCGTGTACAGACCAGACCGCATGGGTTTATCCGTTAGTCGAGTTAATGCCATGCGGGCCAAATTGAACAGTTTTTAAAAAAATAGTAGGGGGCAAAGTGAACATGATTTTAGTTTGAAGGACTGGATTGAAATCTAAACCAAGCTTGTGAGTATTAAAACCTAGTTAAGTCAACCACTAAATTCAAAAAAAAAAATCCAACTTAATTTGACTCTACCAAGTTAAAAAAATCAAATAATCAACCCAAGTTTTGACTGGACCAAAAACTATCTGTCGGTCAGACAATTTAATTCCAAGAAACACACCAATGTTGCGAACTTACGGTCGGAGTCATTTACCGCCAAATAGTGCTGGGATTTGGAGTCGTCTTCTTAGGTTGGGGGTTTAGGGTTTTTGGTGGAGAGGGAAATGGGTAGGGTTTTTACTGTGGAATTGGAGGGTAGCCTATACCGATGCCGCTACTGCAAGACTCATCTGGCCCTCGCCGAGGACCTCGTCTCCAAAGTACTTTTACTTTTAACCCCTCTTTTCCATCCTATGCCTCTGTGCTTTTTGCTTGTCCACAAGTCATAACTTTGAGGAGTTTTTATATCCCATGGCTTCATACCTTTCCAGTTGGATACCATGTTGTCTTGATTCTTGAGCTGTATAAGTTACAAGAAGAGTGGAAATTCTTGATATTTATGACTAATTGCTTTCAGGGGCTGAAAAAGATTCTTTAAATGATTAGGAAACTGTGTAATTTGATCTGTTTTTTGTTGCTTAGGATGGGTGAACTATCATATAAAAAGGTCTTAGTTGGGAGAATTGTTGAAGAAAGAAGTTGCTGATGGGGATTTATCAGTTGGGTATTCGATTTAAGGGCTTGAGATGTGCTGGTGGTATGAAGAGAGGAAATTGGGAAGAGGAGAGAGGAGACATATCGATATATTCATCTTAACAGACTAAGAGTGAGGCATCACTAAGGAATTTGTTCATCTCAAGAGTTATCATCACATCATAATCTTCTAGACTCCTAACCGTTTATTTCTTTAATTCCCAAAAGTCTCCTAGCTGGATAAATTTTACAGACAACACTCTGATGTGTTTGTTTTTGTATATCATTTGTTGTTAAATCTGCTGCAATTTGCAAGGCTTTGTATTGCATGCCTTCTGAGCATGTGGAATTGAACATATCTTTCAGCATAATAAGGGACAATGCATTCCAAGTCTGAATATCATCAGGGATAAATTTAGATGTGTAGTCTTGCATTAATGATGAAAACTAAAATTAGCACTCAACCCTGTGAGCTAAATTCATGTTCTTTACACCACGTGGAGAAAGAGCTAGTTATTGTGTTTTAGCATGTTCCATCTCATAATTTCCTTGCAGTTATTCCCACTTAAATCATGTTTATGTTAATATGCTTTGGTTTTCAGTATTAATTCACGCTTTAATTGTTTTGCCATTCTTACCAGGCCTTCCACTCTCGACATGGAAAGGCATATCTCTTTAATAGTGTGTAAGTTTCTTTTTTCTGGTGCATAATAGAAATCTCTTCTATTTGGATATCCTGTAGGTTATCTCACATTCGTAGTAGGTTATCTCACATTCGTAGAAGCTCTTTTCTTTTTCTTTCTTCTCTTTTTTCAATACTGTTTTTAGCATAAATTGTTTTCTTGAAAAGATTGTGCTGTCAATTTAGTTGCCTGTTCATTAGGAACTTTTGATGCCTTGTGTATTTTAGTGATATTCCTATGCGGTCTTACCCTATGTTATTCACTCAGCCACAGCTCAAGTCACACGGGCATCAAATTTTACGGGTGTGAAGATGGTAGTGATGTACGTAAGCTTCCAGCAGCTTGTGCATCTGAGTCATAATTTGGTGTTTAAAGTGATTAAGGGTTTGCTTATTCTTATTCAGTAGCACCTTTTTTGTTTTAATTTCTTTCGGTCAAACTAATCAGTAATCAGCATATAGTCTTAGTCTTATCTCCCGGAAGATAGAAAATTATTTCTTCAATATGTATGGTCAATGAATTATAGTCGACTTCCTAAACTAAAGCACCAAATTGTAAAAGCTCCAGTTTTAGCTCTATGGAGCAGAAGCTCGGCCAGGCTTGAATCCAAATTGAAATGTGGAGTTTAAATCTCATGGAAGACACTTCTTGGAGATTACAAATGGCAAATTGAGGAGTTGATTTGGAAATGAGTGACTATAGGAACTCTGTTAGACTTAGATGTTCTTTTGGGAATTTGCCCTCTTATTAGTTGTTGCACTTGGAAAAGTGTCTAATTGCTACACCTTCATTCTGGCAAGCTATTATGTAATAGCATCCTCATGCAAGAAGCTAGATGTGTAAGATATGTGTGGGATAGACACTCAACTTATTTGTTCATTACTTCATTAAAAGTAGTACAAATTTTATGTTCAACTGCTTAATTTTTTCCAGAGTCTGTTGGCTCCAAAAGATTCTGTTTATAAATTTCTTTACTTTAAAGTTTATTTTTGTTGGCTTCAATAATATAGCCTGCCAAAACTTGATAATAACTACCTCCCAATGTTTAAGCATCTACATGCCTTTTCATTGTCCTCCAAAAAAAATGCTCTTACCCTTTAAG
The DNA here is from genome assembly GCA_963920575.1 of Narthecium ossifragum. Taxonomy (NCBI): domain Eukaryota; kingdom Viridiplantae; phylum Streptophyta; class Magnoliopsida; order Dioscoreales; family Nartheciaceae; genus Narthecium; species Narthecium ossifragum. The sequence continues at coordinate 20,270,243 of OY986972.1, forward strand.
CTTAAAACTGGTGACTAGACATCTCGATAGGTTCAAGGATGCCATAAGAGTAACAACTGACAACCTATTGAAATCTAGAGCAGCATATGCTCTCATGATTATTAATGGCTGACCGGTGTAGACAGCCAAAGAAATGTGAAAAGTTCAGAAATTGCAAAAAGAAAAACGAAGAGGAAATCCCAGCAAATCGTTTACAATTATCTTTAGCTATATTCTTTGTTTAACTTTTGGACTTGTTGCATCTTTCTTAAATATTGCAGTGTTAACATCTGTGTTGGAGATCTGGAGGAAAGACTTATGCTTTCTGGCATGCATACAGTAGCTGACATATTTTGCTGTTGCTGTGGACAAAATGCTGGTTGGAAATATGTGAGCTTCTTTGCCTGCGTGATACTCTTTCTCTTTAATGACGGAGCAAGCTTTATTTTGTAAATTTTCACAAGTCAATGATGCCTGCTGGCTGAGCTCGTTTTGTTTTGGGGCTCTTTTCTCTATTCTAAAGTGCTTAGGCCATGTGGCAGCTTGCTTTGGCTGTGTTATTAAGCCAAACCTACTAAATGTGAACTGCACATATGGCCAGTGGCTCAAATTTTTCCGAGCCTTTATTGACGCTGAAACAGATTACATGTGAGAAAATCCATGGCTGCCTGTTACAGGATACATGGCTAGCAGAATTGGTCATGAGATGTCCCACTAGATGTTAATGTATATGTCATATACTTGAGAAGCAGTATTGTCAGTCTGAAGTAGATGGATTGTAGTGATCTCACGATTGATAAATCTCCTATTGGATGCAAATATTCTATGCATGTTTGATGTAATTGGGTGTTCAAACCATCTGCAGCCGTGAATTTTGATTTCTGAACACTATCTATTTTTTGCTTAAAAGTTCATGAGAATGGTGAGGAGGCACATGTTACAAAGCTAGGAAGCACCGACACTTCTAGCAGTGGAGCGTGTCCGTGTCCGATACGGTATCAGACACGACACTCGTCATACACGTGTCCGACACTTTCCCGGCGTGTCCTTATTTTTTTAGGGCTATTATGATTATACAAACTATGTACGCACAACAATAAGCCATGTCGTCTTCCTTGTTCGGTGGAATTCAAACTCAGTATCGGGTTTAGAAGTCCCTCTCATTTTTTCCCCTCTTCTGCAATCTAAAGCCCTAACTTTAAATCTTAAGGTCCGACAACCTAATGCCAATTGGTGCATTGATCGGCAGTGGCATCGATGTTTAAGTATATAATTATTATACATTATTAAGTCTTGTATCTTTCGATAAAATATTCTTCTACATATGACATATATAAAAAAAAAAGTTTTTTGTCTACTTGTCCTTGCCGTGTCATGTCCTGTATTTAATGAAAATCGTTGTGTCGGCGTGTCCGTGTGGTTTTGTATCCGTGTCACGTGTCCGTGTAAGTGCTTCCTAGTTACAAAGTAATGAAATCATCTTTTGCCTATCAAATTACTCAAGTTAAAACCTATGTTGTTCCTTGGATATTGAGAATAAACTTTTCATTTCGATCTCATTATGCTCCAAGGATTCTTATATTTCTTACTTTTCTTGCATTCTGATGTTTAGGAGTCGGCCCGCGAAAAGAGTCAGAAATACAAAGAAGGGAAGTTTGTCTTGGAAAGGTTGTAGCCTTTTGCACTTTTATAATTAACATCTTTAGTGAACTCATCCGAGTATATTTATTTCTGCAGGATAAGAATAGATGATGGAACAGACTCGAGGTTTTACATTGATACCTATCCGAATGAAAGTGATGCAGATGATAATTAGTAATTGCAATCCACCTTATACTTTTCTGTACAATAAGTTATTACAGTTGATGAGTATAAGTAGTTTTTAATCACGACGAATTCTTGCATACTCTGTGACATCTCTTGGCAGGGGGGGTTTTAGTGATATGTACAATGATGTGGTTTATAACACAAGCTTCACCTGCCAGAGAATCATTGATCAATGTCAATATGATGATTTACTATGTTAAGATATGGCTGAATAGATGTTTAAAGCTATTAGAAATTAGTTCATGCGTGTGATGATCTATGACTGTTGAGTGAAACAGCTTTGAAGGTAAGGTTTTGATCTTTGGCGTAAAAAGCTATGAAGATGCTTAATATCACATTTCACCATCAAAACATGCTAAATATCATATTTCACCTTACATTTCTTACAAGTTACAATATCATACTTCCCTCTCAAAACATAGTGATTGTTTCAAAAATACCATTTTGCCTTATTAATAGTTTTAATCATGATTATAAAGTTATAAGTAAATTGAATACTCTTGGACATTAAGGCCAAGGTATTTGCATGCAGATTCAGACTTGTACATCTATTTTAGTGTTCGAGGACTTGAGATATTTTTAATCATAGATTCATAATTAAGTTCTTTAATCAGACAGAAGGATATTTTGGAAAGAATCCTCATGTTTCGAGAAAGAATTTGATATTGAGAGAGAGAGAGAATGAAAGTGACCATGTCCTTAGAGTTTGGTTTTTTTTTTATTTTTTTATTAGTTGAGTCTGTTATCCTGACTTATGACAGATGTTATGTTACCTATCGAATATCAACCATATCTGTTTTCATTGATCACATTCAGGATATGGATCCCTTGCAAAGACAATGAATGACTTGGTTTGATGACCATATCTGGCTTTCCTCCTCCATACCTTATCATAGATGGACTCATGTAATCGTAGCTTACCCGGGAAGTGTACTGATCAAGCTTGGATTCGATAACTTTGAATGACTACGGCCGAATGGATTTTATCTCAGCGTTGATTTGAAAGCATGGTAATTCCTAATACTTGCTAGGGTTGTGGTAAAGAAAGAGGAATTTACTTCGCTCATAGTGTGGAGTAATTTATATCAAACAACAAAATTTACTGAAGAACGGGCGAGGACATGCATGTAGCACAAATTATGATTTCTCCTCTCCTAGCAAGGACTTGAGTGTAAAACTTTTGCAAATATCCAGCAAAACAGTCTTAATCAAGCAAATTGTAAAGACCATAAATTAAGCAAATGTATCCTTCGATTTTATTTTTTTTCATATAGATCTTTCGATCTTTTTAGCTTGACCATGATGAGTTTGAGATGATCATAATTACTTAAGTTCACAAGAGTGTATATGCAAAGTAATTGTTGCACCTACATGACTGCAGAGATACAGCAGAAATGTGAACTTAATTAAATAAGATGAATGCAGAATGATGGCTAGAAATGACTGTAGATCACTCACATTGTTAGAACACTTTGGTTATTTTACTCTTAGACAGTTACTTTCCAATCTATATACCCTTAAATAAATAAATAGGATATTTTGGTCATTTCACATTCAAATGATAGGAGTTGATAAAATCCTATCAGACTAATATAAGAAAACATAATAGAAGATGGCATAATTTGATATCATCCTTATATGGAGCGATGGTTATAAATTAACATCGTGTTTGTCCTATGTGGCATAAGGATGTCTTAGGTGTAGCCTACATGACAAAATAATCCTAGGTTGAGGGGGGTTTAGTCGGGGAGTGATTATTGGGTGGTTATTGGGGTGGGGTGGTATGATTATTGGGTGATTACCCTGTCAAGTGACAGGGGTATCGCTAGTATATATATATAATGTGCATTCTATCATACGACCGAGAATGTCCGATCCAAGTTATGTTTGAATATATCATGCGATCGAGATGAAGTCACATGAAAAAGAGTAGTGGAGGTGGTGATTACCGGATGATTAGGAGAGAGAGAGGAGTAATGGAAGGGTGGTTACTCGTGCGACACTGGAGCCCCACCTAGTATATATATATCAAGTATATATATACTACATATTAAACGTTAAATTTTGTGTAAAACATTTAACACTTTTGTAAAGTAAATGTTTTCCTCAACACTCATGGCTGGAGGATGTGGGGATTTATTTACATCCAAGAATGTAACTGATGCTACAAGTATGGAAAGTAATTACAATACAATATAATCAGATCCTAAACTATAGTTGTACAATATTTGAATATTTAAATTGCTATCTTAAGATCTTGGCATATCGGCACATATGCTATCATCCCCCCTCAAGCTAACCGTGGAGGCTGGTGAAGCGGTAAGCTTGTTTCGAAAAAGAGTGAAGTTATGCTTGGCTACACCTTTGGTGAACACATCTGCAATTTGCAGTTCAGAGGGTACAAACTGAAGTTACAGGACTCCGTTAGCTACTAATTCTCAAATGTAATGAAAGTCAATGTCGATGTGTTTGGATCGAGACTTAGTGACAGGATTAGAAGCCATAAATATGGCACTCTTATTATCACATAGAATGTGAGGAGTCTGTCACGAGGGAATACAGAGATCTCATAGAAGTTGGGCTCAAACTTCATAAAACATTATTCATAGAAGAATAGCATATCGGAGAGATTGAATGAGGGAGAATAGATAGGAAGTAAAAACAGAACCCAAACTTTATTCAACAATCAGACGCTGAACATAAATCTTCAATTTTTTCATTATTTAGGTCTCCCTAGTTAGCACAACTCCTTCCCTAAATCCCCATGTGCATCCAAGCCGAGCAACAAGGATGAGGACGATGACGGTATTTGATGACGACAAGGAGAGCACGAATACATTCATGATAATGCGTTGGCATTAGAGCATGAATACATGAATCCATTCATGATAGCGCGTTGGCATTAGATGTGAATTCTCAGATTGACGATGATTCGATGGGACCGTTGCTTGTATTTTTTTCTCAAACTATTTAGATATATGGGTCGAATCTTATTTGAAAAGATTAGACTTGTATTTTTTATTAAGTTTGATAACTTCTTAATTTTTAAATATTCTATCAATCATAAGCCACTCTGGTTTTAGCCTTTAACCGAATTGTTATCTAAATCCCAACTCAAGTTATCAACTCCCATTTCAACGCATGCCACTGGTTAAAAACATGTTAAATTAATTTCTCAAAATTTAACATTTAATGTATAGCCTATCTCATTCATATATATATATACTAGTTGGCTCTTCATGCTACCTTACACGATAACTAATCACTAATTTTCTCTTTCTCTTTCTCTTTCTCTCTCTCTCCATTAACTACCCCATTCCCATTCATCGTTAGATATAAAAGAGATAAATCCTCTAAACGATTATCCATCATGGGTGCGTTTGGCAAATCTGAATCTGACGAATTAGCTGAATGAAGAATCTGTGGAATTAGCTGAATGGGGAATGAGTTGAATCTGGTGATTCTGTGAATTTTAGTTCTGTTGTTTGGTTGGTCTATATGGGATGAGCTGAATCTGGTGATTCTGGCGTTTGGCTTGTCTATTATGAATGAGCTGAATCTGCTAATTTTGTGGATTCTAGTGTTTGATTCATAAATCTCTTAATTGGAACCAAGTGAATTTTGACCGCATGTTAATAATAAAACTTTAAGTTTTCTTCAAATTAAGACATGTTTTTCATTATAATAATAACAATACCCACGAGATATGATTGATCAAAATTATTAAAAATTTAGATCAAATTAATTCTTTGAATGCATCTAATCATGTAAAATGATTGATCAAAATTATTAAAGATTCAGGTATAATTTAAGTTATAATATATTAAATGATTTTATAAATTAAATTACATCAAATATTTGCTTTCAAAAATAATCAATATTGGTCTCATAACGAAGATATCGATGATATCTTTTCAATGAGACTAATTTCATAAAGTTTCAACATGTATATTTAAAGTTATGATAAATATAGCTATTTTAAATATCAAAGGGATAAAATGGTTATTAAAGGAAATCTCAAATTCGGATCCGCGGATGCACAACGGCGGCTTCGAGCAGACGCCGCGATTCCGAATTTTTGGAATCCGACGTGGTCGGATTCCGCTGATTCCAAAAGACAAAAGTGAGCCAAACATGAGGATGAGGTGAATGAGGAATCCGCTCATTCCTCATTCCATCTAATCCACCCCATACTCTGCTATCCAAACACACCCATGAATGAGATAGGCTATATATATCAACCAAGTCCAACAGCAAGCTTCGAGGAAATGAAAACATAGGCATAGCAAAGGACGGGTAAGTATGAAGTGAATGACGCCAAATATAATTACATTGAGTACCAATTCTTTCCCTTTTTCCTTAATTCATAGAGTAACAATAATGGGAATTTTCTCAAAAGTTACAATAACAGGTCCAGAGCTCTGTTATCTTTTTCTTTAACCTTTTCCGGTGCGCATTAATTAGGCTTGCTTTTCATAACAATTTACATCCTGGAATAACCTCTGTAGTCTTCATATTGTGCCATGAATTCATCATTGAACTTCTTGAAACTAGCCATGATTCCAGGCATGTCTTGCTCTGCAGGCAAGATTGTTGTCCGAAGGTGGAAAACCCTATTGAAGGGGAGCAAAATTTGTAAACAGGAAATTCCAACTCAGATGAAGAAAGCGGTAATCATGCTCGTAGTATTAACATCTAGAATTCCACTGCCTAAGATGGCAAAGAATGTCACAAGTTCAAGAGTTTTGCAATCAAAAGATCATATTTAGCATGATGCTATGAAGAATCTACACATGGCATTTATAATTCCCGATGAAGTTCTCGAATAAGAATCATATATCTGTTGGTAAAAGCTACCGGAAGGATTAGTCATAGACGATACGAGAGTTTCTGGAGTAATTACCCCTCTTTCTGTCCAAAGCCTGAACCTGGGACTGTAGAGATACCGGTTGCCTCCAAGAGCTTAAGGCAATAGAAAACATCAGGAACCTTTCCAGCCTTCTTGGCAGCTTCAATTGCTCTTGCTGGTAAGCGTATTTGTGGGAAGGAATACATGGCTCCTGAAACAATTTCCAATAGTTTAGCCAATTTGTCAATGCTAGATTAAGTTTTACAAAAGTATCAATGAAGAGAATGATGGTAGTCTATCTTTACCCTCTGTAAAGTTACAAACAACATTTCTGCAGCTGTTAAATCCATCGGTCATTATCTGGGCTCTTCTCCTCAGAGAATCAAGTATGGCCTTGCTGAAGGATGATAAAAAATATCATATGAGTTAGATGAGATCTTCTAGAGCTTGACAATGCATTTCCCATTTGAAACAATTTCCGTGAAAAAAACTAATTAGATGTCTCTCCATAGACAACTAAGATTAGCCTATCCACTGAAGGTAATACCATTTTTCAATTGAAATAGTAACAGGGTATAGTCAAAGGGCATTCTTTGATAAATCTTAGATGAAGAAAAAACTAATTAGGCATAGACATAGTAAAACTTATATGTAACATTGAAAAAACAGATATGGTGTGACTATTGTCTATCGTAATAAACTTGGCAGACATAAAAAGTGCCTCTGATTTTTTTTCTTGCTTATATATCCGGCATTTGTTTTTGACGTGTAACAGAGTAGTCCAGCATAAACTGAGGTTACAACTGAATCTTAGATGACCCTATAAGCAACGATTCTAAATAAAAGTTCAAATAAATCCTCCTGAAACCATAAGTACCTCTCGGTAGTGAACTTCAAGTATGAAATATCTCCTGGTCGGGGAGGATTAACCATCACACCTAACTGAAAAAATGGAGAGTGTTTTAGCATATACAGTCTAGGCAGTATCCACGTTTGAAAGGATACAGGCACTTAAATTTGTCTATTGTGAAAAGATAGCTATAAATCCAGATTATGTAAAGGTATATTTACTTACAAATATCTGCCCAGGCACATTTGGGCTAAGTGAAACAGATGCAACTTTGTAAATCTCATCAACAGTCTGCACCATATAGAAATTAAAGAAATACAATCAATAGTATCAAATAAGAACACAATAAAAGCACACGGTAAAAGTAGGCTTCAACCATGATGAGAACATGCATCTACATGTGGTCCTAGTCATCCATCCTAGTCACCTACTTTTTATATGTATGAGTAATAGCCGTTATTTTTTACTTTAGCCGTCAGTACTTGACTTGACTAGTTATTAGTAAGTTGTGCTGTCATACTTGGGAAGTGTAGATTGAGAGTTACTAGAGGCCTAGTAACTTGTTTTGTCATACTTTGAAAGTGTAGATTGAGAGTTACTAGAGGGCCTAGTCAGTTGAGCTTGCAAGAATGAATCATATGTACTCATTTCTCTTATGAATGAAAAAAAGCTGATTTTGATTTTGGTCTACTACTTTATCTTGGAGAAGGAGTTTTACTTGTGTTTACTCTTATTCCTTTGGTGGATTTCTTGTGGAAGAAGAGTGCGCTCTCTCCAACTTGGTGGATTCCTTGGAGGAGAAAAGCCTTATTGTCTTGAAGTTGTGCTATCTCAAATTTCCTACTTCTACCTAGTTCCCGCATCAATTGGTATCAGAGCTTTGGTTCTTTCTCTTGATTGATGGCCAATCGCCGGCGATATGCTCCCAATACGGTTCGTGAGCGTGACTCACGGGATATTGAAGTGAAGGACTTGCAGAGACAAGTATGACTTCTTCAAGAGCAACTTGCTCGGCTAGAGGCTTTGGAACATGATGATCTCCGTCATGATTCAGAGCATGAAATCTCAAGCCACGATGAGGATGAGATTAACCCTTTCCATCATGCTCAACAAAGGGCATCAAGTGAAGAGGCTTCCCTATATCGCCATCCTCGGAGGGACCATGGGTTCCAACGAGATTTTCATATCAAAGTTGACATCCCCGACTTTGAAGGAAGAATACAAGCCGATGAATTCATAGATCAGGATGTGAAGATCATCGCCATCAAGCTCAAAAAGCATGCTTCTATTTGGTGGGAGCAACTCAAACTTCGGCAAGTTCATGAAGGCAAATCCAAGATTGACTCTTGGGAGAAGATGAAGAAGGAGCTAAAAGAAAAAGTTCTTGTCGAAGAACTACTTTCAAGACTCTTTCCTCAAGTTCCACCGCTTAACACAAGAGCAGCGATCAGTGGCGGCATACTCGGAGGAATTTGATCATCTCATGATGCGGTGTGGCATCTCTGAGCGGAGGAGCAAACTCTAGCTCGCTATCTTGGTGGGCTACGGCGGGAGATCTTTGATATTGTAGACCTTCAACCATATTGGACCTACAATGATGTTTACAAGCTTGCAATCAAGGCGGAGCGTCAACTCAAGACGAAGGAAGGACGTCGGCCAACGAGTGCAACTAGTACTCGGTCTTTAGGCTATGAGAACACTTTCAACCGGGGTAGTGCTTCTCAACCAACTAAAGTTTCACATCCAAAATCTCCATCCAATCATGGTGGTGTTTCTCCTCTCTTCCTAGTTCTTCTAATACTAATCTTCGGCGATGCTTCAAATGCCAAGGACTTGGGCATATTGTTTCCGAATGCTCAAATCGGAGGGTTCCGAATGCTCAAATCGGAGGGTTGTTACTCTCATGGAGGAGATTCTTGAAAAGAAGATCCAATGACGAACCCATCTATATATGATGAGGTAGAAGAAGAAGGTGAGATCACTTATTGTGATGAAGGCGAGGCTCTAGTTACCCGGCGAATCTTGAACACCTCTCATGTTGAAGAAGATAATTGGCTACGAAACATCTTTCATACCCGGTGCACTTCACATGGCATGGTATGCGATCTCATTATTGATGGTGGGAGTTGCGAGAATGTGATCTCTACCATCATGGCAAGCAAGCTACCACTTCAAGTGAAGGAGCACCCACATCCTTATAAGCTCTCATGGCTTAAGAAAGGAAATGAGGTAAAAGTTCATAAAAGATACTTAGTTTCCTTTTCTATTGGTAAAAATTACAAGGATGAAGTGTGGTGTGATGTCTTTCCTATGGATGCATGTCACTTATTACCTGGGAGATCATAGCAATATGATAGGAGGGTGATACATGATGGTTTCAAGAATACTTGCTATTTTGTGAAGGATGGACATTAGGGCCTTCCAAACTAGCAATTACTACCAACCATCTAGTGGGGAGAATAGTAATTTGCTTTCTAAATCTTTATTTCTAAAAGAATTGGAAGGCTCTAATGAAACCTATGCTCTTGTCATTGTGGAGGAGAATGAGAAGAAGAATGAAGTTCCTTTTATTATTTTACCTCTTCTTCAAGAGTTTCATGATGTAGTACCAGAAGATATTCCATTTGGCCTTCCACCAATGCGAGAGATTCAAAATTGCATTGATCTTTTGCTTGAAGCTTCTCTTCCTAACAAGGTTGCCTACCGGATAAATCCAAAGGAGAATGAAGAGCTACAACGTCAAGTTGATGATCTCATTAACAAAGGCTTGGTAAGGGAAAGCATGAGCCCGTGCGCGGTTCCCGCCCTCCTTGTTCCAAAGAAAGATGGCTCTTGGCACATGTGTGTGGGTAGTAGAGCGATGAACAAAATCACCATCAAATACCGCTTTCCTATCCCACGTCTTGATGATCTTCTTGACCAACTTCATGGTGCTTCTATTTTCTCCAAGATTGATATACGAAGAGGCTATCATCAAATCCGAATGAGACCCGGTTATGAATGGAAGACGGCTTTCAAGACAAGGGATGTTCTTTATGAATGGATGGTGATGCCATTCGGACTCTCTGATGCTCCTAGTACTTTTATGCGTCATATGAATCATGCTTTCAAACCTTTATTGGTCAATTCCTTGTTGTCTACTTTGATGACATTTTGATCTATAGCAAGGGCATCAAGGCGCATATGGAGAATCTTCATGAAGTCTTCAAGGTCTTAAGAGATCAAGAGTTGTATGCTAACTTGAAGAAATATGAGTTCTTGACAAATAGTCTCATCTTTTTAGGCTATGTTGTCTCAGCGAAGGGCATTAAGATGGATCCATCAAAGGTTGAAGCTATCTCTACATGGCCTACACCAACTTCTCTTCATGATATCCGGAGTTTTCATGGTCATACTTCATTTTATCGGCACTTCATCAAAGGCTTTAGCACCATAATTGCTCCTATCATCGATTGTCTAAAGGGTGGATCTTTCAAATGGACCGATGATGCTCAAAGGAGTTTTGAGCTCCTTAAAAGGAAGAAAATTGAAGCCCCATTTCTCACTCTTCCCGACTTCAATAAGGTTTTTGAGGTGGAATGTAACGCTTCAAATGTTGGGATTGGTGCGGTGCTTAGTCAAGAAGGTAAACCTCTTGCTTTCTTTAGTGAAAAGTTGAATAGCACTCAAAAAAACTATTTAACTTATGATAAAGAATTTCATGCTATTATTCGAGCATTGGCATCATTATCTCATTTCAAAAGAGCTTGTTCTTTTTTCCGATCATGAAGCTTTGAAATATATTCATAGCTAGAGTAAGCTCAATAATAGGCATGCGAAGTGGATAGAGTTCCTTCAAGCCTACACTTTTCATATCAAGCACAAAGTGGGTATAAAAAACAAAGTGGCGGATGCTTTGAGCCGAAGGCACTCTTTGCTTTTCACTATGCAAGTGAAGGTCTTGGGTTTTGAAGTCCTCAAAGAACTCTACAAAGATGATGCTCATTTTGGTAAGATTTGGGAGGAATGCTCTAAGGGTCCTTACCAACATTTCATTCTTCATGAGGGCTATCTTTTCAAAGACAATCTTCATGTGTTCCTCGATGTTCACTATGTCATGCTATTATCAAAGAAGCTCATGGAGGAGGACTTAGCGCCCATTTTGGGAGGACCAAAACAATGGCTTTACTCCAAGAAAATTTCTATTGGCCTCATATGCTTAAAGGTGTTCTCCATCTCATCAAAAGGTGTAGAACTTGTCATCTTGCAAAGAGCCATGCTCAAAATACCAGTCTCTATACTCCATTGCCAGTTCCTAATGCACCCTGGGAGGATGTGAGTCTAGACTTTGTGGTAGGCTTACCTCAAACTCAAAGGAAGAAAGATTCAATCATGGTGGTGGTGGATAAGTTTTCTAAAATGGCACATTTTGTTCCATGTGCTAAAACCTTGGATGCATCTCATATTGTGGACCTCTATTTTCGAGATATTGTTAAACTTCATGGTATTCCTAAGACAATCACTTCCGATCGAGATCCAAAGTTTGTTGGTCATTTTTGGAGAACTATTTGGAGGAAGCTTGGCACTACACTTCAATTTAACCCCTCTCATCATCCACAAACCGATGGTCAAACGGAGGTGGTTAATAGCAGCTTGGGAAATCTTCTAAGGAGCTTAGTAGGTAAAAATATCCCACAATGAAATCTTACGTTGCCGCAACCGAATTTGCCTATAATCGGTCTTCTAGCCAAACTACTAGTGCAAGTCCGTATCTAATAGTCTATGGGCGAAATCCAATTTTTACTCTTATTCCTTTGGTGGATTCCTTGTGGAAGAAGAGTGTGCTCTCTCCAACTTGGTGGATTCCTTGGAGGAGAAAAGCCTTATGGTCTTGAAGTTGTGCTATCTCAAATTTCCCACTCCTAACTAGTTCCCGCATCAAACCATATACCAGTATCCATCATCAGGTATTCAAATGTTTAAATGTTATTTTACATAGATCTCAAATCCACATTAGCATGTATAGATGCCTTCACACCATTGACCAATTTGTCATCCTTCCTACGGAAAAGATGAGCATTCTTTTTTTTGCATAAAAAGAAGTTCAAATTTAGATGCTTTTACAACTTCAATATACTAACAAGAGGGTAACTTTCTTCTTACTAGAGTAGATGGCACAATTTATGAAAAACATAACTGATGTTTGTCCAATATTTATGAAGTAAAGAAGATGATGCACTAGGAAGGACATTGCTTTTTTGTATAATTTACAGCTAAAAAGAAACTAAAGTATACAAACAGCAATTTCAACATAGATCATGGTTGCTTATATCTGTCTGAAGCTGACTTGTCTAGACTCCAAATTAGATTTTACTGTTAGTAAGAAAGCTTGAAAGAGTTAATCTCAGATTTTGATTCCACTTTCTGCGAATATGAGAAGAAATGATGCATCCAATTAATGCATTAGTTTATTGGGGCTGAGACCTATTTGCAATTAAGAAGAAAACAGGAAACTTTCAACAAATAAGGAATAGGGATGCCATTGCTTAGAACATCTGAGAATACGAGGATTATTTCAAAAAATAGGAAGGAAAGCAGGGTGAAAGATCAGGAAAGAACAGCTAGAAATGTCAGCCTGTAATATGCATGGAAGCAAGGATTTCCTTGCCGATCGGCAACCTTGGTGCCGGTTGGAAAATATCAAGCCGGTCGGCATTGGATGTTGCCGGCCAGCAACTGGGTGGTTCCGGTCGGCACATCTGATGGGATCTATAAAGAAGGGAAAAAAGAGAGGAAGAGGAGGAAAGAAGAGAGGAAGAGGGAGAGGAAAGGGCGAGAGAGAGGGAAAAAAGAGAGAAGGGGAGGAGAAAAGGACGGAGGAAGGAGAAGGATAAGGAGAGGACATCGGCGGCGACGGTGAAAGGTAGGAGACGAGCTTTTTAGGGTTCGTTCGATCTTCGATGATTGTTTTATAGTTAAGCGGGCTTAGTAAACGGGTTTCGGGTTAAGCGGGTTTAGTTAACGGGTTTCAGGTTTTAAAACCCGTATTCAAACTTTTAAAAGCCCTAACCCTAAGCCCCTCTTCACTTCCGCCGCCGCTGCCCCCCCGCGCCCCCCTGCTTCTCTCACGATCTAATGCCGTCACCCACCTCCAACTCGTTCTCTCTCTCTCTCTCAGTCGCTTTCGCCGCCGCTGCCTCTGAAGCTCATCTCCGGCCCCCAAAAACTCCTCGGTGACCTCCTTCTCCGATAAAAACTTCACCGGCTCCTATCTCTCTCATCACACCTTGCTGACCAGCAAATAGGTCGGCACTGCTGGTGCCGGCAGCAAATCTCGAGCCGGCCGGAGGCCGGCATCCTTGCATGGAAGAACATATATAATCGAAATAGTATACCTTAGGAGGAAGGTTCGTCATTTCAAAATATGCTCCACGCTGACCACATTCGCCCCAGTATCCTTTGGACACTGTATGGAAAGATACTAGTTGGACCTCCTTGCTCATTGGCAGGCCCATGTCCAGCAATATCTGGCAAGACCAAAAATATATCACTACTAGGTCAATGAAGGAAACTGAACATAATATATTTCGATGAGACAACTTTGAACAGATATTATGATATTCACAATGTACCTTTCTAGCACTAATAAATGGTCGTTCATCCTGATAGATATTCTGTTGGTAAACCTCATCAGCAAGTAGTACCAAGTTTTCTTGGTAACAAAATTTCAACAATTCCCTCAAATTGGCTTCACTTAGGCACTGACCGGTAGGATTGCCTGGGTTTATGATAACCATTGCTCGAACCTGAACAGATTGTGAAGCAGCTTATTCAGTGACTGACGTAAAACCAACAACACATAATTGCTAAAGGAGGAGGCTAGCTGAAAATTGGAGACATGATAAAAATCCACTTAAATTTACAACTGTCAATCATCCACTATTAGAAAAGGCAAGATCTTAGAGAGACTAGAGTCTTTTGAAAAACAATATGCAAGTACAGTATGGAACAAAGTCAATCTCGACTTAACTCATTCATGAATGAAGACCATATTACCATCATTTTATATAGCTTTGCATCGTCCCAATAGAGGACATAAGTTGTACTAATTCTGACCGCAAGTTGGTGAGACTATAACATTCATAAACCGTGTGATGCAGGCGGGCAACATCCTAAGTCACAAAATGCTATTGCATTTTCATTTGTTCCAAATTGTGCTTTCCTCTTGAGGTGATTCAACCACATGGCTTTACTATGGTTTCTTCTCAAACCATACGACAGCTATATCAATGTTGAAGAAAATTGAAGCAAAAGAAAAGTTACGCACAGTTATTCCCTTTGATAGTGCTGCTGCAACTGACTGGCGTAGATTATTTAGGTCAAGACCCCAGTTTGCTTCCTCTTCTAAATAGTATGGAACCAAAGAACCACCATACAAGGCAATTGCAGCTGAATAAAGCGGGTATTGCGGAACAGGTACCAAAATCTGCCCAAAAAGAAGCCCCACATCAGAAAATGTTCAGAATATTATTGCAAAAAATGCAGTCATTGATCTTTAGGTTATGTCTGCTTAGAAACTAATTGCAATTACAAAAGACTCATACCCCATCCTTCTCGTTCCTGATAATAGCATTTAGCATCTGCATAACACCTTTGCTGGCACCATCAGTCAGAAATATAAGTTCTGGATCACTGTAAGCAGTGAAAATATGTAAGCTCCAATCTGAGTAGAAACTTAAGGTCAATGCACCTGGATCTTAATTCTTCTCACTAACTTTGACACATATATTACCTAGGGTATCCATCACGCCTTTCAATAAAATCAGCGACTTCCTTTCTTATTCCAGGTAGTCCTCGAGAATCACTGTAGGCACCTGATTACCACAAGATTGTGAACATCAACCTACAAACTTATTGTTTTCATATTTTTCACCGAGAAAAGGAAAATCTGATATAAAGTTGTTGTACAGTAATGCTAATCTGTCTTTGCCAATAAGAAAAATGGAAAAAAAAAATGTGATTCGAAGTTAAGATACATTAATTTCCGCGGTGCTATAGCATCTTAAAATCTTTACTCAGGTGATGTGAGTATAAAATCAGTCAAACCAGATGAGGGCATACGTAGCAGAAAACCTTGGTTTTATGGTAAAATTAAAGGGAAAAAACATGATAATGCAAAAAGGTAAGGAATAAATGAGATTAAGTCAGAAACTTTTTCTATGGAAAAAAATAAAGCATCATCTGTGATCCATGATCAAAAGAAATCCCAGCCTTAGAATAGATTATACCTCTAACCAATCTACAAAATGAAAGCATTTTGACAGTTTTTAAAGGCTTGCTTATCATCTGCTGTCTATCATTCAACAATATTTCGTAATATTTTAGTGATCAGTACGAGAAGAAGCTGCAAACTGCACCAACAAAGATTACACTATTAAAGAGCAGATGGCACAGAGTCAACATGTGGAGGAAGAACTACAAAACAGCACAAATATGATGATCCAAGCAAAGCTTAGATGACAACTGCTGCAAAGAATTCGAAGATTTGAAAGGTAGCAAACCCAGTTGACAGAAATTATTTCTGAAAAAGTAAGGACCAGAGTTCATATTGGTTATTTATTCAAACTGTATTTCGATCAATTCAGAATATCAAGTATTTAACATTTTTGTCCATTGAAATGGTGCTACCATCTATATGAAGATAAAGTACCTAAACCACCAGAGGTCAAGGAAAGATAATGTTTAGCTCTTGCAATGGCATCTGCGGGGAACACGAGCCCAACATTAGGGTCATCTAGTATAAATGGAGCTTGGCATAATGCCACCACCTACACGGAAGTTCATTGTATCAAGACAAGCTGAAGCAGATATTCAAGAAAATATTATCTTAGCTAATCTGCAAGTAAGATGATAGTTTGATCACATGAAATTCGCAAACCCATAAAGGAAGTTACACGCAAATAAATAATAAAACAATGCCTGCCATTGATTTTAAGTGGTAAAAGAAAAATAAACCATTCGATGAAGTGACCATGCATTTGTTTAATGAAAGGAAAATAATCAAGGTAATGCACCTGACGAGGGAATGTCAATGGCTTTTGTCCTAATGCATGAGGGTTGCCAACATTTGTAAAGATAATCTGCAATGAATGAGAGGAGTTGTCAAACAATATCAGAATATGGACAGGTACATCATGCAAGAGTGAGCAATAAGCTTTTCTTTAAAAAAAGCACTAATTAAGCCCACAGTTCAACTATCGAGAGAAAATAAAATGCACTAGGCAGTCAAATTTCAAGTGGAGGACACACTGATATGCAAGCTTGAATGTATTCCAGCTCTTACAAGTCTATCTCGAAAGCTGACCTAGATATTCAACGCGCTCCACACATTTCACTCAAACCACATGCAATTTCTAGGCATGAAATGCTTATAATCAACCGTTGTAAATCAGTCTGAACACCTCTCATTGAACTTCATCACCCTCCATACAGCTTTCAAGGTGACTAGAAGCTTAAAGCACAATGATCTGCAACGACTATGATTTAATTAAATCTATTTTGTTCCTGCTTCGTTTATCAGTATGTGCCATTTGCAGGATTGCTGCATGATGTGCCGGAATTGCATTTGTTTGACATTGTATGTGTTTTCGGTGTAGTTTTCCTATTAGAGTATTCATTTTCAGCTTTCCCTTGAAAACCTAACATCTACAGCATCACCCTTTTTCATTTGAAACCACCTTATGCTCACAATTTTCTTAACTCAACTCTTATCCCTTTCCTTGCTCCACTTAGTTAGATCATTCACTATCATATAGTCACACACCATACAATTCTGTCAGGGATAAAAACAAGCTGATGACAAGTCCTACATCATGTTGCTCTTTCTTTATACCCCAATGATCTTTTCTCCAATCCATTTCCTTACCTAAAAGGTATGTGTCAAAATAATATGGCTAAACCAAGAGTCATAGAAATGTTCTCCAATATGGCAGACAAAAAGACATTTTTCAAACAGATGGTAGACTCCAAATTCAAGTAAGCATAAGATCAGATTGACCCAAAAAACAATACATACCTCATCCAGAAAATTCAAAACAATTGAGACATTAACATAAAACCCATCAATTGAAATTCAATTTCACAATATATTAACTAGCTGAAGCTATAATAGTGACTAATTGTTACAAAGTTAACAGCTTTCAAATACTATCTTCCTAAAACAAAATAAATCGGATAAAATGAGCAACTGCCACAAATTTTCTCTATCATCAACATAAAAAGAATCAAACCTTCTTTCCTTCGTTCTGAAGCTCCGAAGCTCGCAAGTAAAGCTCACCCCTGACAGCATAAGCAACCTTCTTCACATTCTCATTCAGCAACTCATAGTCCAGCGGCTTCGGCGCCATCGTCCCTTACT
Organism: Narthecium ossifragum; assembly: GCA_963920575.1. NCBI lineage: Eukaryota > Viridiplantae > Streptophyta > Magnoliopsida > Dioscoreales > Nartheciaceae > Narthecium > Narthecium ossifragum. The sequence continues at coordinate 20,288,144 of OY986972.1, forward strand.
TCTAATTCAGACCAACAAAAAAAAAATGCCACCGAAATCAAAAGATCATAAAGATCCAACAAGCCCAATCAATTGGCCCTTGCTAATCCTAGTAAGGATGCCATACTTACAACCGAAGAAGAACAATACCAACTTTAGCAAAGATCATTACCTCTGTGGGGGAACAGAGGAAAGAGAGGGACAGAGGAGACTGGAGTTGGGACAGAGTTCGACTGGGAACACTAAAAAAAGGACGGCAGTGGAACAATGATGCAGCCACGGTGGATAATATTGTCGATGGCGTCCGCTTGTTTTCTTTATCTTATTGGATACGTCTAAAGATTTTAGAAAAAAAAAAGAGAGAGAGACTCGTGGGTGGATATCTAGAGAGGTGGATCCACGTCCACAGATTAGAATGAAAATAATAGAGTGGAAAAAAGAAGAGAAAGAGAGGGTGGCTATCCGGATTGGATTTGGTGGATGGCCAGAGGAGATGGGAAGGCTCCGAGAAGTGTGGCGGAGAAGGAATGTGGAGGAGAAGGGATTGGCGGAGGAATCCGGTGGTGGTAGTGGTGGTGGAGCCGGAGAGTGGGGCCAATGGAATAAAAAAAAAAAAGACTTCTTTTTTTATTTCTTGGTGACATGTTGGTAGCCGAATCGGCCTTATACGATCAACAACTGTTGTTCGTCTAAGGGGTCTGGTGAGATGATTTGTTTTGGATTCATGCATTTATGGTATGGTCGGATGGGTTGCATTTGGCAATTTGCAGATCAAGAGAGACATCATCTGAGATGTGTGAGTATTGTGTACCTATAATCGAGAGGGATCTATTTTTTTTTATCAGATGAGCCCGAAGACCAAGAACGGTTAATCCTCTCTTTGGCCGATCCTTCCGGTTCAGGTGGCGTCCAAACAGTCCGATTCCACAGCCAATGTCGTGTCACCCCTGGCACGAACCTCCTTCAAAACCAAATGAACAACAACCATCTCTGTCTGTAACACTGATCCGGTGCCAACCGGTAAACCAAGTGCCCATTTCATAAGACCATCTTCGGCAAATCCCACCATACCAATTGCCGCCATACCAAAAACAGGATCAACCGACGCATCCGTTCGCACTATCCAAGCAGTCCTTCTTTGTTCATCACGGTTCTCCATCTGTATGTACTGCCCCCATTGTTCTCTTGACAACCTACTAATTTTAAAAGCCACTGCCATAGCCGAGCAACCCCCATAAGTAAAGATGATATCATTCCTATTTTTCCAAATCATCCACTCACCAATAGCTAATAAAGATCTTAATTTCCTTGTATCTTCATTACCATAAGATCCTACCAAAAGATCTAGCAGTTAATCCGGATCCCAACATTGAATGGCAATAGCTTCCTTCACAATTAACAATTCAAAAACCTCGCTATAGAAGCGACAGCCCAAAATGGCATGTGAAGTTGTCTCCGACTCCACCATGCATCGGGGGCATTCTCTCTCGAAAATCAAGCGTATCCTCCATAGCTTCTCACGAACCGGAACCTTCCCTTACATAACTTGCCATATAAAATGTTTGACACGAGGGTTGACATTCAACCTCCAAACATTGCTCCATGTTGGTTCAGGATTCCACCTCTGTTTCATCTAGGTTAGCATCACATAAGCCGATGATGATGAAACTTTGTCATCACTGTTATATGCCCATCTCGCAACATCTCCCCGCCTTCCTATCTGTACATCCAGCATGTACCTTGCCAAGGTAGGGTGGCATAGATCAACAACCTTCTCATAGTTCCAATCTCGGCCATGAATGAGATCTCCAACATCTAACTGCTCCAACCCCGCATTCATATGAACAAATGTTGGTCATTTCAGGATTGATAACTCAAAGCACCAGGTATCATCAATGACATTGACTTGACTTTTTTCTCCAACCTCCGAAACAATACCCGTCCTTACTTCCTCAGCTGTCAAGCATATATACCACCAATGAGAGGAATGGGATGCAGACCTTCGCAAGGACGGTAGCGCTCCACACCAAGAATACTTTGCTCTTGCCAATTCCAGCCAAACATTAGTATCCTCTCGAAGGAAATGGCCAACCTTTTCATCTTCAAAGCCTTTTACCAAAGTCCAAGATCTCTCACTCCCAATCCCCTTGTCTCTTTGGGTAGGCAAATATCCTTCCAAGCCACTGTGCTTAATCCCGATTTCTTTCCTTTCCATAGAAAATCTCTAAACAAATTCTCCATTTTGTTGATGACAGCTATTGACACATGCGTAGTCAGCGGCGGATCTATGAGTGGGATGCACCGGGCTGTAGCCGGGGCAACCCACATGAAAATTCTCAAAATGCCTATAAATTTAACCCATTTAAATTTAATATAACACATTAAGCCCAACCTAGTCTAATGGCCAGCCCACCAGCCCGCCCAGTCCCGAGTCAAAATTAAAAAGAGTTAAAATTAAAAACTAGGTGATAGTGACACCATCATGCCCAGCCAGTCCTCTCAGAGAGTCAAAATTAAAAAGCTAGGTGTCAGTGACATCATCGTACGAACTAGTGTTTGCCTGCTAGGTCTAGTAAATAGGGGTGCGACCTGCTGGGTCTAGTAAATAGGGCGGCCTGCTGGGACTACTAAATAGGGGGCGGCTGAGGCATTGGGCGGCAACGAAATCCGTAATTTGAATGGCTGTCCCGAATTCAATATTGTGTAGGGGTGAAATCCGTAGATCTACGAAGGGGCATGCTCTTCCGAATTCAATATTGGGCAGCTGTCGGCTGAGGTATTATACACAAATCCCTAATTTCTATTTCTCTCTATCCCATCTCCTTTTCTCAAATTAAATCCTTAATTTTGGATTCCTTGAAATTTTTTAGATCACTATCACATCTCTTCCATGATGCCATCAGTTCCATGTAAGGGATAGGGGGAGATTTGATCTCTTCTTCGTCGAAAGAGAGGTAACATCATTATTTGTATTTCTCTATTTGTGTTTTGGTGATTTTTACATATTTTTGGAGGCTGGTGGATTGATTTTGTGCATTTTAATGATGGAATTGATCCCATATGGAATTGACATAGATGAGATAATTGTTGAATTTTATGCTCAAAAGAATCGTCGGGCCCAACTTCGATAGTGTGAGTTTACGCATTTTAATTTATTCACATTTGTTTACTCGTTCATCAAAATGTTCGCTAGGCATATAATTTATTCACATAGTATTTGATTCTTGCAGGACACTCATGGGTTCAAGGCTTCAAGTTAATGTCGTGGCTCCTGATAACCCCTTGATTTTGTTGTTTTGTCTCTCTTAAAAGCAATTTTCTACAACGTACAAGGTAAAGAAAATGACCCTGAAAGGTTAGTAGTTGCATAATTGAGAGATTAGATCCCACTTGCAATTTTTTGTTTTCAGAATTATTTTATGAATTATTTTACTATTCAGAAAAGAATGTGCTTTTAATATTGAGAACACTACTTGAGCATTTACTGTTTGGATATAGTCTCTTGTTCTTATGTAGAGTAACAATAACTGAAACATAGAAGCAGACTTTTTGAAATCCATTAGAGATATTACATTAAAATGTGAGCTTGTGATTGGTATAGTTTCCATCAAGCAAACGATTAGGATCGTGTCAACCCAGGCGGACTTTAAATCCTGGATCCGCCCCTGTGCGTAGTGGAAATGACGAAAGCAGGGATGGACTGGAGAACGGACTTAAGCAATACCAGCCGGGCAGCTTCAGAAAGATGTCTCCCTTGCCACGATGTTATGCGACCAACCATCTTATCAAGGGGTTCGGAGAAGTCCTCAGTCCAAGCCTTCCCAACCCCAATAGGTGCACCCATATAAGACCAAGGCCCTTCAGTCTCCAACAACCCCAGAACACCACAAAAAGTTTGCCTTCGATCCACCGACGTACTAGGCGAGAACCGAACACTCAATTTCATCACATTCATCTCTAACCCGCCCAGCCCTCTGAACTTGATTAGAAGCTGCTTCAACTTCCTTGCTTCCAAGCATTCCGCCTCAGACACCAAAAGGCAATCCTCGGCATACAGCAAGTGACAGAGGGAGAAACGGGAACCTCTAAACCTCATACCATGGATCCCCGAGACTGGTTCCTTAAGGAGTCTAGAGAATACTTCTTGAACCACTAGAAACATATAAGGGGATAGATGGTCACCTTGCCTGATGCCACGTTGAGATTCCAGCCGCCCATGAAGCTGACCATTGAGAATGAATGCAAAACGTGCCCCCTCGACACATGTCATGTGAGGATCCGTTCCTCTAACCTGGCTCGACCGCGTAGGTCGAGGGCCATTTTTTTGTTGGTTTGGTTCCGCGTCGGGTGCAATCGGCTGATCGTATTGGCATTTTGGACCCTAGGGGCAATTTGGTAAAATTGCGCCCTAGCGGTCGATTTTACACCCGTGTTATACACACACTGTCTTAGATTGATGAATGTGATTGATTAGAACCTTAGAGGTGCTTCTGATCAGAAGATCGGAGCTCGATCGAGAAAGATCGAATTGGACGACCGAGATCGTTTCAGATCTCTATAAATACCCTTTCTCTTTTCTCTCTCTTCCATTCTCTTCCTTTTTTTCATTCTCTCTCTCCTTGCATGCCGCCTGGTGCTTGGGTTGTGGCTTTTCGGCGCGGATTCATGGCGATCAGAGTTGAGGATCTTGTAGATCACCTGTACGTCTATACATATAGGTGTTTCTACCCAATTCTTGTGAATTGGTCAACATAAGATTGGTTTTATGTGGTTTTGATATGTTTATATTTATTGGAATGTTATGTAACTTGATAGAGTAGTGTAATAGAGTGTTTATAACACTTCTACCTTGCCAATTTCGTATTCTATCAGACGAATTCTGTATTTCTCATCATTTCGTCGATTTTCGTTGGTTTTCGGCTATTTTGTCTTGGATCTGAAATTTAACCGTCGGAACTTGGATTTCTTAGTGTCATTAGTTTCCCCACCATCAATTGCACATCCCTCCAAAGTTTTGTTCCAAATTTTTTGGTTTTGATAGATCGAATCCAAAAAATTTGGTTTTCAACATTATTCACTGTACCAGCCGACATATGAAGGATCGATCTTTTGTTTGTCAGTGTTCTATCTCATCTAAAGAAGAGTACAAGAAGATCGATCTCTTCCTTGACAGAGGGTGCTCTTGGGGAAGATCAATCTTCTTGAGAAGGAAGATCGATCCCTTTTTCCCAGCTCTCTTCGGGAAGATCGATCTTCTTGGGTAAGAAAATCGATCCCTCTTTCCCAGATAGAACGCTATCTTAAGGGAGATCGATCTTCTTGTGAGGGAAGATCGATCTCTTCTTTGGCAGAGTGCACGTAGATAGAAGATCGATCTTGTGAGAACCCGTCCCTCTACTCCTGTGGCTCGTTGTGGACCACAAGGGCAATTTGGTAAATTGCACCTTGTCGGCTAGTTTCACATCCGCGTGTGCACACACTGACCATGGTTGTGTTAATGTTTGGCTAGAATGGTTAGTGGGACCCGGGATCGAAAGATCCGGGCTTGGGCTTAAGTTTTAGCCCAAGTCTAGCTTCCTGCGAAAGAAGGATCGATCCTTCCTTGCTAGAAGGATCGATCGTTCAATGCCAGGAAGTCGGATCGTTGAGAAGGATCGATCGTTCCTCTTGGGACGGATCGATCGTTCTCTTGGACGGATCGATCCTGCTTAGGTCGGTTTGTTTGTCTATAAAACGGACGTAACCTTCTTTCTTTAATCTCTTTTGAAATCCGAGTTCTTGAGCTGAGATTTTCTGGATTTCGAAGAGGTTGTGGACGATCCAAGGCCTAGCAGCTGGGATTGAAGCTGCTATTACTTAGGTAGGAATCCTACCTACAATTCTTCTGGGTTTTTTGGAGGTTTTTCCGGTTGTCTGTGATCTTTTGCTTAGATCTTGATATATACTTATTAGATTGTAGTATTTCCACCGGTTTTGGACTTGTGGTCCTTCGTACTACTAGATCCCAGGGTTTTGTGGGATTTGGTGGAGTTTTCCGACGGTATTTCTCGCCGGAGGTTTGCCGGAGAACCCAACGCAATCAATCCTTTTGTGAGAGGGATCGATCCTTCTTTGTTGGCCATGCTGAACCCGAGCAGGATCGATCATTCTCGGGTGAGGACGATCGATCCTTGTGCCTTGGGTAGCATGGGATCCCCCTCGTCGCGAGTAGGATCGATCTTCCTGGAGGGGGAAGGATCGATCCTCCTTGGCACGGCAGTGAAGATGTTCCCTATCGCGAGTCTTACTCGGCACGATATGGAGAGATTGTTCTCTGCCATTAGAAGGATTGATCTTCCCTTGGAGGGAAGGATCGATCCGTCTACGACAGAGAGAGAGATTCATCTTGTTTTGCTCGCGGGGCTTTGCATGTACCATTTTCTCTACAGCCTTATACCTTGTACAAATATTTAAGCATGCTAGCCCCATATTAGGGGCAGTGGTGAACCGGGGGAGTGATGACTCCCGGGATGTTTAAAATAAACGGGCGGGTAGCCCTACAGCTTTCCTTAGCCTTGCATGTCGGCGTGCGCCGAGGGCTTTATTTGTGATATCTGTGAGCTGTTGTTTGCGGGGCTGCTTCCCGATGCAGGTGTTGTGGTGGACTACTGACAGTTGGTGGTGGTACCACTGTAGCAGCTCCTAAACCTTATTTACCTGTTCACCATCCCGGGGCGGCAGGGTGCCGTGCCCAGACCTTGTTTGATATACAATCACATACTGTTGCATGCTTACCTGTATATTCCTGCGTGTGCTCATAACATGCATTGCTTTGTGCATTAATTGCATCTGTGTAGGGTGCTGGCGATGGGTTGATCGCCGATCCGGGGCTTTCGGATAGTCCGGATCTAGCTCTAGGACCGTTGCGGGTAGCTTGGTCCATGACTCGATTTGTAGTATTCAGTCGATTTTCGATGATATGGTTAAATGACCTGAATACATGTGGTTTGATGTTTAGAGGTCGTGTCGGTCTCGAGCCGAGTGTTGAGGTGTAGCCGGTGTCCGGTTCACTGTCTCTTTGGTAGAGGTTGTGCCTACTCAGCGGTGTTGGTTGCCCGCCTAGCAGTGTTGGTTTCCTTCTAATGAGATGACAGTGCCGGTTTCCTGCATCGCTGAGGGCGACCCAGCATGTGACCAGTTCGGCTGGGGACCATGACTGAGGCCTCCCTTCAGGGACACGCGGTGGAGTTATGGCACCCCTGTGTACACCCAGCCTTTGCTTGAGGGCGACACTGTTGTGTTCCCCTCCCTTGTGAGTGTCGTAGTGTAGTGTCCCTGCTGAGCTTAGTGATCACTCCTACCCGGGCTGCGTTTTACAGGTGCTGGCGCTAGCTCTTCTTCGGTCGCCCCTACCGAGCCGGTGTTTGGTGACGTGGTAGCGTCTGGCAGTGCTTGAGGTGCGGCGATCGTCTGTTCTACCCTTTGTTTAGTTAGCCTCCTACGGGAGAAATTTTGTATAACTTTTACCCTGTTGAGGAATTCTATATATTTCAGTTTCAGTATTTGAGGTTTGTGAATGATTGTATAATACATGATGATTATGAATTGTTAGGGAGACCACTATGATTAGAGGGAAACCTCGCCAAAATTTCCACAGTAGGTTAGGTTCCGGTTCACGTCGCCCGACCCGGTTGGGCCTACGCGGGTCGGGGTGCGACAGATCTCTTCCTTGGCAGAGGCGGAGGCGGAGTTGAAGAAGATGAAGAAAGCAAAGAAAGCGATCACGAGCCTTATCGCTATATTCGGTCTAACTGGATCGAACATACACACTCGACTCGGTCGTAAGAAACCATATAGGTATGTTCGGTTGCTTTAATCGAACATACGGAGTATGCCTTCTTGAACGGTTTCCATAGGTCGAACATATCCTTTTTGAATGGATTTTATAAGCCGATCATTTTGATTGTATTCGGTTGTTGGAAACCAAAAATTTACTTATTTTCTTAATTAAATTCTCACTATTGTACTTTGTTATTGTTCTAGGCATATGCTTCTACTGCCAATAGTGATGTTGGAAATGTCATTATAAGTCACTCTTGTCCGAATGGAATAATTGTTTAGTCAAATATAACCGAACAAATGCAATATGAGCTGTAAAACTAACCATATAGGAAAGAACGAAGGGGATTTTGGAATGCATATGACGTACGGTCGATACAACGATCAATGAATGGATCGACCATGAGTGAATAGAGGATGATGGATGGATCGACCATGAATAATGAAGGTTGTATTTTTCATGACCGAATAAAATAAGTGAGTTAAACGTGTACACCTACTCTATTCGATCATGATCCACCGCTCAATATAACTTGAATCAGCCAATCATGACCGAACAATTATCCGTTCGATCATAATCCACCACTTAATATAACTCGAATCAGACAATCATGACCGAACAATTATATCACCGAGAGAGTGTGTGTTAGAGAGGGTTAGGGCATCGGGGTTTGAACGGGTTGCCATACGAAGAGCCATGAAGACGGGGACACATGCCCTTAGGTCGCCGGCGCCGACTAGGTCGAGAGGTAGAGGGCGCTGAGGGTAAATTAGGAATATTATGAAAAAGGCTACGTTGTACACAGTAAAAAGACAATATTTTCAAAATTGACTGGTGTGTGCTTAGAAATAGAATGTACTTATCAAAAACTATGATGTATTTAGAATCACCCACGACACATTTGTTGTCTAAACCAAGATAATGGTCTCAACTAATAATAAAAAAACAATCTTCATTTTTTTTATTCCAAATCTATTATTGTAAGCCGTAATGAAAAGAGTTAAACATTTCACCGCCCTTTGGAAAACTGAAAACTCTAGGATACGGTGAGCTCGAAAGTTATCTAATAATCGGTTTACATTTTTTTCATTCATCTATTAACTTATTTATGAATGTGATGATCACACGGATGTTCATTTCGGTGTTTGATTAAGATTTACCATATGGAGTCAACTATATTGGTCTAATTGATTTTGGTTTTTGATACTACAAATGAAGGAGGTGGATGAGTAGATTCTCCGTCAAGTTGATAGTTGTATCGGGTCTATAGTTATTCACGAACTGACATAGTGATTATCTTCTTTCTTATCTCAACACTAGACTCGTTTGGTACGGGGATAGTTAACCCATGATAACTTTTATCCCGGATTAAAGGAGGAATATTCCTCTTATTCCACACTTTATCCCCAAACACCCATAAAAAGTAGGGGTGGCAATTCGGGTTCATGGGTCGGGTTCGGGTCGGGTCATACACTGACCCGTTTATTAAATACCAAACCCGAACCCGACCCGTTTAATAAACGGGTCAGGTATACAAAACCCGAACCCGACCCATTTATAAACGGGTCAACCCGACCCGACCCGTCTAACCCGTTTATGAAACGGGTCGGATCGGGTTCGGGTTGACCCGCCACGGCAACCCGCCACGAAGGCGCCGCCGGCAGCCGGATCTGGCCGGATCCAGCCGGATCTGAGTCGTGGACGACCGGATATGGCCGGATCCGGCCGGATCTGAGTCGTGGACGACCGGATCTGGGCGGATCTGAGTCGTGGACGGCCGGATCTGAGTCGTGGACGGCCGGATCTGGCCGGATCTGAGTCCTGGACGGCGGATCTGAGTCGTGGACGGCCGGACCTGAGTCGTGGATGGCGGATCTGGCCAGATCTGAGTCGTAGACGGCCGGATCTGGCCGGATCTGAGTCGTGGACAACGGATCTGGCCGGATCTGAGTCGTGGACGGCGGATCTGGCCGGATCTGAGTCGTGGAGGACAAGGGGGCTGCGCCGTCGTGGAGGACAAGGGGGCCAAGCCGCCGTGGAGGACCAGGGGGGAGGGTGCCGCGCCGCTGCTTGTTGGAGAGGAGAAGATGGAGGAAGTAGAGAGGGAGGAGAGGAAGAGAGGGGCGGCCGGGGAGAGGGGCGGTGGCCGGTGTGTTAGGATGGTCGGGGAGAAGAGAGGGAGGAGAGGAAGAGAGGGGCGGGCAGGGAGAGGAAGGGAGGGGCGGGAGAGGGGTGGTGGGCGGTGTGTTAGGATGGTCGGGGAGAAGAGGAGGACAGGAAGAGAGTGTTGGGAGAGGAGGAGAGGAAGAAGCCGGTGGGTTAGGAACTTAGGATGGTCGGGGGGAAGGAGGAAGAGAGTGTTGGGAGAGGAGGAGAGGAAGTAGAAAGCTGAGAGAGGGTTTAGTTTTTAGGTTTTTTTTTTTTAAACGGGTAAACGGGTTGACCCGCCTAACCCGCGGGTCAACCCGACCTGACCCGTTTATTCACGGGTCATAAACGGGTCGACCCGTTTATGACTCGAACCCGATTATGTCAAACCCAAACCCGTTTAACTCGGGTCGGGTCAGGTCGGGTTCACGGGTCATGACCCAGATTGCCACCCCTAATAAAAAGTTATCCCCATTTCACCTACTACTTATCTCTACTTTTTCCTTATCCCAAGTAATCATTACTATTTAACCCAGAATAAATTTTATCCAGAATAATTTTTATCCCCGTACCAAACGGGGCCTAGCACCTGGCATGGGTAACCACCCACCCCCACCGTCCCCTCTCTCATCCCCTCTCTTATGACTCAGCTGCCACATTTCCCTTTCTCTCCTCCTCTCTTATGACTCAGCTGCCACGTGTGATAAAATATATGAGACAGATTGTGAGTAATAAAACATGATCTTATATAATGGATGAACATCAAACAACAAATTAAACCTCAAATTTCTATGAAATCGAAGTTATTTCAGGATGACGTGGAGCGTGGTTGCAGTGAGTAGTGTTAGGATTGATCCACCTCACCACTCGAACGAGTGGTTTTAGGAGACACCTGCTTGTCTCATATCATACCAAATTACCAATGGTTTAGATCCATCTCAAATCTGATTCAACACTTCATTAAGAATTGTTGACTAAGACTCAGATGTAAACAAATATGGACCATGTTTTTTGCAAGAGAGACTCGCACGTGAGAGTGGGGGCCTGTCAGTGAGCCTAAAGCCCAGCCCAAGTAACAGCTTCGGCTTCATGTGAGAGTCGAAGAAAAGCCCATTAACTAATTTGTTTCATTAGCCCAGCTGCATCTGGCAATACACACGGGTTTGAGCCCGAACCAACCCGATAGCTTCGTACGGGTCCAAATCTATCCGATAAGGTTTCCACGTGCAATTGAACAATGGACAATAACCGTCGATCAATTTGATCGGGTTATCGGGTATTGTAGAATCTTCTTCCCTAAAGCAGTTTATCGGGTTATAGCAGGATTCCGATCCAGATCCATGGCAAACTAAACGGGTCGGATGTAGGCTGCTTAGAACTCAAGTAAGTCTTTCTAAAGAGCTCTCCCTTCCCTTCCTCTCTCTCGATTGGAACCGCTCTCGATCGCCGAGGGATCCAAGAGTTCGAGCGTCCATCTCCAAACCCTTGCCACTTCCCCACTCCCTCCGGTTAGCGTCCTCCGCCGGCGGCTCTTCTCGCGCTATTCTCTCCAGTCCAACTTGCTCCCTTTCCGATCTGGTTCCGGCTGTTGGCGGGGAGTCACCGGCGGTCCCCCCCGTGGTGTTGGTGAGTTCTTGGCTTCGTAGGAAGTGGCAATATCGCCTCCAAGACCGCGGCTTCACCGTCGATCTTTGTAGATCTGGAGGTTCGGTTACTGATCCCTCCATTTAGAGTGTAGATCCATGATCTCGTGGGTTGGATTCAGGCATTTCCTTCTGTTCGACACGACTAGTTCCTAATCGGTAATGTCGGGTAATCCGATCCGCGTTTTCCTTCGACTAGAATCCAACAAATGGGCAGAAATCTGAGAATGGATTCCCCATCTGAAACATGTTTGAGACCCCTTATCTGGGTCTTGTATTGTAGATCAAAAAATGGATGTTTGGTTGTTGGCATAATGTTATAGATTGCGGTACTGGCTTCTTTAGTTATATTTCTCTGATCTGCAAAAAGTCGTAAGTTTTATAATCCATCTCATATGCATTTTCTTAATTGAACCGCATTGGGGAGCTTATTTTTGACGTTTAAGGCTTCTTTGGTGTTGTTTTTGTTCGTGTTTATGCCCACATTGTATTGTTATGAAGTACTATTGAGGTATTAGCCTTTGGGTAGTACCAGTGAATTGCTATTTAACCCCTAAAAGAAAATGCTCCATGACCTAGGATGTATTGACATGATTCTAGACTCATCTAGCGATATGGTTGCCCTTTTTTTTTAGATATGCATGTACTTGAAAATAAACATGATATTTTATCAGCTTCCATTCTTTATGTCCTTTCTCTTTCTTATTTCTGTGTGATTTGTATTAGTTCCCTGTTTGTTAACATTTTTTTTTTTTTTCTTGCTTTTCTAGGTGCCCTCTTATTACGAGAACCTGCTGATTAGCATACTGTAGCCTACTTCTGACAGTTGTTCGCGTACCTTGCTCGAGCAAAATGGTATTGATGAAAATTTTGCACATTCCTAAATTACTTTGCACTTTCGGAATTGTCACAGAAAAGTTTTATTTTTCTTCTAAGCTTGTAAGAATTAGTTGTTAAACTTCACTATGGATTTGGTACCTTTGTAATTTTTTTTGAGCTAATCATAAAGCAAGTTCAATTTGCAATTGTATCCTTCATCATGATATCCTAGCATTTCATTTTGGTTTTCTTCATTAAAGAAAAATGGTAGTTCTTTTGTTTTGTTTTGGTATGAATTGAATTCCATTTGTTTTGTCTTTAAAGATTGCTGAGTATTCTGCGTATTCGATATGACATTAACAGGAATTTGTGTTGGGATGACTATTGGTCCTTATGTTCTTATTGGGTGAATTCAACTTTTTATTTATTTAATTGAGGCTTTGACCTTGGCTTATGGTGAGCAAATGACCTTAAACCACAAAACTCCTCAAGAGGATTTGAAACCAAGACCTCACACAGGAAGTTCTTAAACAAGCAGGTGCCAACCACGCTTATGTGTGCTCTTACGCATGGTGAATTCAACTTTATCTTTGTACTTTGGTACCATAGTGCATTGGCATTTTCATGGGACACAAGCAGGAATTCATGAGATATTCCTTGTTCAATAGCTCGACTTTTTTTTTCTGCTATTAGGTTCCTGAAAGTTCAGACTGTTGGAAGTATTTGAATCATTCATCTGACTTGGTTTTTCTGCTAACAGTTTGTGATAAGCACGGCATCAAGTACTCAACATACCTTGTTTCTTTTGTGCTTGCGATCACCAAGTTCCTTTTTCTGTAGTGCTGTAGATAATTGATGCTTCAAAGTACATGCCTCTTGTCTTGAGGCTTAAGCCTTGCCTTGTTAAGATTAATGAATGACTTTACATCTTCACTTTTAAAATAGGTTTATATAGGTTGCAGATTCTATTTTCCTTAGTTCAATTGATTCATGAAAATTTGCTTCTCTTTGTATGAAATTTTTTGATTTAAGCATTCCACACTATTGCAATGGCTTGATGCTAACTTGTTTTAAGAAAGATACGGCTTTGAAGGCATGCTATTGGTGGCCTCATGGTATTATCTCCTACGAAGGAGGGGAAGTTACGTAGTTTATTTCCTTAAGGATGACATTGTCTACAATAGCGGGCTTTTCTTATCGTAGGATTTGCTCATCAGGTTAGATTAGTTACTATTGGTTTTGTCTGCCTGTCACTTGGCTTTGGTTGGAAAAAACACTATGCATTTTATTGATTCCCAACGAGATAGTTCTGTGAATCAGATGCTTTATTATGTGAGATATTGCATATCTGGTTGTAAAGTGTAAGATATGCAGTGAGTAGGATCCTAAGTGTATTCAAAAACTGGGAATGTTTCACGTCATTCTTTCATCTCAAGTAGTTGTTATGTATAAATTGTTGCATAAGCATGAGATGATTTAATGAAGTTACCTCTCTTTGTAGATCATACGTTGACCCTTCAAATAGTAGGCTTAAAGATTCTGTAGAAGGCTGGGTTATTATTTTGTTCTCTTTCTTTGTTTACACGCCATTCTTTCATCTCAAGTAGTTGATATGTATAAATTGATGCAGAAGCATGAGATGAAGTTTGATGAAGTTACCTCTCTTTGTAGATCGTACCTTGACCCTTTGAATAGTAGGCTTAAAGATTCTGTCGGTCGACGACTAAGTTATTATTTTGTTCTCTTTATTCGTTTTTTTTTATTTCTTATTTACATCGAACATGAATGAGGTTTGGAAGGCCTGGGGTATTGTGAGTATTGTGTAATAAGAATATGTAAATGCTTATACTAACTTATAGTTCAGCTTCTGATGTAATGTAAAAGAATGTTCAATTTATAAAGAAAGTTATTACCATTTATCTCAAGTCTGTAATGTTGTCCAGGATAGTAATGTTTAAGCTCCATAGTTTTTTCTTTTTTCGTCCACTTTTTTGTCTCTCATAATAGTTTGGATCTCACCAATGGCAAATCTAAGGTTGTATTTCTGATCTCCTTTTCCTCGTGCAGGTTGTTCTGGCAGCTTCGATTATAAGTAAATCAGGAAAAGGTGAATTTGTTACAACCTTAATATTTTGCTCATTCACAAGTGATATTGCTTTGCTCTTGTTGGTATAGGCGTATGACTTGACTTGTATATTAGGGTAATATAGTCACGACTTGTTTAAGTGGAACATTATAAAGGGAAGTGAAGCAAGAAATCATAAAATCGGCAAATTTTCTCTATGCATTTAAGGAACTATATGCTAAGTGATATTCACGTTAGTAACATAATTAGGATGCAAGTTAATTTTGGAATTTGTCCCTTATTGTTGGCCCGAAGGACAAGTGCTCATAAGTTGCAACCATTTACATGGTCAACCAATAAAATAAGTTGGAACTTTCTTGCTCTTAGCATAGTGATCTTTCGAATCTTTTGCTCAAGTCTAATGTTTCATCCCCCAACGAATTTTATACATATACTGCTCATGTTATGCCCTTTTATGTGTTAATGTATGTGGCTAGATTGGTCTTGTTTGCATATAAATGTGCTCCTTTTTTGTTGCTGTATTATATTTGTCGTATCCACATAGATTATCTTCTTTATCATCATATTTTACTTGATGCTAAGAATAACTCTGCACAAAATAGTAAATTGTACTTGGTTAACTGCTTTGCAGAAGTTATCAAGTTATTTTAACAAGACAGTTTAAACCTTTGTTTTGCTCATTTTCCTTTTGTTTGTTTGAGTACTACTGGTTTGCTTGAAGTGTATTTTTAATCCCCCAAATTACTTTGGTATTCTCACCACTGCAAAATTTCTTGCCCTTCCTGAAATCTTGAAAAGTAAGATTATTTGTAGATATATTTGCCAAGAAAAGGGATGCTAGTATACTCTACTTAAAGTAGAACCCTTTGGATTGGTCAAGTATTTTTTGTCATTTGATAGTTGTCTACCCAAAAAATATTCACTTAAGTTGTTGAGTTATCAACATTATGCTGTAGATCTATCGTTTTATCAAAATTTTAAGTTGTAACAGTGGGGGTCAGGAGTCTGCATTTCCTTACTAAATCATGTTCGTCGACATCTTGATGTCCTCTGATCTGTTTTCCATTCAACATTTTCATATGAACTCTGAAATATGACCATTAACTTGACTTTCCCTTTGGTTTGATTGCAGCCCTTGTTTCAAGGCAGTTTGTTGACATGTCTCGTATAAGGATAGAAGGGCTACTTGCAGCATTTCCCAAACTGGTGGGAACAGGAAAGCAACATACTTATGTGGAAACAGAGAATGTCCGTTATGTGTACCAGCCAATAGAAGCTCTGTATTTGTTGCTTGTAACCAACAAACAAAGCAACATCCTTGAGGACCTGGAAATATTGCGGCTCTTGTCCAAACTTGTATCCTTTTATTACCATGTCTTTATGAGCATAGGGCAATTAATGTCCTTCAGTAGCTAAGGGAATCTTTTCTTCCTTGATCCTTTTATTACCATGTCTTTGCGCTTTCAGTGGCTTTTATGAAACTAAACTATTTCTAAGGTATTAGAAATCTTTTCTTCTTTGATCAACTTTTATGCATGTGCTTATGGCTTTTGAAGAATGCGATGACTTCATTGTGAAAATCAGTGATGCCTTTTGTTAGATGATGGGTTATTGTTTAAATTTGTACTTGGAACCAAGAAATGGCGTGATAAAGCTGTGGATTTTGAGGCTCTGATTACTACATTGATTACTACATCGCCGAAGCATTGATTTTCGTTTTGAGTATTCCTATTTGCCTTTGTTTTTTGGTGTGTATCCAATTTCACTTCACAAAAGGAATCTATGAGATTGTTGCCTTGACCCCACCCAGGTACCTGAATACGCTCCTTCTTTAGATGAAGAAGGCATCTGCAGGATGGCTTTCGAGCTTATTTTTGCTTTTGATGAAGCCATCTCACTTGGTCACAAGGAAAATGTGACTGTTGCACAAGTCAAACAATATTGTGAGATGGAGAGCCATGAAGAAAGACTTCATAAGCTAGTCATGCAAAGCAAGATAAATGAAACTAAGGACGTCATGAAGCGGAAAGCTAGTGAGATTGACAAAATCAAGGTAATTGTTTCATTTTCATATTGTATCTGCTTCTGCTGCGGTTCTTTTCTTCGAACCATTCGCTATTCTTAAACTGTACTTTTATTTGGGTTAGTTATGTTTGCCAAACTAAATGCTCCCATAGATTGTACTGAAAGAAGATAGACTGAATATTTCCTAGATTGCAATGTACATGTACATATTCCCCTGGGACGTAGCTATTTCTGATGGAATACCATCTATTCATTATCTCGTGTGAATGCAGCATTCATCTGTTGTGAACTCGAATGTTGAAGATTTTGGTTTCATGTGTCGTGTGTGGGGGATGGGGTGGGAATTGATAGCTTTGTAGGCCATGTGGATGGAGTGGGAATATGATAGATAGGAAATTCTAATATGACGGATTCTCTCATTATAATAGTGTAGATATGTGAAACCACTCATAAGACTGTTCTTGCTTTTATTTGGAAAATTTCTGAAGATTGGCTATTGATTGAGAAGTTTCCTTCTATTTTGCTTTGATGCTTTCTACCATTCCCTTAACATTTAGTAAACATAACAAAGAGCTTTATTTTCCCTGCTTTGCCCTAGTATTTCCTGGAACGGTTATGCTTGTGTTATGGCTGATTTCCTACTCTTGATTGTGACCTCTTTTAGGCTTTTTGCTGTATCTGAATTTTCTTGCAGATCGAGAAGAACAGAGGTGATAAAGGAGGAGGGTTCATGGCTATGACAGGTTCTCGAAGAATTGAGAGTAGCTTTAGTGACATGAGCATCTCTAGTAGTGGAACTGGTTTCGGAAGCGGATCTGGATTTGGAATAAGCACTGATGTCGATTCCTTCTCTACTAAGACAAAAGGTTTGGTCCCTATGACGTCTTGAATCTCATGCTAGCATCTTTAACCTGTATCAACAGAAAATATTGGGTTTTGTATGCGTATGTAAATACATGTGTTGGGTGTCTTGTTTTAAGTTTTCATGAGCCAAGTCACGAGCTTCGAAGCTTTAAGAGTGCGCCATCTTCAAAATGTTTCATAACAGGGAGAATTAGGAATTACCTTGTTGCTTAGGATGATGCTCGACTGTTGCAACTCTTAGCAGCATTCATGTGTATGAGAGTATGGCATTAGCATTCAGCCACTGTAGAGCCTGTTGAAAGGAATGATCGTGACTAGCCTTTAGCAGAGAGGTTGTGCTATGTATGAATGTTTTCTTAATATGTTAGATTTTGGTCAAGAGGAACCTTATGCCTAGATGTCACCTCGAGTTCTTTATTCTTATTTAGTATATATTAACTGATCAGAACTCTAATGAGATTTCTTGCACATTATGAATGTGGTTTTCTTTTAAGACGGTTGGTTTATGGGCTTCTAACCTGTGATAAGTTTGTCTTTTTGCATCTTTACGTTTGTCCGGGAATCCATTACCAATACATGGACAAATAGTTGTAGGATGAACCTGTCTCATATGCTATCTGTTGCTGAAGCCATTGATAGGATAACCCACCTTGCTGGTTTAAGTCTTAGTCTCTGTTCTTTTTTAGGAAACCAGCAAACATTGTTGTTGATTTGAATATCCTTGGAAGCATTCTGAATCTTTTTTTGTCTGTCTCAATAGTGCCTTTTCAATTTTGAGAAAAAATTCTTCATGGAGCCTATTGGCTGATAGATGAGTATTATAAACAACATGGCGTAATTTGCATTCATGAACTGCTTAAATGCAGAAGTCATCTCTCATAAATCTCATTCAACAATTTGTATATTGAAATTTTAAATGTCTAGGTAGGTAAAATTCATGTAAGTTCACACCCTTGAAATGCTTGTGCGGTGGGCCAGATTGACAAACTTTAGATGTTTCACGTGCTCTGATGGTAAAATGATCATATGGCATCGGTACAATTTAATCCAGATGGACTAATTTGCCATGCTTGCGATATTTATTTAAATCCACCAGTCTATATCGACATTTTTAGAATTTAATATATCTTGTACTTCAGTGACTAGTTGTCACAATTTTTCTTGTTACTTAAAAAGTTTCAAATAACTCAAAAGTGTAGTTATTAGTATGTAGTAAGGTCTTTCCCTTCTGTGCCATCACTAAATTGGATATGAATATTTCAGGTCGTCCTTCAGCACCTGCCACTGCTCCTCCCAAGGGTGTTGGTATGCAACTTGGCAAAACGCAGAGGACAAATCAGTTTTTGGAATCATTAAAAGCTGAAGGGGAAGTTATTCTTGAGGATGTCAAACCAAGTGCAATCCAGTCCAAGTCTGCTATGCCACCCACTGACCCCATCACATTGACAATTGAGGAGAAGCTCTCTGTCGCCATAAAAAGAGATGGGGGTCTCAGTAATTTTGATGTTCAGGGCACGCTGTCACTTCAAATTCTGAACCAGGACGATGGGTTAATCCAATTTCAGGTTACTCCTCTCTCTCTCTCTCTCTTTCCCTCCCTCTCACTGTCATTGTTTGTGTGTGGACACGGGTGTGCTGGTGGCCAGGTGGATTAAAGCTTGCTTCAAAAGGTCTCGTTTTTAGTCACTCATCTTTCTTTTAAATGGTTGCTCATAAATATGCATGCATCTTTTAGAAGGTCTTTTCTTCTTTGTTTTCTTCAAGTCATTTTTCATTTCTTTGTTGTCGCCATTTTTCTTGGACATTGATGAATAAACATGAAAATACATGGATAAGAAGTAAAATACATGAACCACGTTCAGCTATTCAATTTTAGACTGGGTAGAGGAGTGTTTTTATTGTCTAGTGTGGGATTTGACCTATATTATAATGGATGTGCACCGGGATTGACCTTTTATAAATGGTTTCTGAGCATGTCAAGGTTGCGGATAGTGTTTCAAGCCAAGTGTTGATTCTGAATGATCTTATGAGGCATACTTTTTTTATCTCTGGTCGACATTTGTTTGATTAATATGGACATGATTTTGAGAAGGAATATGTGTCTCAAAAGAAGATTAATTCTGGATGCAATGGCTTGTAGACAGTGATATTTGTCTGTTTGTTGTCAAGGCTTGAACAGACATGAAATAGCAAGATTAGATTTGGTTGTTTTTGTTGTTAAAAAACTATCTATAACAAATCGGATTATCTTTAGACATTTAACGTGATGTTTTTTCGACACCACTTTGATATGTGGAGCGGCTTGATTTTACAGATAGTATCCAACATGTCTTTTATGTACAGGTTGAGAACCAAGACATCCCCGGTCTTAGCTTCAAAACTCATCCTAACATCAACAAGGAGTTGTTTAACAAGCAGCAAATTATAGGTTTGAAAGATCCAAACAGGCCCTTCCCCACTGGTCAAAATGATGTTGGTCTTATGAGGTGGAGAATTCAGGGAATGGATGAGTCATCCTTGCCACTGACAGGTGAGTTCCATTCTTCTTTGAAATTGTCTTTGAATATGATATTTCTGTACCTATCTTAAGACTTACCTGTCTGCAGTCAATTGTTGGCCCTCTGTTTCTGGAAGTGAAACTTTTGTTAACATAGAGTATGAGGCTGCAGAGATGTTTGACCTCCAGAATGTTGTGATTTCAATACCCCTTCCTGCAATTCGGGAACCACCTAATGTGCGGCAAATAGATGGTGAATGGAGGTAAGTATTGCTGTTCTGCATCTGAATAGACTTGAAATCTGGTGTTTATAGAATCAAAAGTCCTATTGGTAAATGCTGCAGGAAAGAGGTTCATCTTTTTTTCCTTAATGGTTTTAGAAGGGACAGGAAAATCTCTTCTCTTGGTTGATTGTAAATTATTTTAATTAGGAATTATTGAGTGCACAGGATTCTAAATGGCAGTAGTTATTAATTATGATGGAATCTGGTTTTAACTAGTGTGATGGTCACATATTTACTGATTCAACAATGTGTCAATTTGCAACTACCTACCTTTGTGGTCTGTCTATTTGTCATAAAACACTAGTGTTCTTATCGTCGCTTATATTGCGTATTGTCATGTGCTTTTCTATGAATTAATTTACTGGATGCATCTGTATGCAAAAAATAACATTGGCTTTGAATATCTAAGCTTGGAGATTATGACTGTTATTGTCCAATTGATGAAGTATAGATCCTGAGATAGATCATTTTTTTGAGTTCACTTCGGAATTCTTCTGTTGAAATTTCCATTTGTCAATCAATAGGTAGAAAGTTTTGTCGTTGCGAAGCATATGCATCCCTTATTCACATGCCCTTTCGGCTTCATTTTGCTATTGCTGTGATGGACTGTTTGACCTCTTGCAGGTATGATTCGAGGAATTCCACAATGGACTGGTCCATTATTCTCATTGACAACTCCAATCGCAGGTATTATGCGCACTCAAAGTTAGTCAGTTTGCTTTCATAAATCAAAGTAACTGATTTATACTATATCCTTGATAGTGGTTCGATGGAATTCATTGTGCCTCCAGCAGATTCATCAGCGTTCTTTCCCATCACAATCAGATTCACTGCTGCAAGCACATATAGTGATGTAAAGGTAGGACGATCTGTATGAACCGATTTTATTCCGTTGTCCTTGAGTTCTTTATTACTTGTTTTTGAAGTAAAAAAATGCACTTCTATATTCTCAACTAACATGCTGCACAAATGCACAGACAAGCACATGCAAATACGTCTATTGTTGGCATAGAGCATCTGGAAAACCCTCTAGTTATTACCATTGTTGGCCTCCAGATCAGTCCGTTGGTCTGGTGTTTTTAAATAGGAAATGCATCTGACTATTGCCCATGTACTCCATTAGCTTCTATTTTTTGCTATTTACCTCAAATTAAACTGTTTACTGGAATTACCCCATTCTCTCACAACATGAAGTGCAAATGATCCTATTGATTCTTACTTTCTGCTACTCGTTTCTTGGATGTCTTTTCCCTTTGAAGACTATGACAGTTTTGAGACAGGAACAAGCTGAAAATATCAGGATTTTCCGTTCTGTGCTCTCTTTAAATCCATATGCAAAACTGCTGGGATAGATTATTTGTGCGAGCTGAAAACATCTAATTAATGAGCATACTTAGAGATTGGTGAACTTTTTGCAGGTTGTTAATGTCATGCCCCTCAAAGGCGGTCCTTCCCCAAAATACACTCAACGGACGCAGCTGATTGCAGAAAGTTACCAAGTGGTTTAGCTTCAGAGTCTTGATCGACTACATTTTCAGTTCTGCTTGATTTTTCCCAATCACTCGGAACCTTGCGTGTTTCCTTTTTGCCTCTCGTAGCTTCTGTAGTCAAATACAAGAACAGACTGTTTTTTTTTTTCTTTTCTTTGGGCATGGTTTTAAGTACTTTCAAGTTGATGCAGTAGGGGTAAAACTTTATCTTCATTCTTAATGTGATTACTTTTCCAAACAAGATGTGTCACGTAGGGGTGAGCAGAACCGAACAGAACCGAACCGATCTCGAAGATCTGAACCGAATTAGTTCGGTCCATTCGGTTCGGTTTTTTAATTCGATTTGTTGGTTCGGATTCGATTCTTTAAAAAAATTTGATTTGGTTTTGATCAGAACGAACCGAATAACCGAACTTATTTATGATCTAACCCACCAACCTGGTCAGCCGGTCTAACTGACCCGGTCAATCCAGTCTTCAATCTCTATAGTAGTCCTCTCAATTCCCAACTCCCAATTACTCACGATGCCCTAACTCCCGCCGCCTCACTAGTCACTCCTAGAGTCCTAGTCCCGCCTCTCCCTCTCTTGATCTCTTCCAAGCTCTCCCCGGCTCTCCCCATTCGGAGATTCATTTCCCCTGACGAGAGCCCAACGCCATCAGCCTCCTTCCACGACCTCGTGACTGGTCGCTCGCCGTCCGCCTGCAGCCCACCCTCGTCACTGCAATGGGCTACCTGCTGCTGCCATTGCTAGCAATTGCTTCCTCTCTCATTCAAAGTTCCATGTAAAAGCTCCTGATCTCTCACCCTTCTCTCCCTTCTCTCTAATCATTAGGTCATTTCTCTGATTCCATTAATGTCACTTATATCATTGGATTTTTCTATAGTTTGATACATTTGATTCTGAAATTATTTCTTGATAGATGTAGTATCGCTTTTGTATAAAGATACCAGGCTATTCATACTGTCTTATGTTTTTGCAGGTTTATGTTTTTGCAGGTTGCAGCTACTGGGATTTGTCCCTTGATTAGCTGGAGCTAATGTAGAATTAGAAATGTGGTTAATTAGCTAGAGAGTCACCTGACAATTAGATAGGATATTTTCTTAATTATAATAGCAGATGCCTGTATAGTACTGTAACTGTACTTAAGGAAGGCCCTTCTGATTTGCTTAACTTTCGGTGGTGTTGTCAATAGTGAGATGTACATGTACTTAATTAATAATGTGTACAAGTTAAGCATTTTAAGATGTAGATAAGGGTTGATTTCTATATAAATCACAAGAATTGATAGAAGACTTCCAAATATAGTATGTCTCTTATTATTGAATCAAGAAATTTAAAAAATATGGGGCAATGAACTAGTTAAAAACATAGCACCAAGCTCGAAGGTGTTTCCTTTTTTTTTCCCCTATTAAAATAAAATTGAGTGTTTGTGTTATTACTCTTTATTGATCACTTATTTTTATTGATATATAATTTTTAGAATTAATAAAGCTTGATACAGTGGAGGGTACGGGTGGTGGTCTACTATGAGAAAAGCAATTCCCTCTCCTGTCCTGCCGGATGCCTGCATTGTCCTCAACATCATAAATGCTCTTGAAACATTTGTTCTTATGTGCTTTTTCAAGACTGTAATGGTGTGATTATTTTAATGACGTGGTTGTTTAATTATTGCAACAATGTGATGATTTGGTGATTTAATTACTGCAACTGTGAATGTTTTTTAATTATGTAACTGTGGTTATTTAATTATTGCAATAATGTGATGTAATGGTGTGGTTGTTTTAAACTTTTAATTATTGCAAAACGTTCGGTTCGGCTCCAAAAAGTTCGGTTCGGTTCCAATTACTTTGGAACCCAACAATTTCGATTCGGTTCGGTTACTGCATAAGTTCAGTTCGGTTCTGTTCTCTAAAAACATAACCGAAAAAAATTCAATTCTTCAGTTCTGAACCGAGAACGTTCTCAATGTTTGCCCACATTCATCGCTACTTTGTATCATCAGTTCCTGCATCTTCCTCTACATAAGCAAAGAAGAAAACAAATACATGAGATTAGAAACCTATCAATTTCTCAATCTACCATCATCGCTACAAAGTATCTCAGCAGGTGAAGGGCATATTTGAACTTAGTAAATCCACAGAAACTAAAAGTTTACCATAGCGTAGCTGCTCGAGTGCAGCAGCACAAAGGAATGCTTAAAACTCATCTTAGCAAAAGGGAAGAATCCATGAACAAACAAGATGATACAGTACAAGTAACTTATCAAAACAGGATATGACTTTCCCTCTGTACCCTTCTGTAAAATCAAAACCTATCAATTTCTCAATCTACCAGCATTATCACAAACTATCTCAGCAGGTGAATGGTGTATTTCAATGTAATAAATCTACAGAAGCTAAAAGTTTACCATAAAGTGCAGCAGCATAAAGGAATGCTAAAAACTCATCTTGGCGAAAAGACAAGCTCAATAGGAGATTTACCTTTTGCCGCAGGGCCCAAAATGCAGGTAATATTGCTGCTGCATTTGAACCTATAAGAAGAGTGCCAAATGTGACCTGCATTAAGAAATGCAAAATAAGTTAGAAATAAAATGCTACATCAGAAAAACTGCGTTCATATGACATGAAGATGATTGTGACTTCTACTCCAGAAGCATGAAAAAAGGGATACCTGAGATTCAGGAAAGGGACTTGTAATCATAGTATTAACTGGGTTATCATTGCTGAAGTGCACGAGCATGTAAAAGATAAACTCAGAGGGACTTGTAATCATGCTACTGCCATTTTGTTTACTTTTCCCCCTTTTTCCATTCATACTATTTTTCTTGATATGATCATGCTACTACCCTGGCGACATAATGGAAGTGCAGGAGCATGTAAAATATCAAGTCCAAATCCTTACTGAAATGCTAAAGTTTGCTGATTAGATTTCAATAAGAAAGTATTAGGGTGCAGTTGACTAGGCTCCTGGTGGTGAGAGTTTCCAATGGCTGATTCACACAATAGACCTGCAGTCCTGGTCTGTTTTGCTCCTTAAGTTCTAGTGAGATCAATTGAGAGTGAGTCAAAAGTTTATTTTGTAATCTATCAATCTGCCTTCGACCTGTTTAAGCCACCCATGACCAATTGATGTCAAGTTGAGTCAAGCAGGGGATTAGTTACTTTCTATTCAATGTACTGTACAGTTTTCTTCCTAAATCCGGTTAATTCCAATCTCCACTGAGTATCTGCTCATGCAATGTATCACATAAATATGCAGTTCCAAAGCTTCAAACTAATTCTTGGAACATATTAATCACCATTAATGTTACTAAGTTAGAGGGACTTAAAAGAAAATCAGACTGTAAGTGTCATATAACTAACGTTACTGCATACACATATGTAATATTGGCTCAATATGCAGACACGAAGGTAGATAGCAACTAAATTTGATAAACCAATTTTACTTCCTGAACTAACATAGGATAACCAAATTGTTAGGAAAGAGTATATATCTTTCAGAAGTAATAAAGGAACACTTCTATACTATTTTAACACCCATTTGAATTACCTAAGTCACATGTCTATTCTCTAGTCCAATATGCAGCACATATATCGAGGGATGCAGAGGGAAGATTGCTTGTGCATATGTATCCACGTGGCCTTGAAAACCACATTTTAGAACTTTTCATTCATGGTTTCATTAGCATTATAAACTAGCTTTACTTTACCATGCTTGCCACAGTAACATGCAAATTAGGACTGTGTAATGCAAATCCAAACCAATAAAATTCAGCACAGATGGGAACATTAGGTTGTATGTCACAAATGGAAAACAATACTGCACCAAATCCAGACCAAACATACAGCTACTGTCCTGGCAGTGCTTGATAGGTTTATGCAGAATACAACAGACGACTATGGTGGCATTGAACTATGCAAATGCTTAATAAATCTGACTTTAGCAACTAATATCTTAAATCAATCCCATGAAATAAATTTCTGCTGACTTATAAGACTAACATAGTGCACCTTAGAGCTTATTTTATATCATAGATTTGCCATTCCAGCTCATTTACAGTTCAAAGCAACACCATATCAAGTGTGTAAAACAGTAAGCAAAAATAGCATAATCATATAAATGTTCTAATTCTAATGTAAATTAGTGCATATGACCTCAGTGAAACAAAACCATTACGATGATGGCCATAAGACAACCACCATGCAGAAAAATATTACCTTTAGGGGAGACAAGTTCGATGCTACAATCAACACTGCCATGATTGCGATCACAGGAGCAGTAGCTGGAAGGCAAAACAATCATTCTATTAATACATCTCATTCTATTTTATGCTGGCATAGAGATATCTAATATTCTCAGAATGCACCAGCAAGTTGAAATTACCAAGGTAGCTAGCTTTTAAGTTGAGAGCAGCATCAGACTTTGCTACCGTAAACCAAGTTGCTAAGATTAATATCCGGATAGTAAGTCAAAGTCATAATAAGCAAAAGTCACATGCCAAAGATCATAAAGGTTATTAAGTGGCAATGCACCATAGCGAGCATAACACATGAGAATCATCCCACTGGAACTGCTGATGTATTCACAAAATTCATTTCTGATCTGAATTCAGTAGCTACAACTTCAAACCCAAATGTCACGCCGACTATATCCATGTGCTCCAAAAATCTCCTTTTCCACTATACGTTCTTTGAACGGTCTGACAGAGCTTTCTATCAACAGCAGAAACATTTTGAATCTAAAATGACCATAATGCTCATTCAACCAGGTTGGATTCATTCAACTGGAATAGATTTGATCAAATTAAAGAAAAGGTCTTCAATCAGCTCAATTTAGTAAATCCAAGCTAAGCCATGGGTGAAAAACATTATCATCTGTTAGCCTTAGGCTTGAGATAACCCAACAGCACTAATGGACAGTAACAGCAACCAGATCCATGAAATGGGGTTCGAAAAGAATATGGATAGAGGTACAACAAATGCCCTAGATATCATTCAAAGAAACAGCATTGTTCTGACTACCTCAGAAATTCATCATCTATAAATCCTCAAATTCCTGAAAGATATCCCATCTAGCTCTAGATATCATTCGAAGAAACAGAGAGATTCGTACGAGTGCAAACAAGGAAAACCCAGAAAAATCCTTGCATACACTTCCTAATACTAAACTAACTAAGAAAGGAAATCAAAAGCCAACATAAAGTTCCACAGAGAAAAGGGATCTGATGAAGAACAGAGACTAGTAAGCATCCATACCTACTGGAATTCTTTCAGCCGAATCCTCCTGCTCTGAGCAGAGAGAGAGAGAGAGGAAGGGAGGGAGGGATTCTTTCCTAGTATGAGAACTGCATCTATAACAAGGCATGCAGGATTCAACGGAATCACCACCTTCAACGGAATCACCACCACGCAGGAGCTTCTCCACGTACTTCCCCCAAGTTAACCCTGTCCCCAACCAGCTTCAACGCAATCACCACCTTCTGCTGGGCATAAGCCGCCGCCACCAGCATGAAATCGAACCACCCCTGGTCTTCGGACACCCCGACCACCGTCGGGCTCGCTGGAGAAGACGAAGGGGGGAGTGAGAGAGAGAGAGAGAGAGAGAGAGAGCTCACCGACGAGGATGATAGGCTCGGGGACGGTCGCGCGGTGATGACGACGGAGATAGGAGGTGGGTAGCGAGCGAAGGTCGGGTTCGCCGTGGAAGGAGGTCCCCGAGGAATAGGAGAGGAGGATGAGACGGCGGCGACCACTCGTCGGGCAACGGAGATCCGACCACGGCGACGGTGGCGACCACTCGTCGGGCGCGACGGCGACCGCGACCTCTCCTCGGGAGGAGACGATCGGGATTAGGGGTCAGGGATTAGAGCGTTTTCTATTACCTATATTTGCAAAAAACGCCGTAGAAGATTTAATATTATAAAATAACATAATTTGGATGTTTTTGCGACAGTCACAAATTCTATTCACGAAAATTATACATTAATAAATCAGCTTTTACGATCAAATAACTCATCGCTATTATTATATATCAGCCAAGCGATCATATATATGGTCGCGAATATGCTGAAAGTTTAGGTTTTATGACTACTATTTCTGACCACACATATTGGTCGCTAATAAATGACTTTTTTATATTTTATGACTACCAAATCTTTTTTATTGGCTATTGTTATATATATTATGACGAGTTTGATGTGATCACAAATATTTGATCGCCATAGGTGTTTTTTTTTGTAGTGAACCGAATGCACACCCCTCACGTGTGCTAGCTAGCTAATAGCTTCCTTCTCCCTTCTTCAAGTTGTTGGCATGTGTCTCTCAAGCAAGAGATGCAACAAAGCCTTGCCAACCACCACATAACCAAGCAGTGGCTATTGGTGCTGCTGTGGTTGCCTTGTCTCTTTTAATTATTAGCGTTCTCGTGTGGTTTTCCTCGTGTTAATGGTTCTTTTTGGGTTGTACCTCCACCTCCAAAACTTTGTTTGTTGCTTGTGCAAGAGAATCAACTCTTGACATGCTTTAGCTAGCTGCTTAAAAGACAAAGAAAGCATCATTGTTATTTTAATTAAAACAATAGTTAATTGACAATAACACCATTTTTATAAAAAAATATCATTAAAAACCCCATTAGCCTCATTTTTAAGGTCAAAATCCCATTGTGCCCCATTGTGATTGTAGTTGTGGTATATTAATGAACTAAAAGTCTGAAATGCTCTTATATGTCAGATTGAAACTATGGAAAACTAAAACCTCCATTAATATTTGATAAAAACCCCATTTTAGAGAAAATATATGCTAATGGTATCAACTAGGGATGGTGGTGGTGGCGGACGGCGCGGTGGAGGGTCACCAGAGTTGGGATACGGCGATGTTGATCGGCGTTGAGGAAGGAGGAGGAAGTAGCTAGATCCAAGAGGGAGAGGAGGTCGGATGGGCTCCCGACGTGGGAGGCAGCGGATGGGGACGACGGATGTGCCCGACAACAGAGGGTTTGGATGGAGTTCGCCGGCGTCGATGGAGAAGGTGTTGGAGGCAGAGTAGGTTGGAAAGTGGTCGGGAGTGAGGAGTAGACGAGCAGGGGAGACGGTGAGCAGTGGAAGGTGCTGGATGGCGTTGGAGACGTCGAAAGTGGCGGCGTTGGGTGGAGGCAGCACTGGATCCGACAGAGGAGAGAAGCTCGCCGAGGAAGGAGGGCGGGAGGGCATCTTGGCGGCGTCGGGGAAGGAGGAAGCTTTCGGGAGCTGTCGGAGACGCGACGGGATCACCGGAGATGCTAGGGGTTGGGTGGATGAGCCGTGGGCCGGCCGGAGGAGAGAGGAGATCGGTAGGAACAAAGGAAGAAACGAGTCTCCGGAGGCAGCGGATGGGGGCGCGACCTCCGGTGTCACGACTCCCGACCTCCCCGATCTCCGCACCGGACCTTGCGACCTCCGACCTCCCGTCCTCCCGACCTCCCGGCTTCGCAACCTCCGTCCTCCAGACCTCCGATCTCCCCGACATCCGGCGTCACGACCTCCGACCTCCCATCCTCGGGACCTCCCGGCTTCGCGACCTCCGACCTCCCGACCCCCCCGATCTCCTCACCAGATCTGAGAGGGAGGAGGAGCTCGGCCGGATCGGGCCCAGAGATGGTCGGAGGAAGGGTTACAGAGGCGAGGGGTTGTCGGTCCGTGAGGCGACGAGACCACCGGATCTGGATGGGGAGGGGGCGGCAGGAGGCGGCGGCGTTGAGTTGAGGGGAGCCGGGGGTGGAGATAGAAGAAGAGAGTGAAAAATCGGGAGAAATAGAGAAAAAAAAGGGGTAGAAAATAGGAAAAAGTGGTAGAAAATAGGGAAACATATGAAAAAAGATAAATAAAATTATAAAATAAAAGTGGAGGTGATTGAAGAAACTATTGATGGAGAATTTTAGCCAATTAAGTTGTAATTTGAAGAGTTAAGAAATGTAAATACATGGAAGATGAAAATGCATTTTAAAAGAAGAAAATAAATTTAAAAAGATGAAAATAGAGTTAAAAATGCATTTAAAAAGATGAAAATGAATTTAGAAAGATAAAAATGAATTCAGAACGATGAAAATGAACTCAGAAAGATGAAAATGAAGTCATAAAGATGAAAATGAATTTAGAAAGATGAAAATGAATTTAGAAAAATGAAATAGAATTCAGAAAGATGAAAATGAAGTCAGAAGATGAAAATGAATTTAAAAAGATAAAAATGAAGTTAGAAAGATGAAAATGAATTTAGAAAGATGAAAATGAAGTCAGAAAGATGAAAATGAATTCAGAAAGATGAAAATGCATGTAAAAAGATGAAAATAAACTTACAAAGATGAAAATGATTTTAAACATATGAAAATGGATTTAAAAAGATGAAAATGAATTTAGAAAGATGAAAATAGAGTTTAAAAGATAAAAATAAAGTTAAACAAGACGAAACATAGATTTAAAATGATGAAAATAGAGTTAAAAATATGAAAATGTATGAAAGATGAAAATAAATTCAGAAAGATGAAAATGAAGTCTGAAAGATGAAAATGAAGTCATAAAGATGAAAATGAATTTAGAAAGATGAAAATAAATTTAGAAAAATGAAATAGAATTCAGAAAGATGAAAATGAGGTCAGAAAAATGAAAATGAATTTAGAAAGATGAAAATGAAGTCAGAAAGATGAAAATGAATTGAGAAATATGAAAATGAATTTAGAAAGATGAAAATGAATTCAGAAAGACGAAAATGAAATCAGAAAGATGAAAATGAAGTCAGAAAGATGAAAATAAATTTAGAAAAATGAAATAGAATTTAGAAAGATGAAAATGAATTTAGAAAAGATGAAAATGAATTTAGAAAGATGAAAATGCCGGAAAAATGGATTTAGAAAGATGAAAATAGAGTTAAAAAGATGAAAATGAATTTTAATAGATGAAAATGAATTTAAAAAAATGAAAATGAATTTAAAAAGATGAAAATGCATTTAAAATGATGAAAATGAATTTAGAATGATGAAAATGCAAGAGAAAATGAAAATGAATTTAGAAAGATAAAAATGAATTAAAAAAGATAAAAATGCATTTTTGTCAATTTTAGATGGTCAATTTTCCAAATTTTAGATATAATTTTGATGCATAAAACAGCTTTATTTGGCTCGATTCCGGATCGAATGTGATCTAATCCGGTCTAAATCGGCCCAATCTGGCTGTAATCTGGTCAAGTATGGATTGCTGGATCTGGGCATGATCGGATTCAGCTGTGACTGAGCTTGATGGGCATGATCTGGTCCAATCTGGCTAGGAGGAAACTTGATGGGATTATATCGAGTCTTATCGGATTAATTCCGGCTAGAGTGCTTGGATCAACTCAAATGTTGATCGGAAGGCTGAGATCTGTTGGATTCGGATCAAGTGGTTGAAGATGGCAGAAGGTCGGTCGGA
Source organism: Narthecium ossifragum (assembly GCA_963920575.1). Taxonomy (NCBI): domain Eukaryota; kingdom Viridiplantae; phylum Streptophyta; class Magnoliopsida; order Dioscoreales; family Nartheciaceae; genus Narthecium; species Narthecium ossifragum. The sequence continues at coordinate 20,319,235 of OY986972.1, forward strand.
CGGCTGGGAGTTGTCGGAGCCCGATCGCCGGCAAGGAGGGACGTCCGGTCGTCGGCATCGATGGGGATGTGATCGTGATGGCATGAGGACTTCATCCCTTGGGTTAAATCGCCGTTGGCGATGGATCGAAGGTGGCGGCGCGCGGCGGGTCTTGAAGGTAGGAAGGCGGACGTCGTCGCCGGATTTGAGATGGAGATGAAGGAGAAGAGATCGGGAGGGTTAGGGGGTTCCGGATCTAACTATTGTGGAGGACGGCGAGGCCAGTGGTGGGGGTTCTCGACGGTGGCGGCCCCGGGTTGCAGCAGGGGAGCTCGAGTTGTGGAGACGAGGACAACGGAGGCGTCGCGCGTCGGAGGGAGGAGCTCGGGGGTGGATTTCGTGGGTGAGGATGGTCGCGGGGGGTCCTGGGCGACGTTGGACGAGGTTTTGGTGGGTGTGGGTGTGTGGGGGGGGGGGGGCGCCGGAGGTCTTTGACGGTCGCCGGAGAAGAGAGGGGAGAGAGGAGAGCGTGGGAGAAAAAGGAAAAAAAAATATGAAAGGGCATTTTCATCCTTTTTGTGTGTTTTGGGCTTATTAATAAAAAAAAAGTGGGTATGGAGTTTTTGACAAATAACATAGGGTGTTGGACAAAGAGACTACCGGTTTTGGAGTTTTGACCTAATACCCCTTAAAACAAAAACAAATGGTTGAGCTTTTGAACGGTGACTTAGAACAAGTGTCCTTACAGCCATAATGTACTCAGCAGGACGTCAATGTAAGATCTACTTCAGACGGACCGAATACATCCACACATGAGATCTAGATGAATCTATTATGGTACAGATAGAAAGACGGGTGCCCAAATCAAATATTGAGCAGTACCGGTCATATTTATATGGTCCATCCCACAATTGACTCATTAGGGTGTCACCCAATTAATTGACCCCTATATTGCTCCATTAGTCGGGTACTACCTCTTTCTTTAAAAAATCATGGGTCATCCTGACAGCAATATAATTCCGGATTTCCTCTCCTCTTAGACCAACAACTCTCATTCTTCCAATTCTTGGGCAATGGTGTCTTTAGCCCTTTCGAGTAGGTCATTTTCCAACGAGAATTATGGGCTCAGCTGAGTTGTCCGATGCACAGTTGTGGGGATATAAAATTAGAAGATTACCAAAAATCCATGTCCACAGTATAACACCCAAAACCAGAAACCAGAGGGGACCAATCACCAATGGAAGGTGCCGCCAAACCTCCCCCAATAGATACCGGAAACCCAACCCTTTCTTTTAGGAATGACGTTCCCAGATTCAATTGGTTATTAGGTTTCCATTCCAAATCTATCATCAAAATCCGATGTGCCACTTTTGATTCATTTGCTCTTTCAATTCATCAAATCACATCCGGCTGGTGACATATAGGTACATAATACCCGACTTAGGTTTTCATACCTGCCCTTCAAATTATACCAAATTCTATACTAGCCCTTACCATCTTGATCATATATTCATACTAGATGGGTCCTCTGCCACATGGGTAACCATCCACCCCACTATCCACTCTCTATATATTCAGTCACTATCCTTTTGTTATAACATGGTATATAACTCATATGTCACGTCATAAAACCTTCCCTTATATAGTAGATTAGGTGGGTCCCGTGTCATATGGCACGGCTAACCACCCACCCCCACGCCCACTCTCTCCTCCCCTCTCTATGACTCATGTACCATGTGTTCCCTTCTCTCCTTCCCTCTCCTCCCCTCTCTATGACTCAGGTGTCATGTCTCCCCTTCTCTCCCCATCTCTCTATGACTCAGCTGTCACGTGTGAGAAAATATATGAGTCAGATTGTGACTCATAAAACATGATCTTATATATTATATTATATTAATTTCCATCAATAAAGAATGATGTCAAATTCAGATTTGGAGAATATATCTAGAATATTCCTAATATTATAGTCCGGAGCAGACAACCAAGAGATAAATTAACTCAACAATCCCATGATTTGTCTTTATTATTTAAGAGCATTTTAGTCCTCCGCAGAATTAATCACTAATAAAAAATTACATATATTTTTTTAGTATATAAAAATAGTTAATTGGTGATAACACAAATATGGTAAAACTTATTAATTTGTACACCACCTTCAAGTTATTTAAGGTGTTTACACCATTCTGCATCAATTATGGTTAGATATGCTTTTCTATTAACGCTTCTGCCCCTATGACTTTATTAGCCCTTATCCAGATGTATTCGCGAGGGCGTGGGATCGAACGACCGTGGATGCTTCGGCCTTGATTAACGGCGAGAAGGTTCTGGCGATTGTCGGCGTTGGGTGGAGGAGGGGTCATGGTGGCTGGGGAGTCCATATATCAACCGCTTCAGATCAAGGCGATGGGCGGCAAAGAAGGCGAGGTCGGTGACGATGTGCTTGGAGGAAAAGGTCCCTGAATCTCCGACCACCTTGATCTTCTAAATCCTTAGATCCGACCCCCTCGTCGCCCCATGACTCTTCTCCGACGTGTTCCCAGTGAGATATGGTGGTCCCTCATCGTCCTCAGCCGCTGCGGTGCTGGATCTGGAAATGTAAAGAGTAGAAAAGAGAAATGAAAAATGAAAAAAAGAAAGTGAAGTTGGGAGCTCATTGTAGGTTAAGACCGGTATAGGAGAGATGGTAGGGGCCTCAGGAAATGATCTATGATGGCTGATCGACGAGAATGGCGGCGGAGGCGGAGGATCAGAGGAGAAAAAAGAAAAGAGAAAAGAGAAAAATAGCAGGGAAATCTGACAACTGAGATCTATTTGACGTCGATCGTCGGTGAGTAGGCCTCATCGAAGGTTAGAATAAGTGCAGGAGAGGTCACGGGGTGGTTGGGAAGTCCATCCACAGGGTTGAATTGAGGCGATGGCGCGGCGGAGACGGTGGATCCGACAAGGGTGGTGGTGGTGGTGGTGCTTGGAGGAAGAGGTCACTGGATCGGGTTAGATCTCATCGAAAAACGGAGTGGAAGGGGTCTTGAGGTGATGAAGATACCTGATCTAGTCTTGGATGGGGTTTTGAGGGCAAGAGACGATGGTTTAGGACGGTGGCAGTGCTTGTCTTTAGATTCGAGAGGTTCCGAGGAAGAGAAGGATGACGTCGGTGTTGTGGCGGCGAATTGGGTGTTGGGCGGCGACAGTGGCGTGTAAATCCGGCCCGGTAATCGGCGGTGACAATTACGGCGGATTTTTTAAATTTTGAACACGAATATGGAGAGGCTTTCTTAAATAGTGGTCGAGAACGACCGGGGTAATTAGATCTTTTTCTACTCTAATATGGTACTATCACCTCAAATCTAGTCAATAATATTTTAATAGCTTTTGATGCCGGGGCCGAGAATTAAAACCACCCCCATCTGATCACGGCCACGTCGACGACACCCGGGCCAACAAGCAGTAGTCCGTCAGCGTCAACACGATGCGCGCCCCCCTCACCGTTGTGCGGACAGCAGCCTCAGCCCCTCGGCGCGCACCGAACTCCCCGCATGGCGCGCCACCCACGCGTCCCCTCCCAATCCCACCTCTCTTCCCAGCCCCACCCCACCGTCTTTAATAGGCGGCACGTAAAGACGCTTCCCACCCCACCCCATATAGCTGTGGCCCCTCTCCCCGATATCTATCTATATCTATCCCTCTTTCTCTCTCTTCTTTCTCTCTCTGCATCTCTCTCTCTTCTTTCTTTGGACAAAGTCAGTCAGTCGTCCCTTTCCCGAGCCACAGCCACAGCCACAGCCACACCCACGCACACCAGCTGCCTCCCTTAAATGTGGGTCCCTCCACCAAATCCTCAGAGATGGACCTATAGAACCCGTCAACCCACGCCATCCCGCCGTCCGATCACTACTTCCCCCCATAATTACGTCTCCCCACGCGCGCGGCATCCGCCCACGCGGGGGCGGCTGCACACGTGCCCCTCTCCCACTCGCCCAGCGCGTACTAACTCTCGGTCTTCGGGACCGCTTCTACGGGCCGCGGTCCCCGCCCGCGCCCCCCGGCCTCCCATGCAGCGGTGTCTTAGCGGGCCACCACCACCCCGATCCGTGCTCCACGCCGAGGACGCGCATATATGCCGACAAACCAGCTGCCCCACCCCACGCCGTTATCCCCGCCGTTACCCCGTCCTCTAAATTACGAGAGATCCACCGAACGAGTGGGGGTTCTCTTCTGGGGTCTGATTTTGGGGTTCGGTTTGTTAATTTATTACAGTACTCTCGACGAGGGCGGCGGCCAGGGGAGCAGTCAAAGCGCTTGTTGACTGCGCCGAATATTTTCAATTTCTCCGCTCCCCCACTCTCTCTCTCTCTCTCTCCATCTCTCAAAAATCGATCACTTTCTCTCTCTAAAAACACGCCCATCACGACCGTCCATCCTACCGCCCTCCCTTTCTATAAGAACCCCCCCTCCATCCCTCGCTCTCCCCCAAAGCATCGTTTCTTGGATCTCCTTGATTAAAAATAAAAAAGTTGAGAGCTTCTTCGGTGATCGCTATGGCTCCGAGGGATAAGGCCAGGGGTGGCGGTGGTGGGGATGTGGCGGCGGCGACGGCGGGGTTGAAGGATGTGCATTTTAGAGGGGTGAGGAAGAGGCCGTGGGGGAGGTACGCGGCGGAGATAAGGGATCCCGGGAAGAAGAGCCGGGTTTGGTTGGGGACGTTTGATACCGCCGAGGAGGCGGCGAGGGCCTATGATGCTGCGGCGCGGGAGTTCCGCGGGCCTAAGGCGAAGACGAACTTCCCGTACCCGGATTCGGCTTTGCCTCCCGCCCCCGTCGGGAGCCCCAGTAGCCAGAGCAGCACTGTGGAGTCCTCCAGCCGGGAGGCGGCCGCCTCCGGGACCGTCCTTACCGCCGCTCCTCTCCCTCCTACCCTCGACCTGGATCTCTTCCACCGCGGCGTCGCCAAGTTCCCGTTCCAGCAGTACCCGATGGCCGTCGCGGTGCCGTCGGCCGGGGCGCCGCCGTCGGCCGTGCCGCACCCGTTCTACTTCTTCGAAGCGATCGTCAGATCGGGGAAGGCCAACGTCGGATACCGACCTCCGGTGGCGATCCACGACTTCCGCGCCCCTATCGGCGGCGGTGGCGGCGTACAGAGCGACTCGGACTCCTCGTCCGTCGTCGACTTGCACCCATCCCCTCCCCCTCCTCCAGCACCCAGGAGGCTCATCCCTTTCGATCTCGACCTCAACCGCCCCCCTCCGGCGGAGATCGCCTGACGACGCGTCCCAAGTCTGAAATCAACATCACCGCCGACCGACCCAGTGCCAAGAAGGAGATCTAATTTAGTTCCCCCTTCAATTTAGGTGTTTCTCTTCTTACGATCCGGATCAGCGCAGTGAGAAAAACAAAAGTTTTGTAAATATTTAACTCCGTTCTTATTTTTCCGCTGAGGATTAGAAACTTTTAAACGTTTTGGAGATCAGATCAGAGATCTCGAAACCCCCCTCCCTCAGTGTTGTAACATCTCTCTATTATCAATGGAAATCCCATCCAAAAATATTATAATCTCGTTCTAATCTCATTCTCCATATCAACCACCACGAGTATATTAGTAGTTTGTAGTGGAAAGCGGCAGCGCCGGCCGCTGCGAGGCGTCCATCCGGCGGCGTCTCGTCGTCGTCGTTCCCGTCGCTGTCGCCGTCCTTACTCTAATCTCTCTGGAAATAATAAGAAAAAGCTCAAGGAATAATCCCGGCCGGAGGATACGTTGCCGCGGGTGGGGATCACGAGGTGGTTGCGGAGGTGGTGGGGACGGCTGTCGGTCTCCGCCCTCCTGGCGCCCGCCGTATAAGAGGAACGGGAGAGGGGGCAAGCGTGTTGACGACGTCTGTCTCGAGATCCGCGCAGCGGTGGAGACACGTGTACGTGCGCGAGGGCCTGAGTCCGCCCGCTGGTCCAAAAGCGACACCTCTTTAATTGCGCGAGCCGAGAGGTGGTGGGGGCGCGGCGGCCGCTTCCGGAGGGGCGCGGATGGAGGGCCCCGCCACCGCCAGTCGACGGAATCCACGGAGGAGATCTCCCTTTTTCAAGTTAAGTATTCCTAATTTTATTTCCATCTTTTTGTTTCGTTTCGCTTTAATATATTAGTTATTTAAAGGGGTGGGGAAATTAGAGTGATGTTCTTCTCGGGCAGTGCGAGGGCACGTGGGGGGCCGGGGGGGCGTACGGCTGGTGACGGTGGGGCTGACGTGAGGGCGGGGACAGGCAGTTGCGGTGGGTGTCGGCGTCGCCGGGTGGGGCCCGGCTAAGACTGGCGACTGCCGCACCGCCACGTTAAGCGCGCCGCTTTAGGAGTATTAAATTAGGGCGGGCGGGGTGGGGGGGGGGGGGGGTGAGACGTGGGCGGCGTGATTGGGAGGTGGAGGCGAGGGTGCCGCACGCACGGGACGCACGGCACGAGACTACCGACGACACGGCGGGGTTGGGGCGGTGGGGTCCGCGGCGGCAGGATTTATTGAGGGGTGGTGGCGTAAACGGTGTGGGGGTGGTGTCAGAGGTGGTGGAGCAGCTTGGAGGGAAGGAGGGGGGGCGGGGTTTTGGCTTTTGGTTGGGCCAGTTGGGTTGGGACACGCGTGGAGGAGGATTGACTCGGGGGGGCACGGCATGGGGACGTCTGACGGTCCTGTGGGCTGGCGTGTTCTGGCATTATCGTGGGGATCTTGGGATCCGTATCTAATAATGTTGGATTCGGATTTAGACAGTGTTTGGGATTATTTCCATCAAAATTAGAAAAAATAGCACTATTCTCCAATTTTGTATATCTATGTATAAAGTCATGTTTTCTAAGTCAATTGAGTGATATGGCTCGTCGTAGCTAATTTTGACGTGACTCACATTCACATGTGACTTAAAATCGGTTATCGAAAACAAAATTAAAGAGACGTAAGATTAGTTATTATAAAAAAGAAAAAAATAATAATATATATATATACATACTAGGTGGGCCCGTACCACCTGGCATGGCTAAGCAACCACCCCCACTCACTCACACACTCTTAATTTCTTTTTTTTATAATAACCAACCTTATCTTACAAGCACATCAAAGATTTGGTTAAAATCTATTTATATAAGACAGGGTTTTACTTATATCGGATACCCTACAAGAGTTTAGAAGATTTATATCTGATAGTTTAGAATCACCCCCATCACACAAACTTAGTTATTTTTAAAAATAACTGAATTCATTCGTATATGAAGAGTTGGGTGTGATGTGGGTGGTTACGGAAGACAGATAATGAGAGGCGGGTGTGATTGGCAAACCGTGCAATTTGCATGGGGATCCGCTAGTGTGATATATGACTCAGCATGTGACTCACAAAATGTTACTTTATATAATACTAGGTCGGCCGATGTGTCACCTGGCACGGGTGATCACCCACCCCATATATATATATGTATATATATATATATATACACACACACACACATATGTATACCTATGTATACAAAGGAATTATCTAGAGCAAACCAGTTCTCTAAGTCTTGTAGAGAGAACTGGTTTGTGGGCCGTCCGATGCCATCAGACGGTCATGATCAGATCATGACTTAATCCCCCCATCCAGCCCCCTCCCCCCTATCCGGTTCCAGCGCCCCCCCCCCCCCCTCCCCGATCCCGTGCCCTAAGCGCCGCCGCCGCCTCGAGCTTCTTCGCCACGCCTCCGGCGAGCTTCTTCGACATCGCCACCAGCTCGCCGCCGCCGACCTTGCCCTGGCCTCCCTCGCCCTGTCCACCCTCGACCTTGCCCCCCCCCCCTCCTCTCCACTCCCCACCCTCCCATCCAGTCGATCGCGATCTCCCGTGCTCTAAGTGTCGCCGCCGTCCAACCTCTACCATCTCTCATTCCCTAAGCGTCGCCGCCATCCACCCTCCACCATCTCCCAGTGTCGCCGCCGTCCACCCTCCATCTCCAGTGCCCTACGCAAAACAGCAGAAATCTAAACAGGGTGTGGTGGAGATCGACGGAATAGGGGCGGCAGTGATGGGGATCGGGATAGGAGTAAGTCGGCGGAGATGGCAGGAACTGTGAGGGTGGACGGGGCGCGGCAGTGGCGAAGAAGCTCGGGCTCGGGGGAGGCGGTGGCGAAAAAGCTCGGCTCGGGGGAGGCAGTGGCGAAGAAGCTTGGCCTCGGGGGAGGCTATGGCGAAGAAGATCGCCGTAGGCGGTGGCGAAGAAGCTCGCCGGAGGCGATTGGGAAGAAGCTCGGGACGGCGGCGGCGGCGACGCTTAGGGCACAGGATCTTGGGGGGGGGGGGGGGGGGGGGGGGGCTGGAACTGGATAGGGGGGAAGGGGCTGGAACCGGATAGGGGGGAGGGGGCTGGATGGGGGATTAAGTGATGGTCTGATCATGACAGTCCGATCCCCATCAGACGGTCCACAAACCAGTTCTCCCTACAATACTTAGAGAACTGATTTGCTCTAGATAATTCCTCATATATACATACGTATACATAGGTATAATATATTTATATCATATATCTGATCGAGATATATGATTCAGATGATGAATCATGTCATATCATAAACGTCATTTTATAAGATAGATATGTATTATATAAATTAACGTTTTGTGAATCTGTTAAATCATATGTCGCATCATAACTAATTTTTAACGCGCCGCGTACGTGATGAAAGGATGGTTATTAAAAAAGAGAATGAGGAGTGAGAATGAGAGAGTGGCGTGGATGATTAGCTGTGACACAGGACCCGCACCTAATATGTGTGCGTGACTCTGATATGGATTTAATTAGTTGAGCAGAAGCTTATGAGACAAACAGGAGATTGAGCGCAGTCAGCACCACGTCCACCGGTGTACATCAGTTTCTTTTTTTAATATTAGTTTTGATTGATTCGGCACATCATCATGTATATTTTAACGTCAATCAACATTAGATAAATTACTTTTGGATCAAATATCAAATAAAGATGAACTTAACTCTTGATCAAATTACTTTTTTTTTTCGGTTTGATCTGCGATTCTAATCCCTAAGCCCCACATTTGTTGAAATTGTAAGGCATCCATCAAGCCCACCCCACACACACACGCACACACCCTTTTTTTTTTCAAAAAAAAAAAAAATCGCTTCATCAAATTTATTAAGGTCAAAAAACACTTTGATATCACGTAGTTTCAGGGATTAGCATTCTACTATTATCATTTTTCAAAATCACATAAAACTATCATATAGTTTTAAAACATCGCAATTTAGTCCAAGCCAGCAAACACCTTTAGGCTTAGTTACGGCAAACCAGTCACTGTGCTCAATTTTGACTGGTATCGCCTATTTTGACATCGGCGCCGCCACCGAGTAGGCGGAGCGTGGCGGGGGCGAGGACGACGCCAACGGCCTCGCCATGGGCGATTCAGACTCCTTAGAGGACCAGGACCCCGAGATGGTCGAGGCGGACAACGTCGACGACAAGGTAGAGGCCGAGAGCGAGCAGGGCGGGGCGGTGCTGGAACGGGAGGTGGTCTCCTCGGCGAAGGTGGACCACTAGCCGTCGAAGCCGAGATCGAAGTCAATCAAGTGCATAGCCTCCGTGTCGGCGAGGCACTCCAGTAGGGTTTGGTTGGCTATGAAGCTGGTGAACTGCGGGACGGGGGAGAGCTCGAAGAGGACGTGGACGTCGTTGTCGTCGTCTCGGATGAAGGCGTGGTCGAAGACGAGGAGGAAGAGCTGGCAGAAGCCGAAGGCGTGTAGGAAGGGGGAGGTGGTGGGGGAGAAGATGGCGGAGGAGGAGGGGTAGCCGGAGGAGGAGGAACAAGGGAACTAGGAGGCGTTGAAGCTGGTGTCGAGGGAGGTGAGAAGGGGATGGGACCTTCGACCGGAAGATGACGTCCTTCTCACAGGCGATTGAGCCTAGGGGTTGGCACACCTCCACGGTGTAGCTGCCCTCATCCACGGTAACATCAAAGCCTCCAACGTCCTCCTCCGTGAGGCCCATCCTGACGCCGCCGCTCTGTCTAACTTCTCCCTCCATCCCCACCTCCGTCGCTAGCTACTGCGCCCCCGAGGTCGCGGCCACCCTCCGCTTCAGCCCCAAGTCAGACATCTATGCCTTTGGGGTCCTTCTTCTCGAGCTTCTTATGGGAAAGTCCCCGACCCAGGCGGCAGCAACTTCCTCATTGGGCGGGGAGGATGCGGTGGACCTGCCATGATGGGTGCAGTCCGTGGTGTGAGAGGAGTGGACAACGGAGGTGTTCAACGCGGAGCGTCTGAGGCACCCCAATGCCGCCGAGGAGGAGATGGTTGGGATGGTCAAGATGCTCCATGTCGCCATGCCCTGCGTAGCCCCTGCGCAAGAGGTGAGGTCGGATGCCGCCCGGGTTGTCAGAATGATGGAGGAGGTCACCGGGCGAGGAGGTTCGGAGGGTCTTCCCTTGCCGTCCAACGAACCCGACGAGGAAGCCGACGACAAGGGGCGACGTCCGGCCTCACATCCAGCGGGTGCTCTCTCTCTCTCTCTCTCGCCCCCCCCCCCCCCCCCCCCCCCCCCCCCCCCCTCTCCCACGTCAGCGAAACCAGTCAAAATTGAGCACAGTGACCGGTTTGCCGTGACTCAGCCTAACGGCGTCTGCTGGCTTGGACTAATTTACCATGTTTTGAAATTATAGTGTAGTTTTATGTGATTTTGAAAGATAAAGGTAGTAGAATGTTAATCCCTGAAAGTACATGGTATCAAAGTATTTTTTAACCAGTTTAGTAAAATCTTATTAATGATTTAACAATTCATCCGATGAAAATTTAAAAATGTGATATTGTGATCATTGAGTGGAGCATGGGTTGAGGTCACACCGATCTCACACTAAATATTTTTTCAACAAAACAAATTACAATATAACATAAAATATTTAGGAGCATCAACATCAATTTACTTTTTCCGCGTGGGGACATGATTGGGTGGTTATCCATAGCTATCAAATCCAGGGCTGTATTTCATGGACAGCTTTAATCGAATATCTCACGCTCGAGTTCTGATGTAGGACCAAGACTGAACCTGACTGAGTCCGATATGGAGCAACTCCTTAAACGATCCGGACGCGTTCGAACTCCATCCATCCGACTCAGATCTCCGTACAACCCCGATTGTCGGATGGGCATAACTTTCGATCACGATGTCCGATCGGAGCGTGCGACCAGTCGAAACGATCGGCTCGACGAGCCTGTCATAATTCATCGGAGATCGAAGATCTCTCCATCGAAGATCTCTCCATGACCTTGACTTCCGAATCTCCAGATTCCTTTTCCTTTGGCTTAAAATCTCGTTTTAGTAAAAAACTTTTCTTTTTAGGCAGTTTTATCGGTCTTTATATTTTTAGCAAATTTCCTATTTCTAATCGGTTTTATCCTCTTTGAATTCCGGGTTTAGTTGCTTGGATTAGGTTAATTCATGTTTGAGTACATGTATGAGTTGGTCTTGTCTCTCCTTAAACTTATAAAAAGAGGTCTTAGTGTTTGTAACAGACAGTTTTTGAATGAATGAGAATTAGGGTTTTTGTTTTCTCGCATTGAGAAAATTGGTTGTCTCTCCCATAGAGAGGTTCACGTTTACCCTGCGCCAAGTTCGATCCAAAGTCATTTAGGCTAAAGCTCAAACTTCAAAATTGGCTTGTTTCATTTTCACGCTCGACCATTAATAGGCTAGACTCGAAAGCTCTAGAGCCAAGCTTGATTAACTATTATATTATGTTATATATATGTTAACTTATTCAATATATGTATAAATGAAATAATTTATAATGTAAATTATTTTTTGGGTTCGACTAAGTTAGAAAGCTCAGCTCGCAGCCTCATGATTCGAGGTCAAGCTCGAACAAGCTAGGTTCAGCTCGGTACGGCTAAAAGACAACCCTACCCAAAACCCCAATCTAATGATCTAATATCAACACGACTGGTGGGAAGAGTTCTCGCCCTGCAGTTTTAATTTTATGATACTGCCGTTAATGCGATTGTTTTGCTGACGTGGCGAGCTGCATCAGCACCGGGTGCATTAGGCTCCTATATTTCCGATCTTCTTCCGTTATTTGATATTCAAATAAAATTAAGGAGTCACAAGTAATTTTTCAACTAAAACTAGTGCGCCGACGATCTTTGTCGTAACTAAAAAAAAAAATAGATAAAAAACGATGTGATCCATGCACCAAAAGGTGGCGATCGACTCATTGACTTATGACAAAAGAAAAATAAAAACAAAAGAATTCAAAATAATGATTTTAGAGTCCATTATAAAATGAAATAAAACTTTACGTGGCTGCGGTCATTGGTTGGACGGCTGTTGGCCGGGTCACGCACTGACACACAGTGAGGCTGTTAGGGGGAGGAGACGTGTACTAAAGGGTAATGTCGGCGACGAGGGTGGAGAGGCTTCCACCCATCAGCCCACGAGACTCCCGAGGCAGCGCCGCGTGTTCGGGACGACGCGGTCGCTCACGGAACATACGGCGTGTGGACGGCCGGCCGCGAGATGCCGCCGGTCGCGGTGTTTGAATTTTCCAGACACGACAAGCGGTGGACCCGTGACAGCGATGAGATGGATATATGAGTATCGCCCAGTGCCAGGGGTCGATTCAAATCTCACCGCCCAATTGGGTTTTATCTCTTTTTTTTTATTATTGGACTCGATCCAAATCGAACTGAAACATCGGGGCCCACGGATCCAATTCTCTCTGACCTGATTCGTGGAATGTGTTTGTTGCAATTAGGGGCGTAAACAAGTCGTGGAGCCAGTTGGTTAGGCAGATTGGTAATTTGAGCCAAGGTGAGGTCATCTATGGCTCATTTTTTTATTAGATAATTGATTTTTACATCAAATTTATGAAACTTATTGACTGGTACACTACCATCATTAGAGTTAAGCTCTAAACACCATTTTACGTCATTTATGAGCATATATGATTGGTTATGTATTTTTGATGATATTTTTGCCCCTTCTAATAACCCAAATCATAATCCCAACTCTAACTCCATCATCCCCCTCCATCTCCCCATCCTCTCATCCCAGTCCCTCTCCCCTCCCTCTCCCCCTCCTCTCCCCCTGCAACTCCGCCATCGCGATCAAGAAGTGCGCCCCCTTCGATCCATAGTCGCAATGCCTCAACGCCTCCGATCCGTCGTCGCCAGAGGTCTTCGTGACGGACGACGATGTTTATGTCGACTCCGACCCCGGCCACTCCTTCCAGGATATCCATGAGCAAATCTTCGGCTCCGAGGACACATCCGCGAACCCCCGCCCCATGAACGGCTTCGTCCAGCAGGTTGAGTCCATGGGTGAAGGCATGGCCCGCACCACCATCAACCGGGAGTGCACATGCGTGTAGTGGTGGAATGGTGAGACATGAGGTGTCTTTACAGTCTCTCTGGTCGGCGTCGGAGCTCAAGCTAAGATATCAGTTTGCTTTATAAACTTGGAAGTCTTCAAGCCAAGAAGAATCGTGAACCTCTCAAGCATCAAACTCTCCATGTCTCCTCTACCTACATTGTCTTATCCTGAGACCACCTTAACATACGCAACTCTCTCATCATCCACAGAAGCAACCATCAACTTAGAGCTGAAGAACAAGAATGTGGGCATGGATATGAGCATGGGAAAGAACATGGACTGTGAAGCTTAGGTCATATTCTCTGATTAAGAGAGGACACACCAATCATTCATCATGAGAGGTCTGTGAAGGGACTTATGGTCTATGTGATGGAAACTGGGTGGTGGATGTGTTGTACATGGTGAAACAATGCAAGGACTTAAAGAAAAGAGAGAAGAGAAAAGAGAAAAGAGAAAAAAAATGAAAAATAGAAAAGGGAAAAATAGAAAAGAGAAAGAACATGGATTGTGAAGCATGAGAAGGAACAGGGACTGTGAAGCCGAGGCAATTTTCTCTGATCAAGAGAGGACACACCAATCATTCCTCATGAGAGGTATGTGAAGGGACTTATGGTCTCTGTGATTGAAGCTGGGTGTTGGATGTGTTGTACATGATGAAACAGTGCAAAAGATTAAATAACAAAGAAAACAAAAAACAAAAAAGAGAAGAGAGAAAAGAGAAAAATGAAAATGAGAAAAGTGAAGTTAGGAGCTCGTTGTCGGTTAAGACCAGTATAGGAGGGATAGTAGGGACATCAGGGAATGATTCTGGTGACTGATCGTCGAGAATGGCAGCAGAGACGGGGGGATCGAAGGAGAAAAGAGTAAAGAGACAAGAGAAAAAAGAAAACTGTAAAAGAGAAAAGTGAAGTTGGGAGTTTTTTGCTATGTTTTATATATTGTTCATTGGTCCAGTTCAATATTGGCCTAATATTCTCTTTTCACTTTTTTATGTTTTGTATGTTGTTCAGTGTTTCAGTACAATATTGGCCCAATATTTAGTTTTCTCTTTGTTATTTTCTCTTTTCTCTTTTCTTTTTGTTATGTTTTCTATGTTGTTCATTGTTTCAGTTCAATATTTGCCCAATATTCAGTTTTCTCTTTTCTCTTTGCTATGTTTCCTCTTTGACAACAAAACTACTAATTCAGATTCGTGCAAAGTGACACGATTATGATTTGATTACGGAGGTTCTAGAACCCTATGTCGGCATCCACAACGAGGATCTTCATGAACGCATTGTAGGAGATTCGTCCTCGTCTCTTTTCTATTTTCTCTTTTCTCATATTCAGTTTTCTCTTTGATATGTTTCTTCTTTGACAAAAAACTACTAATTCAGATTCGTGCATGGTGACACGATTATGATTTGATCACGGAGGTTCTAGAACCCTCTATCGGCATCCACGACGAGGATCTTCATGAACGCATCATAGGAGATCTGTCCTCGTCTCTTTTCTCTTTTCTCATATTTAGTTTTCTCTTTTTTCACTGCTATGTTTCCTCTTTGATAGGAAAACTACCAATTCAGATTCGTGTATGGTGACACAATTATGATTTGATCACGGAGGTTTTAGAACCCTATGTCGGCATCCACAGCGAGGATCTTCATGAACGCATTGTAGGAGATTCGTTCTCGACAACGCCGCCAACACGGATCATGACGCTGCTGCCCTCGTCAGTGGAGGGGATGCCTGCCAAGTTGAGGTAGGCCTTGCAAAGCCCACGCGGCTGTCGCCGTCGCGGTCCATGGCGCGGAACACATCCACAATGATCTCCTAAAAGGAGGATGAGGAGGAGTTGATGCTGGAGGAGCCGAGGGCGCGCTCGAATTTGTAAAACTAGACGAAGCCGTGATTGTCAGCGGAGATCTTGGCTGAGATGTCACTGTTGGTGGCGTCGACACCATAAAATGCCTTGAGGTCCTCGCATTCGATCCGGCCAACATGGTCGGAGTCAAGCACATCGAACGCTGGGCGGTACACCGAGGGCTCTTCATCTTGCAACACGTGTCTCTCCGACAAACACATCTCTCCCTCCTCCGCCCGGCTATCACCGACACCTCCATGCTCTGATCCAACCTCGGCGGCGCCTGGATGTGGTGCTACGTGATCAGCGGTGCGAAGAATGGCGCGAATCCCGTTCTTTAGATGTAGGCTGTGAAGACGAGGATATATGTGTATTTTTGTGGTGTAAAATGGTGTTAAGGTCTTAAATCTTATGCTTAGTATTTTTCAATAGGATAAATTTTTTTTATGATGATGGAACCCCTTCTATCTTTTTTTATGGGGTTTATAAGACTAGTATAACACTGCCGGAGGGAAGGGGCACGGTTTTTACTTGGGATCGTGAGATGAGATCATCATGAAAACCGCCTATGTGAAAAGGTTAGCATGGTCGTTTGCTGTCGATCTAAATCTGAAGGGGCTCTTCTCAATTATCTGTTCGATGTACCCTTTGCCTACTATAAGGTTATAATAGGCAAGTAAAAACCGTGCCCTTCGCGAAGGTTATAAGACTGTGTTACGAAAATATTTATATAACATAACATATAAAATCACAAAATTGTTGTCATCAATCGAGTTAAAAAAAAAACAACTAAAATCCACATAAACTAGCAAGTCAATGCCAAGCCACCCGCGAGGTACACGTAGACAATAAAGAATTTGCATATAGCCTGTCTTTGTATCTCATCTAAAAAGATGATTACGACCCAAATGGTGGAGAGCAGTATTTATGAAATCTATATCATCAGCAATTCAGCATGACGAGAGAATAAGGAGTCAATTAACTTGGTACTACGTACAAGCGGCGATCGAGTACAAAAAAGCTCCTCTAATTAAACACCAGGACATTATTTTCCAAGTGCTGTATGATCCGAGAAAAAAGATTGTAGACAGCGACAACCGTGCGAAATCGACCGCAAAAGAAAACATCTCGATCGCTTTCGATGCTCGATTGGCGAGATGGACGGATGAAAAAAAAAAAAAAAAGTGTGTAACACGAGGTTGATATGTTGACTAGTTGGATGAATAGTAAAAAAAGAGGTGTCTAACACGAGAGCGATTAAGACCGGATGTGGCGTTATCAAAGGCCAAGTAACATGTCTGGCACAGATGTGACCCCATGGAGAAAAAAAAACCCCTTTGTTGCTTCGTAGAAGTTCAGTCCTTGAGTTAAAAGCCGGAAGAGAATCCTACCTAAATGCATGTCCTAATCAAAAGAAAATTCCAACAAAGAGCGTAGAAGACGGATGAACAACTTTTTTTCTTTCTTTCTTTTTTCAGTGACTTTACCTAATCAAGTTTTGTAAGGTAGCTGTTGAAGGAGTAGTATGTTTAAATCAAACGGCAGCAATATATTATAGGATTTCTATCTATTTCAATGTTCTGGCGGTGAGTTGCTTACTCGAGTTGAGTTCTTTGTATTAAATATAATTAACTATGGGTCTGGCTGCTGGCTCTTGGGTACTTACTTAAATACCACTTTCATATTCTCTCATGCGTACTTAGCTTAATAACCAACGGTAGTTTTGTATTTTTTCATATTTAATTAATTATTTAGCTTGGCTAAGTTAAGAGACTGACGAAGTGACATATATTAAAATATATCATAATTTCAATCACATATATGTAAATATGAAAAATATGCTTCGGATCTTTCGAGTGATATATATGTAAAAAAAACTGATTAGCCGAAGTGCTGTCTAAGTTCCCATCGAATATTTTTCTGATGGATGTCATGACATGTCATTCTTAAGATTGTTATTTTCTCACAGATGCCATGACATGTCATTCTCAAGATTGTTAGGGAGTTTTCTGATATTTAAGCATCTTTAGGACGGTTATATGATGTTAACCTTTTTATTATAACTATGTTCCAAACTTTTGAGTTTGCAGACAGTGGATACGTACGTACCATCATCCTGAATCCTGATCGTGCAAAGTCCTAAACAAGGTACGTACCATCATCGTGATCATGCTAAGTGCAAATAAGGGGCTACAGTACACCATCTATCTCTGACTAATAACTCTACTTCTAAAACCATATTTTATGTCACATTTCAAAGAAATCAATTTCAATATCCATATAAATTATACCCAACATAAATCAACTATATTAAACAAAGAAAGATTCATTACTCAACCACAACTCCGATGGTTTCCTTGCAACCAAACAAGATTAAGAATAAAACCAACAAGTTGAGACGATCCAAGTAAATAAATAAAAAAAACTCAAAAAAAGGACACTATATGAAGGTTGGACGAGCTGGTGGACATGAATGGTGGAAAAGATACCAAAAAAAGAGATGAATAGAGTTGTTACATAGATGAAAATTTAATATATACAACAGCCGGACTCCACATTAGATTTCTCTCCACCAAAGAAGAACAAGTACGAGGTGAGAGGGAAAAAGTAGCCGTTTTTTTTCCCTTTTTTTTTTGAACGAGAAGAGTAACTAGAAACAAAGAAACCAAGTAAGAGATGGCCGGAATCCATCAGTCAAAGAGTAGAGAGGAGGGCGGCGGCGGAGGCTCGTTGAGATCGAAAGGCAGGCCCTTTCGCACTACCCCGTAGAACCCCACCGGCAGCTCCGGAATGGCCCCTCGCGCCCCGCCGCCTAGGGCGAGAGCGGTGGAGGGTGGAGTAGTAGTGGGAAGGGGAGCAAGAGGTGGCAGGGGATTATAATGGGCACCAAACAGCACGTGTGGGTTGTGGGAAGGGAGGTGGTTGAGATCGAGCACGAGCGGCGGCGGCGGAGGAGGAGGAGGCGGTGGAACCGGCGTGGTTCCAGCGGCGGGGTGTAGGTGGTGGAAGAGGTGGTGGTGGGTTTGAAAGTTGGTCTTGGCCTTCGGCCCGCGCAGCGTCCGCGCGGCGTGGTCGTAGGCCAGTGCGGCCACCTCTGGCGTGTCGAAAGTCCCCAGCCACACCCTGGTCTTCTTCCAGGGGTCCCGTATCTCCGCGGCGTACCTCCCCCACGGCCTCTTCCTCACCCCCCTATAGTGCCCTCCCCTCTCCCCCTCCCCTCCTCCTCCCATCGCCGGCGGTTACGAGAGAGAGATGGAGAGCCAGAGAGAGAGAGAGAGAGAGAGAGAGAGAGAGCTCTGCTACGTTGGTTGGGGTTTTAGAAAGGGAAAAAGAAGAAGAGGAGGAGGAGGAGGAGCGTACCGCGGTGAAGGCGCCGCCTGATTAGACGTGTCGCCAGGGCTTCCACATGTGACCCCTGACGTCAGCCCTACCTCCCTCCTGTCGTACGGACTCCTGACGGACTTGGACTTTGGACTTTGGACTTTACTTACCACCCTCTCTCTTTCAGTCTCATCTCAGCGGCGCTTCTTTAAATATTTTTCTCTGAATTTTTTAGTAATAAATTAATCCATCGCCATCAAGCACATCACTGTTCTCTTGGATAGGAACGTACGTATTGGTAATAATAAATAAATAAAGAATAGGTGGGAGGGGAATGGTGCGTGGTGGAGGTGGAGGTGGTGGTGGCCTTCGTGTCGAGCGGTGCGGGAGGTGGTGGCGGCCACGTGGACGGCAGCGGGGGGCGTGTCGTGAGGCGGGGGACAGTGAGACCCGCCGTGCGACGCTTGTGGCCGTCGTCTGTCGCCGCTTCCAACGCTCCTAGCTAGCTAATAAGCTTGCGCCTTCTTTTCCCATGGGATTCTGTTGGATTTGGATTGGTGGGCTGTCCCGCCCGTCCAAAACAAAGACCCTCTTACACGGTATCACGTGGGCCGCCGGCGTATCAGATGTTTCAACGTGGCGTGTTCCCAGTGGTTCTTTCAACGCCGATATTATGGAATGATCTTTTAAACAAGAGATGAGATAAGATGGACATACTTCTCGGGTTACGGATGCGTGACGGAGGTTGTGTCCACGTTAGAAGATAGATATAACGCCGTTAATCCGAATACAACGAGATGCCACGTATTATATTAGGAAAGTGACCTTTGTGTCAGCCTGCCGGCTGCCAATAAGATGTATTTTAGTTGCTATCATGTCCCGAAAACCGACCAATACTTTTAGTCCTAAATATAATCATAGTTGATTCATAAGCAATAATAATTTCATAAATATTGTTATTAAATGATCGTTATTTTTAGCTTTGATATAACTGAAGTATTTTAAACATAACTTTTAAATCAAATATCCAAATTGATAGATTCTTGAATCATTGAAAAGAGTACGAAAAGATCTACAACATTCATATTGACGAGTTTTTCAAATTTGATCGTTTAGTATATCAAACTGACAGTTAAAATATTTAGTGGTAAAATGATAAATAATGACTGAATTTCACTCGTGTATATGCAATCCGTCCCCATAATGACCGATTCCCAATCGGTCATATTTTGATCGATTATTTTAATAATGGTCGTCAATGTGGTCTAGCTATTTCGATCATAACTTTCTTATACAATGTTCAAATGAGTTGATTTTTAGACCGTTGGAAAGCCAATTTGAAGACCTACAACTCTCATGTTCATAGTTTTTTCAAATTCCAAGGTTATCATTGAAAAAATTACAGTGGAAGACAACATGCACTATTTGATGGCAGCTGCTGTTCCTCCACCTCTTCCATCTCTTGACCAGTGTCCTCTCCTTCACCACTCCTACTCAGGAGCAACGGTGGGCTACTCTGCAATGCATGATCTAACACTTCTATCCCTGCATGATGGCATCCCTCCAGGTCTTCCTCCTCCATACCAGCTCCTTGATCAATATCATGGCAAGTTTTATATCCCCTAGGTATGACTGATGGCCCGAGCATGTTACCCACTCTCCGTTCCCTCGCATACCAGCCCAGGTCGTGCATCGACATGGTGGGCAGTTCATCCTCATCAAGGTCCACCAGTTTCCTAGCTATGGGCTCAAAACGATTTGGCCCAACCCAGCTGTTTTTCCGCTGCCCAGCAACTTGGGCCAAGGTCTTTCACGGCCCACTTACCCCAGCTGCCTCCAGCAGTCCTTTAAAAACATGGCCAGCCCTCTCATGGCTTCCAACCCTAGTCGCTGCGCCGCCAGCCACATGTGCCCCCCTGTCCCCTTCTCTCCCCTTTGTCTCAACTATCTCTCTCCCGGCAGCCTCTGGCGCACGACGTCTCGCGTCAGGCCGTTGCTGCAGTCCCTTGTCCCCTCTAGCATCAATCGTACTCTGAGTGTGCTGAGCTGTCTCTGACATCCATACATCCACGTCAACCTCTTGTCTTCCTCCCTGCCGCTGGATCGGCATCACCGGGGCAGCCCTCTTCACCCAGGCCCTCGCCGGAGCCGTCCTCTCACCTCAGGCCCTCGCCGAAGGTGGTCGTCTCCCCCCTTTTCGCCGATTCTGGACCATGTGCCATTCCCCACGGATATGGTCCCTCGTGTTGTTCCCCCCTTCCTCAGTACCCTCAGGTGAGCTCTGAATTTCTTGGAACACTGGTGTGTGCATCCCTGCCCCATCCATGTTCATCTTTTCCTTACCCTTTCCTTCTGCTATTGTGTGACCCTCTTGCCTCTTCTTCTCCGGACAGTTCATCTCCTTGTGGCCAAAGAAGCCACACTCATCACAGAGCGCAATGTTTTCATAGACAAAAGGGTTGGATAAAAGGGCCTTCCCCATTTCCCCTATCCAACACATTCCCGATGCAGGCCGGTTGCTGGAAATCCACTTCAACGCATCCCCGCGTGAAGTTGCAGCGATCTATAAGCTGTGTGATGAGATCAATAGCCAAAGCCGTACCAGCATCTGACACCATCCTGAAGATTGCTTCCCTATCAAAGAACTCTGGCGGCAGATCGAGTATTTTGATCCACACCAAAGCCCTTGTGAAAGCATTAGCAGTTGGCCGGAAGAAGTTCCTCCACTTGATCAGAGAGAGGGTCAGCCCATCCACCGTCCATGGACCCCCGGTAGGTATTCTCAGCATGTCCTTTTCCGTCTCAAATTTGAAAGCGAACACTGATAAGACGTGAAAAATACACAAATCACCCTTTTAATGAGGTCTTGTTAGTCTCCGAGCAATGCTATTTTGATTGTCTTTTCTCCATTTCAGGTTTAAGGACCCTCAGCAAAGATTAGATCAAGTTTGGTGCCAAAACGAACAAATAAAGAACTCGTTAGGAGCAAATGAGCAAATGAGAAAAGATGGGTCATCTTTGACACCAAAACCTGTACCTTCTCAAAACGAACTAGATGGTGTTCTATACATGGTTGGAAAGCTCTGGAAGTCTAGTTTTCGGGAGTTTTTACGGTTCGTGATTTGGAGTTTTCTAGAAGAAGTTATGTTATTTTTAGTATAGAGGCGCAGAAAAAGAAGCTTCGGAAGAAGATCGATCTGATGAAATCCAGATCAATCTTCTTTTTGTGTCAGCTAGACAGCCACTGTTTTTAGCACGGCAGAGAGTTGACAGAGAGCACTGTTCATCCAGATCGATCTGGATCGGGAAAAATCCAGTTTTTGAAGTTCACGGAGAGAAGACGATCGATCTTATTCCAAAGAAGATCGATCTCTTTTGGCGCCACGGGAAATATCAATGGTTGATGTCGCGCCCCGACCCGCGAAAGCCCAACCGGGCCGGGCGACGCGAACCGGAACTTACAAAACGCGGAAAACAAAGCTGGCGAGGGATCCCTCTAACCTATTGGTCTCCCTAACAGTTCACCAAAGCACCCTCAATTAAAGATACAACATTGATTAGTAAAACCTCGAAACACAGATTATAAACTCAAAGTGTTTAATATACAAAACCTCGGAGAGGGGAAGATCCAAAATACAACATTACTCCCGTAGGAGACTATCTAACATAGGGTCAAAGCAGTAAACAATCACCACCTCTCAAAGTCCACCAGGGGCCGCCGCACCGCCGACCAACTACCCGATAGAGGCCACAGAGGAAGAATTGACGCCTGCACCTGCAAAACGCAGCCCGGGTAGCTGTGAGCACTAAGCTCAGTAGGGATGTACACTACGTCACACAGAAGGAAGAGGGAAACGCAACAGTGTCGCCCTCAAGCCAGACTCGAGTGAGCTACAATGGTCCCATTACCATTCACCGGTGATCTCTAGGCATATCCAACCATGGTCACCCGAACGGACTGGGCCCATCCTGGATACACCTAGTGTCGCAGGGTTCCAGCTGTGGTCACCCGTTCTTCACTGGGCCCACACTGATGCCCCTGCTGGCAGGAACGGACACTGCCCAAAGAATAAGACCCGCCATCGGTGGCATCCTCAACACCTGACTTGAGGCCGACACGACCTCTAATCATCATCAAGCAACAGGTGTACCAGTCCTCTAGGCCTATCATCGAATCGACTGGACACCACCATTCAAACCGGGTCCAAACTACCCAACCCCGGTCCTAGGGCTAAGTCCGAGCTTCCAGCCTCGAGACGGCGACCCAAAGATCACCCACGCCCTAACCAATGCAACTAATGCACAATTCAACGATGCATGCTATGACATACACAAACAGGAGATAGGCATGCAACAGTAAGACAAATATCATATAAGTCAACCGGATCGCTGCAGCGGTACTACCGACCGCTGCCAGCCGATCCGCAGCGGGTCCCGGCATTACGACGGTACCACGACCGTCGACCGCAGACTCCTGCAACGGGAAGCAACCCCGAAAACCGCTCATGAACAGTAGAAATATAATATTATAATTCGACATATAATATTATATTTAAAACACCAAAAGTTCTCTACTAGAGGCTATTTGATCTGGTCGATCCGATGTCCAAACGACGTTGGATTCAAGATCCAACTTAGCCACTAGTAGGGCTACATGTATGAATCAACATATCCAAAATCCAGAATCATCGAACGGTTGGATTAACGGAAAAACGCTAATGAAAACCACTAATCAAAACTAACTTTCTAATTAATTGCTGCAACGCAGCCCTCCAGAAAACAATTCATAAGAAATCGTAGACAAATCGGAAAAATATGAAACAAGATGGAATGGAAAGCTAAAGAAGAGATCTACGACTATTATGTTTATGAAAAGCCAAGATCATGTACTGGCCGGCCGGAAAACCCGCCGCAAGCCGGCTGTTTCTCAAGAACAGCAGAAAACCAGAAATCCGAGACTAATCTTGCATAAAAACCACTCAAATCTCAACTGATTAACCTGAAACTTAAATCATTTATTCTAAAAGGCATAAGGAGTCCAAGAAAATAAGGATCAACAAGATCCAACGGCTAGATCTCAAGAAAACCCGAAAAGAACATCAGTAGGTATAACCCTACCTAGCTGCGCTTTCCTCGGCTGATTCCCCGCGATTTGATCACCAACAAGCTGCCAAACCACACCAGGAGCCTTTCTCTCGTTGTCACGGATCCAACGAGCCAAAGAACACCCAATTTGGTGGTCGGAGGAGGGAGAACGGAGGAGAAGAAGTTCGCCGGCGGAGAAGGGAAGAAACAGAGCACCGCGGGAAAGAAGAGAAAGAAGGAAGAAGAAGAGAAGAGAAGGAGGAAGAGGAGGGGAAGAAAAGAGGGGAAAGGGGGAGGGGAAAGCCGGGAAAGAGGGGGAAAAGTGAGGGGAGGGGAGGGAAAGTCCTCCCCCTCTGACAGGGGAGAGCGACGGCCAACGGCGGCCGTCCTCGCGAAGCAGAAAACCAACCGATCCTTCATGACGCTCTCACAGGGCTTTCTGGCACGAAGAGGATCGATCCCTTAGATAGAGAGGATCGATCCTTTGTGTGCTGAAAGCTAAATTTGGGCAAGAACTCAAGCCAAAGTCCGGATCTTTCGATCCCGGGTCCACCTAGCCATTCTAAACAAACACTAACACATACAAGGCCAGTGTGTGCACACGCGGGTGTGAAACAAACCAACAAGGTGTAATTTACCAAATTGCCCTTGCGGTCTACAACGAGCCACAGGGGTAGAGGGACAGGTCCTCACAGTTGAGATCTAAGCTGAGTTAGGGTTTACCTTAGGCCTATAAATAGATCTTTTTGGGGGATTTTTGGGAGCCTTCCATGGCCGAATTTTCTTCATCTCTTAGGGTTTTTCTTTGCTTCTTTTCCACAAATTAGGTTAGATCTTTGGTGGAAGATCCATGGGTGGAGTGTGGTGACAACCTTCATCAACGGATCTGCTTCCTAAGATGAGTAACTAAACCCTAACATAGGGATTTCTATGATGTAATAAGGAATATTTCTAGGGTTTCCTATGGATTTGAGCGTGTAAACATATTTTAATGGTTTGATTGGATTATTCTTATTCTCTTTATATCTATTGGTGTGATTTTAATAGTGTGGATGAATGATTTGATCTTATATGCCCTAGATCTAGGTCTTGAGCATGTTAGGGCTTGAGATTAGAGATTCTCATCAAAGCATCCATGCTAGAACCATGAATGTGAGGATTTCCTTCTCAAGATTAAGGGTTTTGTAATGCTAGAACCATTGCACATAATGTCATAACCATTATGACCTCCTCTTAATCCGTTATTCATCTTAATTCAAGATTAGGGATTTCGTACGTGCCAGAACCACTACGCTAGTGCCAGAACCACTAGGGTAACTTCTAATCCTTGATACATTCTATTTGGCGATCTCAAGGTGCTAGAACCATCTTGATTATATACCAATATCCATTCTTTGATATCGTCTTGCCGACGAGGGATCCCAACCGAACCTTGTTGAGTGATAGGGAGTATTAACCATTCTCCTATCAATTTTTGGAAAACCATTTACGATCTATGGATTTACTCTTATTCTAGGAAGAACTAGTTAGTTCTTTATTACGGATTAGAAATCTCTTGGCCATTTATCTTATTATTATTTTGAATGAGTTTAATCTTAGTTAAGAGTAGTTTAAACCCAAAAATCATTTCCTTTATCAATCTTTTGATTTAGAATTATACAAGGTAATTAGACTTAACACTTCTTTTCCCTGTGGATTCGACTCGGACTCATTGCTATCTACCCATAAAGTAGTTAGTTAGTGATTCGGATTATAAATTTCTAACATTGGCGTACGTGTTAAGACCACGACACTTTTCAAGGCGTGTCAAACACTCCTTTGGCCCTGTCCGTTACCAAGATTGGTGCCTCCGTTCTCCAAAGTCCGGCAAGCCTTCTGCGTAGGAACTCAAGACCAACTCTTCCACCCACAAACTTCCCAAACAACGTGTGATTCCACTTGGTCCTAATCTGTTGCAATAGCTCCGGTGGCATCACCGTCTTCCCCAGTAGGAACTTCCTGACCCCTTTAGTCACTATTTCTTCCGCTAGCTCACCTCCACTCATCGGAGTAGAGGCATAGAACGCACTGGCGTTCACAGGGGATCGAGTAGAGATCCTCAAGCCAACCGATTGGTGGCCTGGAGCTCGCGGTGGCGGGGGTGCACTATCTCCCCCAAGGTCTTGCGGCCTAGGTTCGCTCACCTCACCCAAACAATAGAGTTCCAATGGAGTACCATTTGTTCACAAGCTTTTTTTTTATAAGATGAGCCAAAGGCCGGTAAAAACATAGAAACAACAACCTACACATAACCACTTACAGACGATACAGGGCCTTCAATCCCCATCTACTAAACCCAAATCAAAACCCCTGCTAACACCGAGAGTGCATGAAACCCGGTTCCCATTGTACAACAGGGCCCAAGCTAATGGACCAGAAGGAGTGAGATCCATTCCTCCTAGCCGCCCTTGCCAAGCCGTCTGCAACAACATTCTCCTCCCTCGGGATATATCTAACCATCACTTCCTCCATATGCGGTAACTCCCAACAGAGGGTCTGTAATCGTCTCCTACGGGACACTGGCCAGTATCTGTGACCTGAGAACTAATCTATCATATCTTTTGCATCCGCTTCAAGAATAATCTTCTTGCACCCCTTCTCCTTAGCCATAGCCAGTCCCCATGCAAACGCCTCCAACTCAACCTATGCACCATTGCGGACCTCAACGCAGTCTAATCCTGCCCACTCCATAATCCGGTCTTCATTGTAACAAACAATCCCAAGCCCAACAACAGAGGCTTGATCATGCTCCCAGGATGCATATGACTGAATGGTGAAGAAACCTCGTTGATGTACATGAGGGGACTTGGCTTTCTTCATCTTCAGCGCCTATTCCTTAGATTGCCAAAGTATTGATTTGGCAAGCATCTCCTCTGCCTCCCTTTCTTCCTAAAAGACTGCTCTGTTCCTGCTCTCCCAAATCACCCAAAGTGTGTATCCCACCTTTGCCTTCCTCTCCTTGTACTCGTTAAAGTTTAGGCCTTCCATAATAATATTCCTCCAATCACGCCATCCTTGTCGATCCCTAATGTGAGGACCCGTACCTCCAACCTGGTCCGATCGCGTTAGGTCGAGGGTCTGGGTTTGTGGTTTGGCTCGATTGGCCTTGGGATGCGATCGGTTGATCGCATCGCTGTTTTTGACCCCAGTGACATTTTGGTAAATATGCTCCCTGGTGGTCAGGTTCACACCCGCGTTGCACACATGGCCTTTGATTGATGTATGTGTTTGATTAGAACCTTTAGGGCGCATCCGATCGGAAGATCGGAGCTCGATCGGGAAAGATCGAATCGGACGGCTGTGATGGATTACAGCTTTCCATTTAAGCTGCTTCTTTCTCTTTCTTTCCTTCTCATGCCGTTCTCTTTCTTCTCTCTCTCTCCTGCGACTGGGTGCTAGGGCATCGGAGTGTGGATTTCGAGGAGTGGCTTCCGGTGATCGGAGTTGGGGGATGCGTAGAGGAGCTGCCCTATCTCTTCAAATAGGTGTTTCTACCTCGATCTTAGGATCGGGTTCTCCTAAGATAGGTTTATTGCCTTTTAGTTATATGAGTACTTATTAGAATGTTGTGTGACTTGTTGCATATGTGTTGTAGATGATTTCAAGTATTTCTATCTCGCGATTTCCGTATTTTACCGGCTGAATCTTGTATTGTCACCGTTTATCGGTTTTCGGCCGTTTTGACCGAAATTAAAGATTTAACCGTCAAAAATGTAATTTCTTCACACCATTGGACTCCCCATCGTGAATTACACCTGCTTGCAAAATCTCTTTGTTTTCCAACAAGATTTGATCTTTGAAATCCAAGGAATTGGATTTCCGGCACTGTTCTGATGAACTGTGCCTAAGGCTCGACGGCCGATCGGTGCATCAACCGTCACGCGTTGATACACTCTTTCGGGGCTCGACGGTCGATCGGTGCATCGACCGTCAAGTATTGATTTGCTCTTTCTGGGCCTGACGATCGACCGTGGGATCTTCTCTTTTCGCTATTTACCTGACGGTTGACCGTCGGATCGACCGTCGCATCGACCGTCAGGCGCTGTTTGGTTTTGGGCTTCCCTGGGTCGATGAGTGGATCGACCGTCGCCCCTTTGGTTTTCTTCGCCTTGGTCTCACGATCGACCGTCGCATCGACCGTGACATCGACCGTGGCCTCACGGTCGACCGTCGCATCGACCGTGGGCCCTTGAACAGTGTTTTCTGGTTTTTCTCAAATGGCTTTCAATCGTGATTGATCTTTAAACATGTTGGGAAGTTTACAGATGGATTTTATAGTGTTTGCAAAGGATTTCTATTGAGTTTGAGGATCGATTCGAGTAATTCTCTTTTGGGCAAATCTATGGTTTTGATGGCATTTAATACAGGTTGGATTGTAGTTAAATGCTTCTTTGATTGCCTAACCATTAGCTAGCTATGAGTGCTAGTTAATGTGGAATTGTGGAACCTTAGCCTGTTGCCAGCGAGTGCCGAGGGCTATTGTATAAATGTTGGCCAGTTACCTGCGGGGTAACTGTGGAACCTTAGTCTGTCAGGTGCAAGAGAGCACTGAAGACTATTGTATATCTGTATTTATAGCTTTGTGCTAATCTTTGTTTGGTTGGCATAGATTAACTGTATTTGAGGCCTTTGCTATGCTTACCCTTTGGCTAGCTGTAAGCTATGTCTAGCCCTGTATGATTAATGACATCTTGTTGCATACTTATATCTTGTTATCTGTGCCTGAGCATTGCATGCATCTTGATTGCATTAGAGGCATCTGAGGTTAGGCAGGCGATGGTTTGGGTCGCCGATCCGAGGTTCTCGGGTAGCTCAGATCTAGCCTTAGGTTCGTGGCTCGGTAGTCAGGATTAGGGTGATTGTATTAATCAGGTCTCTTGTGATTGAGGATTTGCGATAGTTGACTCCGATCATGCTTGAGGTTTAGAGGTTGTGTCGGTTCTCCAAGGCCAAGTGCTAAGGATGATTGTCGATGCGTTCCCGACGTGGTTCACCATGGCATGGTGTTCCTGCTTGGGTAAGGGTGATTCTGCATGTTACTGTTCCTTGGCCTCCTGGTAACATGTTCAGGAGAGAGGTTTCATGACAGGAGCCCTTGGGACATCGATAGGGTTATGGGACCCGTGGCATCCTTTAGACTTAGGCGGAGAAACGACACTGTTGTTGTTTTCCTCCCTTCAGTGTGCCGTAGAGTAGAACCCTACTGAGCTTATCGCTCACTTCTATCCGGGCTGCGTTTGCAGGTGCAGGCGCCAGTTTTTCTTCAGTAGAGCCGGCGGGATCAGCTTTTGGCGGCGCGACTATATCCAGAGGTGTTTGAGGTTGCTCCAAGAAGATTGTTGTACTTTGACAGTTTTGTAAATTGTAAACATCTTTCGATGAATTTTTGGGATTGTTGTATAATATCCTTCCTTGGAGAATTTTGTATCTAATGTTGAATAGTACAACTTGATGAATATATGAATTGAATTATCTGTTTCACCTCTGGAATATAATTTGTTTAAGTTTATCTATAATTTCGCTTTGTATCGCGCCACTTGGAGATGAATAGTGTAGGTTTCCCCTCACGCCTCGGCTCGGATGGGTTTTCTGGGTCGGGGTGTGACACCTAAACTCTGTGTCACCTCTGAAGACAAGCTTCCATACCCCTTTAGAGTGTGTGCAAGAGAAGAATAGGTGATCTAAGGTGTCACTCCCCGACCCAGAAAACCCATCCAGGACGAGGCGTGAGGGTTCCTATCACTATTCATCTCCAATTGGCGCGATACAAAGCGGAAAAGACAGATAAATTTAAACAAAATATATTCCAGAGGTGAAACAGAAATTCAATTCATATATATACATCAAGTTGTACTGATACAAAATTCTTTATCAAACTTCTCCAAGGGAAAGACTTTATACAATAATCCAAAATTCCACGAAAGATGTTTATAATATACAAACTATCAAAAAGGTACAACAGTTGTCCTCCAGCAACCTCAAGCACCTCTGGAAGTACTCGCACCGCCAAACGCAAATCCCACCGGCTCTACAGAAGAAGAACTGGTGCCTGCACCTGCAAACGCAGCCCGGATAGGAGTGAGCGATAAGCTCAGTAGGGTTCTACTCTACGGCACACAGAAGAAAGGAAAACAACAATAGTGTTGACTCCCCGCTCAAGCCTAAGGAATGTCATGGGGTCCACAACCCCTGTCGACTACCCCAAGGAATCCTACTCTTCTCAACCGACCACGCTGGGAGGAAACAGAGAACCAGAACCAGTAGGATCACCCTTACCCAGCAGGAAGCCACTGCCTGGGGACCATGTCAGGGGCACCGACAACCATCCTTAGAACTTAGCCTTGGGAAGACAACACAACTTCTAAACCTCAAAACATTGATCAGAGTCAACTATAACACATCCTCGATAACAAGAGATTCAATTATAACCACACCCTAATCCTCACTACCCAGCCACGGTCCTAAGGCTAGATCCGAGCTACCCGAGAGCCTCGGATCAGCGATCAACCCATCGCCCGCCTAATCTCACATGCCTCTAATGCATATAATGCATGAAGCTATACAAACATCTATCCTAGATGTCTCTATATGCCACATCATCAGTTATAGGTTCAACAGATATACAATAGCCCTCGGCACTCGCCGGCAAGAGGCTAAGGTTCCACAATTCCTCATTAGTTGGCGCTCATAGCTAGCTAATGGCTAGGCAACCAATTGAGCATTTAACTACTTATCAAACCAAGTATTAAATGCAAATAAAATCATAATTCGCCCAAAAGGGATAAGCACGCGATTCAATCCTCCATTTCAATAAAAATCCCTTGAAAACTCCATGAAAACAACGTGCATGCATCCCAACATGCTTAAGTTCTTACCACAAACGAAAACCATTTAAGAAAGGCCAAGAAACAGTGTTTAAGGGTTCACGGTCGATCCGACGGTCGATCGTGAGGCCACGGTCGATGTCACGGTCGATCCGACGGTCGACCGTGAGACCAAAAGAGGAAAAACACATGGGCGACGGTCGATCGGTACATCGACCATGGGAAGCCAAAAACGAGGCTGAGCCTGACAGTCGATCCGACGGTTGACCGTGAGGCAAAATGGAAAAAGAGAAGATCCCGCGGTCGATCCGAGCATCGACCCTGGGAGACCAAAAACCAACCAGAGCCTGACAGTCGATGCGACAGTCGACCGTCAGGCCCAGGAAAAGCGTATCAACGCTTGACGGTCGATCCACCGATGGACCGTCGAGCCTAAGGCACAGTTCATCAGTTTAGTGTCGGAAATCCAATTTCTTGGATTTGAATGATCAAATCAAGTTGGAAGTTGATGAAACTTTGTAAACATGTGTAATAGATGATGGAGAAACTAATGATACGAATAAACCACGACTTTGATGGTTAAATCTCAAACCTAGGTCTCAATGACCGAAAACCGACAAAACGGCGATAATACGGAAATCGTCCGATAAAATACGGAAACCAAGTTATAGAACTACTCTACACAAGCCATAATACACATGCTACAAGTTACACAATATTCTAACATGTATTTCTATAGCGAAAGTACAAGAAACCTATCCTAGGAGAACCCGATCACATGATCGAGGTAGAAACACATACTTGAGCAAGTAGGGCAGCTCCTCCACGCGTCCAACCAGTCAAACCGTCAAGATTTGCGCCTCGAAAGCTGTGCTCCGAAGCCCTAGCACAGCCATAGGGGAGAGAGGGAGAGAGGGAGAGAGAAAACGACAGGAGAAGAGAAAGAAAGAGAGAGAAAGGGACATGCCTTATATAGAGATCCGGACCGATCTCGGCCGTCCGATTCGATCTTTCCGATCGAGCTCCGATCCTCCGATCGAACGCGCCCTTAAGTTTCTAATCAAACACATACATCAATCCAAGGCCGTGTGTGCAACGCGGGTGTGAAACCGATCACCAGGGGGTATATTTACCAAAATGCCCCTGGGGCTAAAAACCAATATACGATCGCACGATCGTACCCGACGCGGAAACAAATCAACAAGAAAACGGCCATCGACCCACGCGGTCGAGCCAGGTCAGAGGGACGGGCCCTCACATAAGGACTCCACCCCTTCCCTGCATTGGAGGCAGTGGTCTTCCTCCACATCCCCTACCCTTTTTAAGCTCTCCAAGACCTGGATTTTCCCATGCACCATGTGCCAAAGGAACGACTTAACGCATGGCCCGACATGTGCTCCCTAGAGGTTATTCCATCGAGATGTAGGGTCATCGTGCACTCTCACTTGCCCATAGATCATCAAATAGGCAGACTTTGAAGAGAGCGATTCTCTTGGATCAGGGGTCCAGCGATGTTTATCCCCTCTTTCATTCAGCGGTAGGCTTTGAATATACGTTGCTAGATTGGAACCAAAGAGCCTCCGAAGCTTTCTACTTCTCCATCACCCATAAGGAGTTAACAGTTTTCCTACCAACATCCGGCTAGATAGGAGGTCAACATTAATGTATGTTGGCTTGAGTTGCAATGGAAGATCTAGGCACCACCAATCCCTCAACACATTCACTTGACTCCCAGCAGTCGATGTCCATCTCACCCAAGGCGAAGATCTCTAGATGCATTGCATATACGTCACCACATTGGTGAAGAGCCAGCTGTAGGGGTCTCCGGTGGGAGAAGACCTTTCAAACTAGACTTTCCTAATACCACACGCCACCACATGGAGTTCTCAGTTGGCAGGAGTTTGCCAAAACATAGAGCCCGAAGAGCCCATTGCCAATCCGAAAGATGTAGGGACAAGCCGTCATCCTCACACAGGGAATAGATTAACTCCCATATGACTGTAGAGAGGCCCCCTCTCTTCCCATTCCACAAGAACGTCCTTCCCAGTCTATCAATTCTGTGCAACACCTTCATAGGAACATGGGTAGCCATCATAGTATAGACTGGTAGGGTATGGAGCACATGTCGCAGTAATGTAACCTTCCTCGGAAATGCCAGTCACCCTCCACCCCACTTGGAAATCCTCCCAGCTACTTTGTCCATGAGCTCACTGAAGTCCTTCGCTCAAAGTCTTCGCCCACTGATTGATACGCCCAGGTATTTCCAAATATCCGATCCTTGGGCCATGCCTAGCCTCGTACGGAGACGCCTAGTTCTTCCTTTCGAGACTGTGGGAGACACCATGATAATGCTCTTATTTGCATTAATTTCCATCCCATAGATCCCATTTTACCAGTCAGAATCTCAACAATCCGACGTGCTTTCGATGATGTTGCCATTGTAAATATTAGGCAATCATTTGCATGTAGAAGATGTGTAACTTGGGCCTCCGTCTTTGGGAAGTAGAATGCCTTTGAATCCTTGTGTCTCATCACTGATCACCTTGGACAACGCCACCTGCACTAGGATAAAGAGAAAATGAGACAATGGATCACCTTAACGTATGCCCCGTGATGAGTGAATGAAAGTGCACTCTGAACAGTCTTATAATCATTTTAATTGCTGAATTATTATCCTTAATCAACATCTTTATTACTATTTTTATACTTATATGTATTTCACATAGTTGTTTCGAAAATGTAAGAAATTGGAGCTAAAAGAAGCTGAAAAGATTAGAGGGGTCAACTTGGAAGATTAAACTGTACATGTTCATGAAGAACCAGATGATGTGTCATAGATGGTTGGAAAGCTCGTAAAGTCTAGTTTCTAGAGAATTTTACGGTTCGTCATTCCGAGTTTTCTAGAAGAAGTTACGGCATTTTTAGTACCAATGACGCAGGCTGAATGATAAAAGAGAAAATACGCAGGAAAGATGATCGATCTTCTTCTCCTATAATGATCGATCATTTATTCACCCAGAGATGACAGAGAGCCATGTTTTAAATGATCGATCATCCTCGGGGCGTGACACTTCTACGAGATGAAATGATCGATCATCTTCTCTTAAATGATCGATTATTATATAACAGCTTAGCAAAATAAAGGGCTAAGATCTAATCCGAGTAGGAATCTTTTGGAGGCTATAAATAGGCAACTTAAGGTTATTCAAAGAGAGCTTTTTGAGGACTTTTCTGGAGGAGGGACGAGACCAATCCACCATCCATGGACGAGTAATCTTCGAGCATGGCGGATGGATGACTAAGCAAGAACGAGGGTTTCTTCTTCATCGATGGTTCATGTTTTGATCTTTATTGTTTAAACTCTATATATGTATTGGATCTTCATAGATGATTATGTGGTTGAACATTATTATAAATCCAGCCATGCTTCTTTTATGATATTGTGATCCTATAGCAATCTCTTCAATCTCCTACCTAGTCTTATGAAATCTTTTGTTATGCATTGCCCGTAGTGAAAGCTGGTATTATATATTTTTAGGGATTTAGTAAGACAAGGTTAGGGCTTTGTCTCGTGAAACTTTTGCTATGTGTTGCCTGTAGTGACAACCGGTATCGTGTATTCTTAGGTTTTAATAGGACGGAGTTAGGGCTACAATGAGAAGAACCAATCATAGAGACATTTATATTTTATCATATTCATAATCCTATATCTTCCAGTCGAGGTGATTGGGATGTGAATCCCTCGACTGAGTTTTGTATGAACCATTGATAAGAGAAGAACCCCAAATCTGAGTGAAGGATTCATGAAGCCTAGCCTCATCTAAATTCTGATTTCTTTTGTTAACTTTATTTTATCATTAAATCTTTAATCTAACTTTCTTAACTTTTACACTCTCGATTGTTTTCGATACATTATCACATGTGTTTCTGGATCTTTTCTGCTTGTTTCAATATGGGATCGACCTCTCTTATGTTGTACTACACCGTGACCGCTGTACGAGATACATTTGAACGACATCATCCCACTGAGGAGTGATGTGCCCACAAGCTTATCCATTGACGATGAAAGAGAACCTAGTAGAGGATGTACATCTCATCACCCAAAGCACCCAATAGTTGGGGAAGCCCATAGCTTGCATGACAAACTCCAAAAAATCCCATCTAACATTGTCATAGGCCGCCTTGACGTCAAGTTTCACTGTCATCATTGGTCTCCCTTTCAGCGCGCGATGTAACGAGTGGAGGAGTTATTGGGCCACTGAGATATTATGTTAGATGCTCCTTCCCTTCACGAATGCAGACTACTCCATGATCACCTCCTGCAGCACACCCTTCAATCTTCTTGCTAATATTATAGAGATATATAATCTTGTACGAGGAGTTGCACAAGGTTATCGGTCTATAATCTTCAACTCTCCTAGGGTTGTTGCACTTTGGTATGAGGGAGACAAAAGTCTCATTCCATCCAAGCGGCATCTTGAGTCGTTGGAAGAAGCCCTCAATCACATGGTAGGTCTCCTCACTAACCTCCTCCCATAAGCATTTGAAGAACTCCGACGATATCCCGTCCGACCCCGGGCATCTGTTTCTTCCAAGGGAGCGAGTGAACAACAGCTGTGATTTCCTCTCTTGAGATATCGCAGGAAGTTTGCTGTATCTTCAACTGCCCATTGAGTACTGTAGAAGTCTGAGAAGATCTTGCCAATCTCCTCCGGATGGTGAACATCAACCCCATCTGCATTGAGATTTGAGAATCTCCCTAATAGGGGACTTGTGCCCTTGATGATTTACGGAAGAATGGGAGAAAGATGTATTTACGTCCCCACCCTTAAGCCATGCCATTCTATCCGCTTGGGCGCTCATCACGTCTTGCCTCCGTAGGAATGCTTCATGGAGATTCTCGAACATCCTCATTTGTTGATGGTATGCCAACCAGGAACAAGCCCTTACCGGTGCAACATTCATCCGACCTTCCCGCTAGTAGAAGGGGACAGTGATCCGAGGCCGTCCGAGGGAGATGTCTCACTTCAGCATCTTGGAAGGTTGCTTTCCACCTCCCATTCACGATGGCCTCGTCAAGACGTTCATAAATGCGTGCTCTCCCCCATACTGATTATTACACCACGTGAAGGTAGGCCCAACAAAAACTAACTCCTCCGGTTCATTTTGGCATAGGAATTCCAAGTAGTCCATAACACCTCTGGATAAGGGGATGTTTGGTTGTAGTGGAAATGCTGGTGGAATGGAAATGTTTCCACCATTCCACCCAGTTTTCTTATGTTTGATTGGGGTGGGAAACGGTGGAAACATTTCCACCATTCCACTAAAAACATCACTTTTCATCCAAATGTTTCCACCCAAAATATTGGTGGAAACAACAAAACTGGATGGAATGGAAACTTAAGTGAGGGTTTCCATTCCACCCAACATATTGGGTTGCTCGATGCCTCCTCTCCGCAGCCCATTTGCCCGATACTCTCCTCTCCCCAGCCCGACGCTATCCTCTCCCGTCTTCTTCCTTCCCCGGCAACCCATCTCCTCACCGCCAACCACCTACTTCCAGCTCTCTCCGCCCGCCCCACTACCATCCAAAGCCACGGCCAACTCCCTCCTAGCCCCACAACCCCGGCCAACTCCTTCCCACCATCCTCCATCGTCTCCGGTGAACCCCCGGCCACCCAACCTCACAACCGCCGCCCTCTCTCAACCCGATCTCGTCCCTAAACCCTTCTAAAACCCTCGCCACACTGCCTTAGCCCTCCCTCCGGTCTTCTCCAACATCCTAAGCCCCTGCAGAACCCTCATCGTCGTCTCTGACGCCGATCCCCTCTAAACCCACCACCGTCGACTTCCAGATCCTGCCGCTCCACCGTACAACCGCCCAATCCGAGCCGACAGATCATCTTCCCTCTGTCCAATGACCTTTCCGGCCAAGCTTTCAACCGCCGACGAGTCCCTATCGCTGTCGATCCACCCCCGCCGTTCCCAGTCGCCGGATTGGCCTTAACCAACCTGCTTAGCCTTTAACTCAGTTGACCTGGTCAAAGCCCAATCAACCAAGCCCAATTCCGTCAACCCGATTGATCTAACTCAATCCTGGTTCAGACCAGTTCACTGAACCAGCCAACATATTGGGTTGCCCGATGCCTCCTCTCCCCAGCCCATTTGCCCAATACTCTCCTCTCCCCAGCCCGACGCTCTCCTAAAATTTAAACTGCATGTTTTAAATTTGTACAGGTTCCACAACTTATAAAAACAAAGGAAATGATGTCCAAATTTTTTTTTGTAAAAAAATAACTCAGTTTAAAAATTTAAAACATAGTACTTGGAGTCTTAATTTGCCAACAACCAAAATCTTCCAAGTTCAATCTATCAATCAAAAAGCATCTTAAGCATTAAAAACCATCATAAGTAAAAATTAATCTACGGAATAAGAAAAAGACGGCGAGGTCGGATGGTTTCTTCTCGATAAGCTCGTATCTCGCGAATAAGAAAGAGTCGGCGTCGAAGATCGTCAACCACAGTCGGGGCTAAAATGTGTTTATCAAATTCAAAACTCGATGGTGGCTGCATCACTAAGGATTCTGGTCGGCGGCATCGACGTAGTGTCCGGTTCGTATTAGCACGTTGTTGGAGGAGGAGACGATGTCGGATGGCCTCTTCTTCTAGGGCAAGACGACAATCTTCTTCTTCCTCTTCCAAGGCAATGAGTGCCTCTTGATCTAGCTGTCTTACCATCTGCAACAAAAATAAGAAAGATATGAGAGGGGAGGGGAAGGGTTGATGCAGACACATGAAGTAATGAAGGGAGCAAATTTATAAAGGTTTGGAGCTCATGTGAAAATGACTAAAATATCCTTAAAACTAGCCGTTTTATAGCTGTTGAGATGGACGATTTCGTCATTTCAAAAAAGCATTGTTGTTGCTACTTAAGTCACCACTTTTCATCAAAAATTCCACCATCCTTTCCACTGCAATCAAATAGAATTAATTAATTCCCACCCACTTTCCACCATCATTTCCACTTCAATCAAACAGATAGAAACAGTTTCCATCCTGCTTTCCCACCCTCATTCCACAACAACCAAACAAACTTAAAACCCAAAACTTTCCATTCCACCAGCTTTTCATTTTTCCAGGTTTCCTCTCCATTTTTCATTCCACCAGCCCTCTTTGCAACCAAACATCCCCTAACGCAAACGGCTTCTCACCTTGTTTTCCCATAGCCTTGAAGCAGATAGAGTGGGCCTTCAAAAATATACAGGCATCCAACTCCACTTGATTCTTTCCCTCTAGACAGGCCTGTGCAAGACGATCAAGCCTTTTCAAAGGCCTCCGAAGAGGATTGGTTGCTGGGTTCAGGGCCCATTGAGTAACCTCATTTCCCAGCCAGACGAGATTGCTCTATACGATCCGGCTCCTTCATCCATCTCATCCCCCCAACGAGTCATCACCCAGATTTATATTGCATCCAAATTAGGCTCGTTGTTGAACGTGACACTCCTTTCCCAGCTAAGCAGGCACGTTCAATTAGGTCCAGCTCCCTTTAGGCCTTGTTTGGTTTGGGGTTATCCCCATTCCTATCCCAAACACCAAAAGTAATCATTACGGATTTATCCCCATTCCACCTATCATCACCACTCTACTTTTTCCTATCCCCATTCCTTAACCTCACTTTTTCTAATCCTATTCCTCCTTAACCCCACTTTTTTTAACCCCGAATCAAACGGGAGCTTAAGGCCTTCATCATCTAGCTCATCTCCCAAGGAGTCGACTACTGAGGTCCCATCTACCTCCTCTCCTCCCAAATCCCAATGCAAGGCCAGTATCCCTTTCCTCTTCCACTAAGGAAGGATCTGGAGCCATAGGTATCCCCTCTGCCTTCGCTTTCCCCTTCTGCTCATTCCTCTCTATGATGGCAATCCCGGAGTTCCTCAGGCATGGCAACCAGGTCTGCGCCATTAATGCTGCTTCCTTAGTCATGATAACGCCCTCCTTCTCCTTGCCTTTCTGGTCTCGACGTTTTCCCGGCTCCCGAGGTCGTCATTGTCTCGGTTTGTGTGCGCGGCTCCCCTCAATGGGGCCGTCATCGACGGTGGTGATCCACCACCGTCCACTCCCCTTTGACTAGCGTCCACTCCCCTTTGACTAGTGATGGTTGCTTCTCCTTCCTTGCTGCTGGGGTCATTGGAACCGGTGGGATGCTTGGGATCTGTTTTGGTGGTATCGGTGATGGTTGCCTTTCCATCCTTTCATACACTAACTTTTGTTGGAAGACTAGGGAATCCATAAGATTCTCCGCCCTCTATCATAATCTCCTCCTTAATTGGCTCAGAGAGGTCCATCTCTATGCAAACCCTTGCAAATTTAAAAGCTTCCAGTTGGTCAGTATCATAATCCACTAGCAACGGGGGTTCCTAGCTTCCCTCCCACTTCAATCAAAAATTTATTCTTATACAGCTCCGTGGGGAAATCAGAGAAGTGTATCCAGACTGGGGCCGTGTCAAACCACTCCGGCGATGGCTTAAAGCACGGCCGTCAACGGATAAGGAAGAGCATCTTTCCTGCAATGGACCAAGGTCCAACGGTAAGAGCATCGGACATGTCTTCCTCAGAGACATCGGTCTCACAGTGAAGGGTCCAATTGCACTGCAGAGCACCTCTAGTCTCCACAAAAAATTAAGGTCAAATTACACTTTGATACATGTAGTTTCAAGTATTGACATTTTAGTACCTTCATCTTTCAAAATCACATAACACTATTCTATAGTTTCAAAACCTAGTAACTTAGTCCGAGCCGTCAAACGCCGTTAGGCTGAGTCACAATAAACCGATCACTTTGCTTATTTTGACTGGTTTTTTCCAATTTTGACTGGTTTTAGTTGACGTAGGAAGAGAAAGATATATATATATATATATGGGAGGGAGGGAGAGAGCACCCGCTAGTGAGCCGTTCTTCCCGAGGCCGGCACCGTCGCCGTCGCCAAAGGCGAGCCCCGACGGAGGGGGGACCTCCTCGTCCGGATTGATGTTGACCTCCAGCAGCTCGGCCTCGTCCACTGACGCCAGCTCGGAGAAATGCAGGCACCCGTCAGGGACACGGCGGCTTGCTTGTGGACCTCGGCTGCGGTGTAGAAGGGGTTGGCGGTGGTGGAGACGGCGCCGAGGTAGGACGCATCGAGGAAGGCAAAGACGAACTCAATGAAGACGATCCGGTGGCGTCCCGATGGTGTGCGTCGTTGCA
This sequence comes from Narthecium ossifragum, assembly GCA_963920575.1. Lineage (NCBI taxonomy): Eukaryota > Viridiplantae > Streptophyta > Magnoliopsida > Dioscoreales > Nartheciaceae > Narthecium > Narthecium ossifragum. Next base: position 20,358,933 of record OY986972.1, read on the forward strand.
AGGTCATGCGGGGTCTTTCGCAACGGCGACGCGTGTGGCCGAGTCCGGCATCGTAGGGGGAGGCGGCCATGAGAAGCTCCATGATGGAACCGGGGCCTCCGACGGTGTCCCGATGGCCCACTTTCTCGCTGACGTCCGTCTCCGTGAGCTAATATCCATGGAGATGGCCACCATGATTCCGAAGGCAACACCTCTACCTCCCACCTCGCCGGTGATTGCGACGGTGGAAACATAGCTTATCTCCACCAAGAAGGGAGCGTCGGCATGCTGGTCGAAGCAGTCGATGGGGAGCTCTGTTTTATAGAACAGAGATGCTCTGCTTTATCCATCACATGACCGGCTTTGAGGGAGACCATGAGTTCTGCAACGAGGTCGAGATCATATGGACCCTCCGCCACCGGAACCTCCTCCCCTCCGCGGCTGCTGCATCACCGACGACGCTTACAACGGCGAAGATGGTCTGTTGCAGGCGGACTGTTGGACGCCGGACCTCCCTCAACCCTGACGGGTGCTCTCTCTCCCTCCCATATCTCTCTCTCTTCCCTGTCAGCTAAGTACACCAAAATCAGTCAAAATTGGAGAAAAGCGGTCAAAATAAGCACAGTGATCGGTTTGCCGTGACTCAGCCTAACGGCGTTTGACGGCTCGGACTAAGTTGCCAGGTTTTGAAACTATAGGATAGTGTTATGTGATTTTGAAAAATGAGAGTACTAAAATGCCAATACCTGAAACTACATGGTATCAAAGCGTAATTTGGTCAAAAATTAATCTCCAATCCCCCTTTTAGAAAGCGGCCAAACAGAGCTGTTTTCCATTCTAGATCACCCTATCCTCACAGCGGCGGACCACACCCGTTCAGCTTCCTCCCTTGTCACAACCACATGCTTCTTGCCGGACCTTTGTAACCTGTGCCCAGGTCTTCCTCGCCACTCCTTCGTCAGCCCGTGGAATCAAAAGGACTGAAGTCCCACCTATCTCAGTGGGGCTGTATTCCCATCCGCGCTCCATCTGTCATCGCCCCCCTCCAGAGGAATCACGAACCAGCACCACCTCACCGCCGCCAGGCGGCAGCCAGGCCAGGCACAAGCTGGGCCGGCCACTAGTCCTCTCTCTCTTGCTGTCTTCTCACCTATTTTATTGACTTGAGCTAGTTGAGTTATATGCGTTGATACACGTATGCTTGTTAACTCTGCGAATAACTCATGCCCATTTGTTCACGGAAAATGATTTACGGCCATGTACGTCGTTTCAATAAGTAAATGAACACTATCGATGGATCACATGAATCAATCGATAGACATCTACCGATTAGATGATTCATACATTCAATCAATAAATGTATATCGATTGAGTCACCTAAACCATCATTAGAATCAATTGAAAGGCATGTACGCCCTGAGCATGTACCCCCTTAGCAGGTACCCCAATCGCGAATCACGTGTTACTATCTACACTGAACTAGTATGAAACGTAACTTAAAACACATACCTGCTTGATTGCGTACTGAAAGAGAAGCCTGCAGAAACTGTACGATATAGATAGATTCATGACTATCTCTGAAGACATTTGTAACCAGTGGATGAGTACCTAAAAGAAATCATTCCTACCTAAGAGTAGGTAAAATCCAGTGGACACACAAATTAGCAATAAGAAAAACTTATTCTTGAATAAGCAATCACTAACTAGCCTTGTTGTGTACACGAAAGTGAATAAGTAAAGATGAACTGAAATACTTGAATTATTCTTGCTTCTTTAACCTCACATTCTACTGGAAGGGGAAAAAGAAAAACGAACTCTCCATCATTCCTAATCATCATTAATTTGATAGCGATATTAAAAAGTAGTTTGGTCTATCCTTCTCCAACCAAATGCGAATGTTATGAGGTATTCGCACTCTATTTAATGGTAATCCAAATGACATCCAACAACAAACCACATAACTAGAGAATACCTAGGAATCATTCCAGAAAACCAAATGGCCTTATAACAAGAAAACCTGATTTAGCTCGCAACATTTCCCAAATATTTTTAGGAAAAGCCCAGGTTTGTCTTTCCTTTTACTCTCCCCTCCAATACAAAGAACATTGTTCTGAACAAGATATCTCAACTTGAGGAGCTTACAACAATTCCAAGAACAATACTCAGGAGACCAAAATGTCAAGAAATTTCTGTATCTAATAAGGTAGGATCCAATCCAGCTAGGCCACACAGAGCAATTATTATCTGATAGATACGCCATATATGCTTGACATGGCTGAGATATTCCAATCCCCAATACTCTTCACTCCGAGGCCTCCTCTTTTGGACAATATCTCCTCTTTTGTGAGTCTAATTACCCTTCCATAAGAGGATTTCAAAATCTGCTCAATTTTGTTAACACACTTTGGAAGAATGAAGGGAGAAGAGACAATAAATTTGAATGTCAAATAGAACGACTTAATCAATTGCAGTCTACTGGCATAGCAGAAGAACTAACAAATCCAACTCTTTATTTTAGCAGTGGGCCTTCCACTAAGCAATGCAATCCCCTTTCTTAGGCTTAGAAGAGATAAAGGGGACCCCAATATACTATAGCAGCCTCTTCTACGCTTCTAACTCCTACAATTCTACCTACCTCCATTGCCAAAGGCCCTCAACCAAATCCACATTCCGCTAAACAAATACTCCAATCTACTCAATAAAACCCATAAAAGCCCAGGTTTAATAAGATTAAAAACAAGCTTCCAAAAGTAAATTGTGCCAAATAACTGTCATGCCCAACTTTGAGTAAGTTCAAAAGCTTCAATTCGCATTTTAGCACATGATCAAAAAAGGAACTCTCAAGGAAGTTTGCTTCGGATCCAGTGATTCCTGGGCATATTTTAGTTTTAGGTAGTTCCTCATAGTACTTATAAGGTATCTTCATATATTCGTATAAACATAATCGTACGCCTTATCCAAAGTACTTGACAAACTTCATCAATTCAAAATTGAATAAAAGTTAAACACAATACCATAAACCAAAAAAGTTCAAAACATAATCTATCTTATCTAAGAATACTCACCAAAATGGTACTCTAGTTTTGACAAATATCTACCCATGGATATGTATGTATCACGGTAAGATGTTGCAAGTATCACATCTCCAAAAGTCAAAAAATTGAAATTATTGATTTGTATACATTTCCCTGTCCTGCCAACATATTCTAGAAGCAATTTCCATCATGATATTTTGTCAAAAAAGCCGTAACGAAAGTGAGCATCCTTTCTATTCAACTTTAGACTACTGTTGCTGCACTCCCAATAATTCTAATAGATACGAAGTCAAGAAGATATCAAATTTACAGGTAGTTCTGACCGAGAGCAAATATAAAAAGAATACAACATTACCCTACAGTTTAACAGAAAAATTTGAGGTAAGCAGAAGATAAACATAGGATGAGAAATGAGCTGTAAAGTCTCATACGTAACAGTTTTGATAAATTGGCCAGTCTATATGACAAACATAGTCACTAATCAACAAGCACATAGTTATATACTTATATTTGCAAGATCAAGGATCATAGTATTAGCAATATCAGCTCAAGACAATGCCAGAGTTATCATTCAGGATTTCAGAACATCAATTATAGAAACTGAAATCTTTCTTGCTAAAAAAGCATTAATTATTGTAAGGTCCACAAAAGAACACAGTTATTGCAACTTACATTGGAGAACAAAAACATGATTTGCCAAAAAGGCCTCAATTTGCTTGATATTACAGCTAACAGCCAAACCAATGAAAACTAGACTTATATAGCTACCTGATTTAATAAACAACTAAAAGAACCAGAACCCTTAAAGTCTACAGATATGGGATATGAAAAATCCATACCACCCTGCAGCACAACATAATAGAAGCCTGGACCTTTCTATTGGGAAAGAGTCCCAGCAAGCGGACAGTAATGTTCAGTTCAGAATGAAGACAAATCTGTACAAGATAATAGCCCATGGCAACATTGGAAGTTCATGATTTGTACTTCTCGACATAACCCTGTGTAAACACATATCAATGTCAGGAGCATGTACATTGTCTATAAATAGCTTGTTACTACAATGAATCAAATTTTTTACCTCCACAAGCTTCAAAAGTTTTGGGCAGGATAATGATAAATATAGGTCTATTGACTCTGCCGTGCTGGGAATATGATGAGCTTGCAATGCGCCTAACACCTTCTCAGCTGCTTTCTTAATTATCATCTTGTGAGCATCCTTACTTAAGCGACCTTCCTTCCAATATGGCTTCACCAAAACCTTTAAAAACTCCACTAAAGCAGAATGGAAAATTCTCATCGATTTTGATTCATTGCTTTTCCCGTTGTCTGCTTCATTGCTAAGATTAGTACGATTTTCATCATGAGTAATTGCATCATCAACCAAATGAGGAGAGACCCTGAGATCATCCTCTTTTGGTATAGAACTGTGTCTCCCATCAGCTATACTAGGTTCAGGGGATGCCACCACAGCTGCATGACAACTTATGCCACTTGTATCTCCAGTCTTGCCTAAAATGCCTTCATTGGGTTGAGAACTAGAATTCAAATGGTTCTGAGCATTATCTCCAGGACTATGTGCCCTACTTGCTATAGGATCACTACTCATAGTCTGATTGGAGACACCATGGATGATAGTCTTATGTGAATTGCCGAAAGTTGTACTTCGTGCACTTGGAGGATCAGTGCTGTCAAGAATTGGATCATACTGGCTTGCGGTACATGATATACCAGAAGGTCTAGAACAAAAGGCAGACCTAAAAGGCACAGATGGTTCCCAAGTATCAGCCTCAAATCGGGTTTCATGTGTAGATGAAAAGAGAAGATTTCGTTGACGATTGTATTGTGCCCTGTTTTCTTCTGGAAAACTTGAGATGAAAGGAGAAGAGATTCTAGGAAGAGAAGAAGCCCTAGAATTGTAATAAACTCCTTCAAGATCCACTGCTGCATGGTTCTCAAATTGTCTGGTACTTAGGGGTTCAGAGCCACAAGAGTTTCCTGCCTGACCTAATGAATGTAATGAAGCTGAGATGCCAACAGGATGAAGGGGATTGGAGAAACTTGGGTTCAATGGACTTCTTGAACGAAATGGCGAACTAGAACCGCGAAGCAATGAGTGACTTAGATGGTTTTGTCTATCAATACTTTTATCATAAGCAAAGGGACTGCTGCTGCAATTCTGGTAACTAGGAAATTCAGATAGACTACTTGGATGGTACTTATATTCTGAAACTAAGGAGCCATTTGCCAAGGACACTCCTTTAGAAAATGGCATGTCACTAGGATACTCTGCTTCAGGCATCTCATGATGAACCTTTTCTCCATTAAAGTATTTCCCATATAGGTATTCTTCGGCAGCTGATTTGCTTTCGTTCAACACTTTGTCCTGAAAGGAAGAAGTCACAAAGGACCTCTTGGATTCTTCTCGAGCCAACAATGTTTTCGGTAAATTGGTCCTAGAAGGGTAATATACGCCAGCACTGCCAGAAATTTCAGCTTTGATATGTCCACGATTTGGAGATGTCTGGGTAGGAAGATCACGTTTGTCAGCACCATATGCCTGAACAAGAGCCCTCTGCAGAAGTAATTGTGATTTCACTGAACCCTCTAGTGGTTCACATGAGCCAGATGCCTTTAATCTTTCAATTTCATGCCTCAAACCTGAAGGGGAATTTATGAAGTAATCTATCTGCCATAAGTCTTTCTCACAAAATCAGCTAATAAATAAGATTGTGAAGTACCTGCATCATGATATATTTCCCCGATTCCACTTGGCCCAGCCAGTTCTTTCCTGGTTACTTGACTAGAATTGGCAGCTCCATCTTTTTGGTGAAGAAATTTACATGAGTTTCCCCTGACGCACCATCCTTTAGCAAAGAAATCGCATCTAATGGCAGTTTTTTTGTTCATATTCTCAATTGCATCACAAGGAGATGAGCTCCTGGATCTCCTCTGTGGAGTATTCTTGCTGTAAACAATATTACAATTTCATGAGTCATTGGTTTTGTGCAGAACACGGCAAGAGAAGAAGAAAAAGACCAGTATTACACAGCAGATACCAATAGCTAATAAAACTATGTTTCTTCTAGCACTAAAATAGCTAAATAAACACACTTTCAAAAATAGAATAAAGGGCCACTATATATAGTGATGAAGTGTTGCCATACCCTGACAATCTCAACTTAGCTGGGGATTGCAGGTCTAACTCTGTATGTGAATGTGAAGACTCTTTCTCTACAACACTATCAGGTTTCCCATTCATAAAGCTGCTTCTAGTCATGCTCTCCAGAATGTATTGCTGGTCTTTAGAACGTATACAAGCTAGAGTGCCAGCAGAGATGCTAGTGCTTAAATGATTCCAATGACCGCCATGAGCTTTAATGCTATGCTCTTTCGCATATTCTACAGCTCCAGTGGGAACTTTCTTTCCCGGAAGAACTTCGCCATTCCCATTATCTACAAAGTGTGGGCAAACCATTTTACTCAGATATTACGAGATGTTTACTCACCCATATCCCATTTCAATCAGAAAGCTCATTTTAAGTGCTGACAACTTACTTGAAGTATTAATGGGAGCAATGCTAACACTACTTGCAGGAGCGGAAGACACACACTTCAGGTCCTCACCGTAGTCTCCAAACTCAGACTTTTGACTAGAATCTACATGAGAGACAAGGAAAATCATGATTTTAGAAAGGATATAAAATTAATAGTCCTTGAGAAAGAAAAAATAGAAATGGGTAACAAGTGAAAGCACTCAATGAAAGATCTTATCCATACTAGGATTTGAATACTCTAGGGCAAAACTACTATTGTGGAACAAGCTATCACAAGAGTTGTCACTGGTGATACAAGTGTCATCACCAAGTCCGGATCCAGGAGACAGACATGAGCAATAGAATACGCCAATAATGACAGTGTGCCAACCTTGATGACTGATTTGGTCATAGCCAGCCAACCACAAAATTAGACTTGCACAAGGTGATTTCGATGTTCTAAAATGCTCTAAAAGTATCTTCCAGGCCGCTTCTAGTTAGGAATAAGAGGAGATTGAGACCACCTAGAAAGAAAACATAGCTTGGCACTTCATAACCAAAACGTACAGTATGGCATGTAGGACCTAAATTTTTTTCATATCAATGAAGAAAGTTGCATTGGCCTTCAGTATGATTCTGTGGTAAAATTAGATCCTCCAAAAAGATAATCTAGGCAGGCACACGAAAAGGATATTGAGGGGAAAAAATCACAAAGGAGAAAAACAATCACCATCATATCATCTAAAAAAGAAGAAAGAAAGGAGTGTCAAAAAGGCACATGCGACCCGTGAGGCAATGATAACAACGCCTAAGAAAATATTCTGGAGATAAGGTGCTTCCCCTTGGTTTTCTTCTTTTCTTTTTTACCCTCTTACTTTTTGTTCATTTTCTCTTCTTTTTTTCCTTTTATTTGCCACATTAAGACCTTCCAAACACAGATGCTGGGGTACTAGAAGTTCCCAGTCTTGGCCAGCTCACAGCATGTATTGCCATGAAGTTCCTATTTCAAGACCAAGCAGGCCTGGCTGACAGGGCAGAATAAATGCAGTACCCTAAAAAAGAGAGGTATAGTTGTGCCAACAAAAATTCAACTTAGTTTGTAAGTAACAAACTTAATATGCATCCGAGGATAGCACAGTCTCTTAGTCCTAGTATATTGTTTTGATGATGTCATATTATGCATGATGATAAAACCTTGTTTTTATATTTACATCCCTTAATTTAAAAAGCATTAAAATCATACTTAAAGATGTTTTTGTACTCACGGTCGATGCGACGGTCGATTCATGGATCGACCGTGGAGTGTGGCGGTTAATGCACGGATCAACCGCGGAAGCTTTTCATGGGAAATAGGCCGACGGTCGATGTGACGGTCGATGGACCGATCAATCGTGGCGTATGTGACTTGTTTGTGTTGAAACGACGGTCGAACGAGGCATCGACCCTGAGAAGTGGTTTTCACAACAGAGGCTCACGGACAATGCGACAGTCGACTGTGAAGCTCGAAGGTCGATGCGTAGATCGACCGCATCTCAAGAAGAACGCGACGGTCGATGCGACGGTCGACCGCCAGTCAGAAAACTAGCCGTTGCTGAAACAAAAAATAGCCGTTGGGAGGCTATTTGGAGAGCTTTGGAGTTCAGCTATAAAAGAGAAGATGCGGCAAACTTGCATGGGGCTTAAGGGGAGCTAAGGGATTATTGTAATAATATTCTAGCAAGTTTATTATCTTATTAGTAAGTTTAATCTTTGTAAAACTACTTCAAGATTGTGAAGTAGACTTTGTGAGAGATATATAAAAAAGAGCTTGGAGAGATTGTAAGGTTGCCAAGCACCCGTAAGCTTGGTGGATAGGTTGTCAATCACCCGAAAGCTTAGAAAAAAAGCTTGTAAGAGGTATTGCAAGTAGTGGAACCTCAAGTAGGCCCTTGAGTGAAGTGGATGTAGACAAGGTTTGCCGAACCACTATAAAAAGCTGGTGCAATCTCCCTTAACTTTCATCTCATCCTTCTATTTACTTGCTTTATTTATTATTCATTTCATCTACAAGCATAGAGGTTATTGGACTCCTCTCTAAGTTTCCATAAATGGTTTTTTTTAAGGCCTAAGACCAACCCCCTCTTAGACCTTCACAGTCATCTGAATCAACATGAATGTGAATTTTATAAAATAAAAGGCTAGTGCACATTGGGAAGTGGATCAAGCATACATAAACACCCACAAATATGCATGGGCTTGTGAGTACATGTGTGCTTGGGCATAGACTTGTGCATGTTTCTCGAGTTTTTGGTGTCGGGCGGCACTGTATGCCTAGAGCTACTGATGTATATTGTGCCAGCATAAAGAAGCACATTACAGGCTTCGAGTCATGGCACAACAAGTGTGGTTTTTGGACAAGACGGACATGAAATGATTCCTTGCCAGTCCATTTCATGTGGGTTTCCTTTGAAACCCACCTAACACTGCAGCGTTCTTAATTTCAGAATGTTTAATGAAGTCCGTGACTAACACGGACTTCTTCTTTTACGTTGAAAAAGAGATCCAGCACTAACCATACGCTCACATCCCAAACTCTCATCCTCTCCACTCGATACCCTCCTTTCCTCGCAATGGCTACCCTCTCCTCTTGTCTTCTATCTCTGATTCTCATCCTCACAGTTTCGACCCCGATGGTAAGTCATGCATGTCAAATATTGGCATGATCCATGCTAATGCCACATATCGGTTTGACGATAGGCGGACTCGACATTAGCCGCCAACATGGAAATCCTTGATGTCCATAAATGCTATTGGTACCATAAACATGGGCCATCACACTCAAATATACATATTATACAAGCATGACATGTATGTCAAAATCAAATGTAAAACAAGGAGAGAAGAAAAATCAAACACGAAATTGTAGGGTTATCAGATTTTGTTGTGTTAAGTTGTTCACAACACGTTCACTTTCAAACATCAGATGCCATCCGAACAAGAGTAGTTGTCGACATAATAGCTGGACAAGTCAACTATGTCTTTTAGGTGCAACTCAATCCAAACATTATGAACCAAATCAGGGATCTATTTGCCTAAACGTACCCCAACTTTTTGCTGGACAAAAAAGCCTAACCCAAACTTGACTCATAATCGTACCCACAAAATTTTCTCGACTCAATTTGAATTGCTTGGGTCGAAAATTGCCACCCTGGCTCTCCGTGCCTTCTGCCTTGAATCCTTGAAGCTCTAGAACATGGAAGGGTAAATCCAAGCAACTCAAATCCTTCAAGCACTAGTTAGAACATGGAAGGATAAATCCATTTCCTCATATCTAGGAGTTCATGGAAGGATAAATGCAAAGACCTTTGCACCATTCCAAGAGCAAATGGATGGCTATTATCGCACTAGATGCAAATAATAAGTCGTGCATGCATAGCCTCGTAGATATGAGGAAATTAAGATGAAGCCACAGTCAGTTCATTTTGGTATGAATAATTGTCTTCTTGCTGCCTTTTCATTCATATTCTTTTAGATCCAAATTAATAAAGAAACCGCCTGTCAAAAGTAATTACAAGCTCAATCTAGGTTCAAAACTCAAAATTCTTAGCACCAATCTGGAGCCCAGAATATCCATCCAAATTTATTAATACTTAGCCTAAAAGTAGAAAATGTGTCCATTCTCTAATCACGCAAAAAACCCTATTTTTTCACTATGCCCATTTGGGGCTGTTTAGTTGCCCTGCATCAGTTGATGCAGCATCATGGTCCAAACCATTGTTTGGTTGACCATATTCATCAACTGATGCCAAAAAGGCCCTTGATACTGCATCGTGTGAAACAACCAACTTGGCCGTTTCACATGATGCGGTCCCAACTAATACATGCTCTCTTCCACATCAAAGCAATTTTCTCATCTTTTGAGGTGCAACACAAACCAACCAAACAGAAAATGGACTCATAGAGATTTGAGAAAGTAGATACTCAAGTTCGAGATCAAATGGAGATCAAAATCACGATAAAGTCCAACTCAAACTTCCTATCTTGGGGTTTTTATAGTAAATCCAAAAAGATTGCCGGATATATGTGAAAACCAAACTTAGATCTTGTAGCCTATTTTAGCGCCACAGTAAACTAAAATCTGATAGCCCGATCAAAACCCGAATCGTATTAGCAGTTCTAGATGCTAATTATATCCAAATATTTGTAGGATCTCACCATAACTGTTCCATTGGCAGCAGTATTTGGAACCTGTTGTGATTTTATCTCTATGTTTCAAAAATAGATAGGTGCCAATTAATGTCGTAATTTCAAGAGAATTAAATTAGTTTACAATCAATTCACTTTCTCATTAAAATGCCACTTCGACTCAAATGTATGCTACTCAATTCCAAACTAAGAAACCTCTGAGTCAATGTTACAGGGGTCGTGGGTCGATCTATAAATGGTAAGAGTACGGGTACAGGGTACTGTAATATTTCCGGTACGTGGTATGGGTAGGGGTAGACTTAGTTGGTACGCTAATCCAGGTCGCAGTTCACTTAGAATTTTTTGGGATCTCTTTTACTATAATGTATAGCTTTATCTACTTATCTACTAATTGAGCATAATGCCTATAGTTTTACATATGATGAATGAAAACCATAATATAAAGCAGTAAAGAAGTCTTAGGGCATGAGAAAGGCAAGTGAACTTTCTTATTAAACTGTAGCCGTAGTTTAAGTTATCAAGTCTTTCCCGTAATGGCTGCTCCTTTTCTTGTATGAAAGGTGGCATTTTGTGCAGCCCTTCTTTTTTGGAAATTGAATATTAAATAAATGGCTGCAGCCTTTCCATTATAGCTGCAACCTTTTTATGCATCTTATACTAGGAGAAACGAAAAAGAAAAGGTATGAAGAAGAAGAAAAGAAAGAGGAAAGAAGAGGTACGCAGGAGAAAGAAAAAAAAGATATGCATGAAGAAGAAGAAGAAAGAGGAAGGAAGAGGAAGAACACGAGTTCTTCTCTTTCTCCTATGAATCTATCTTCATCATTTTTTTCCCCTTTAAGGGTTCATCTATCCTGTTTCCCCCCTCCTGTTGTGCAAGTTCTTTAAATCTAGGACTCTATAGGTTTCAGATCATGAGTCACTCCATATTGCGATTTGGATCGCGAACGCCCCTTATTTTGGGTCGTGCGATCCAGATGGCGGGTCAAAGAGGGCACCTCTGACCCTGGTAATATTGCTCTGAGATAGGAAAATGTTACTATCTTTGCCAAATCTTAAGCAGTAGAGCTGAAACTTCCACAACAACCTTCCTCAATAAGTCATATGAGAATAAATAAACCTCTTCAAGGGACAGGGCAGATTTGTTCAGTAGATTTCATCTGTCACTTGGATGGTGAAAGAATGGGGTCTGCGTAATGGGCGCGTCATGGTTGGGACGACGGCCATGGTCATGTGACTTGGTTTGAGAACAGGACAGGTTTTGCCCTTATCCTATCAGATGCTTCTGTATCGAATGGTAACACTGGAATTGGTGTTATTTGTTGTTTGGAACCGAGGTCCCTGAATGATTTTTAGCAGATAAGGTTGCCAATTGTGAGGTGGAGGAAGCTAAAGTACTGAGAATTCTGAGAGGTATTTCTGTTGCCTCTGAACGTGGGCTGCAACGGCTCATCCTTGAGTCAGATAGCCTCCTTATTATTGATTGCTTAAAAGGGGTGAGGCAGTGGCCAACTCAAATCTCGATGCATGTCCAGAAAATCTGTCAGTTGGCCGCCCAACTAAAGGAGGCTATTTTCTTGTTCATTCCCAGAGTAGCCTTTTTTGGCTGAAGAAGTCTGGTCTGCCACCACCTTTGGTCCCCGGATCCTTTGTCTAAGCTGTCTCTAAACTTCAGGCTCAGCTTATAGGAAAAAAAGAACAACAGGTAAACCTAAATGGCTTCAATGGGGTAGCCTGATCATTTATTAGTAATATTCTAGCGATCCAAGATCAAAATTTTGGCTCTTCTCTTGTACAACTTGCAGTAACACAAACTCAGTCCATATCATTAACATCTTGTCTCTTGAAAGTTTAGCTAAAAGCCATTATATATAGATATCACAAATCTGTTCTAGAAAAAAGGAAAACAAATACCTCTCTTTTCTTGAAATATACACTGGCTATTATGAAAGCTTAGATATAAAGGATGAAAATGGAAGTACAAATTGCATTCAAATTATAAAATATAGAATTTGGTAGAGAATTGAACAGGACAAAAAGTGGTGCATAGCAATTGAGCAGCATGTAATACCTAAATAAAGGCACATAAGTTTAGGTAATGGAACTAGAAAGTAGTAACTAGGCCTAGAACAAAATCTATCACTTGGACATGAAGGAAAAGGACCTAAAAGTGATGTCCAAACAGAATCTATCTAGTTTGACTTTTTAAATAAACAACCAATCTTATATTTACAGTTTCAAGCAAAACATTAAAATTTCCTAAATCACTCGAAGCGCCACAGTCGTCATATAAGCTCCGAGAGCAAAAATTTAAAAATTTTCCGACATCGAGGCCTTTTCCAGGATGCTAAACCAAAACCAAATGCCAATTCCCTAGCCTCTATCAATTTGTCACCCTAACTTCTACATCTCCACTAATTTCTCTATCTAGATTGCCATACCAGAAGCACCTAAATAGAGAGCAATGAGCAATGAGCAATGGAATGGAACTCGAAACCAAATACACGAGGAAAGCCACAAAAATAACAGGATTGCTGAGAAAAAGAAGCATTCTTGATTCAAAAAGGAATTGGAAAGGACAAAACCAACCCTCGTCCTCTTCTCCTCCCTCGTCATCGTCGCATTCCTCCTCCTCCTCCTCCTCGCTATCGTCCTCCTCCTCTTCGCCATCGTCCTCCTCGACTTCCTCCATCTCCTTCTCCTCCTCGACCTCATCATCGCCGTCTTCGGCGCAGGAGCCCAACGAATCCGAGACCACATCGTCGGCGGGCGGCATGCCTGCTCCGCTTTTCGGGAAACTGGAGGGCGCAAGCGAAGCAAGATCACACCTGTCGATCGGCGGGGGGGAGCGGCCGGGATATCGAGCACAGCCTCCTACTCCCCTCTCCGGTCTCACACCTCTTCGGGGCTTTTGCTCCTGTTCTGTATATTTTTCCTCGTTTGTAGTTCTCTGTTTCTGGCCCAAATTTAATTCGTAACGCCTTTCGGTTTTCTCTGGGCCAACTTAAAGGCCCTGTTTGGTTGAACTTCTTCACAAATAGGACATATTCACTTTTTTACACTGAACCCTCTCATGTTATTTTATATAATATGATCTTATATATATAAGAAACACGTCTATAAACTAATACGCGTATAAATTATAATTATACGTATATTCATGATATGTGTATAAACAATAATTATGAAAAAAAATATGAGAAGGGGTTCTAGAGTGCAAAAGGTGAATACCATGATCCTATTTAGCAACAAATCACGTTCGGTTGCTCAGGACTGGAGTGGAGTCACTTTCTAGAGTGTAAACTTTTGCAAAGTGAAGTTCTGTGAAGTGGCTTATTAGTTTTTGTTGTTTGGTTGGCACTGAAATGGAGATTAAGGTGGTGGAAGGTCTCTAGGGCATGGGCACTGTGGGCGAGCCTCATGGGGACATCACCGGCTCCATCAAGCGCTTCGAGTCCCTCCTGTAGGGATCCCTCTCCCTCCCCATGAACAAGATCCGCATCCGCCTCCACCTCTCCTCCCTCCTTTTAACCCACTCCCACAACATCAAGCACGCCCCGCTCCTACCTCAAGCGTGCCCTGCTGCTCCTCGCCCCAGCCACCATTGACCTCAAACTCCATGCACATGCGCTCCTCGCCCCCGCGCCACCGCCCCGCTGGAGGGTGTTGGATCCGAGGAGTGCGTGCCGATCGGTGAGATCAAGATGAGGGTGTGGATCCAAGGATATGAGGGATTGGGTTTTAGACGGTGAGATTGAGACAACGGTGATGGTGTCCGGCGGTGAGATCATGGAGGGAAGATGTTGGGCGGCGTGGACTGCGAGTGGGAATAGGGAGGCGGGCGATGCGGTGGCGTCTGGCTTCCTCTTTCCCTCCGGATCCTCTCTCCCACGCTTCCATTAACGCCCTCCACCGAAATACCGCCGTCGAGGGGTGGTCGAGGAGAGATGTAGGCAGCTCGGCTGAAGAGGGGTGGTGGGGGGTATTTGCATCTTTTTTGGCCCACTCCACCCGGTCGACTTTGGCCCTTTTTTTGCCAGAGTCAAATAGCTGACTGGAGCCCTTTTAAGGAGTCCAGTCCCTCCACTCCATGGAGTTGATGGCCCAACCAAACAACATAAAGTGGAGGAAGTGTTGCCAGTCCACCCACTCAATCCTCCACTCCTGGCAACCAAACACCCCCTTACATATACACCCCATGACTGGTGTATGCCACGTAGCATGTCGCGCCCCGACCCGCGAAAGCCCAACCGGGTTGGGCGACGCGAACCGGAACCTAACAACCGCGAAAAGAAATTTAGCTAGGGTTCCCTCTAACCTATTGGTCTCCCTAAGCAATTCAGCAAACCACCCTCAATTAACAAAACTACAATTAACAGAACCTCAAACCACATATTACAAAACCCAAATTTAATATACAAATCCTCGAAGAGGGGAAGATTCAAATACAATATTATATACTCCTGTATGAGACTAACTAACAAAAGGGGTTCAAAAGATGTAAAGGATCACCACTCCTCAAACTCCGCCAGGTGCCGCCGCACCGCCGACCAACTGTCCGGTATGGGCCACCAAAGAGGAGCTAACGCATGCACCTACAAAACGCAGCCCGGGTAGGAGTGAACACTAAGCTCAGCAGGAAAACTACACTACGACACACAGAAGGAAGAGGAAAACACAACAGTGTCACCCCCAACCCAGACTCGGGTGTGCTACAAGGGTCCCATAACCCTTCACCGGTGTCCCTAGGCATATCCAGCCATGGTCACCCCAATGGACTGGGCCCATCCTGGATACACCTAGTGTCATAGGGTTCCAACTGTGGTCACCCAAAATAGACTGGGCCCACACTGGTCGCCACTGCTGCGGGGTTCCAGCTATGGTCACCCAAAACGGTCTGGGCCCATACTGGTCGCCTCCGCGGGCAGGAACAGACACTGCCTGGGCCGGTACTAGCCCCCTCAGCCCCCAAAGAACACGAAACGACACCGGTTGCACCCTCAACACCCGGCTCGAGGCCGACACGACCTCTAACAATCATCAAACAAAAGGTGTTCGATTCATCTAAGCCTATCATCGAAATTGACTGAACACCACCATTCAAACATTGTCCAAGCTACCCGACCCTGGTCCTAGGGCTAAATCCGAGCTTCCAAGCCTCGGGACGGCGACCCACAGATCGCCCACGCCCTAACCTTATGCAACTAATGCACAACAAGATGCATGCGATGAACATAAGCATATAACACAGATAAAGCATGCAACATATGTGATGATAACATAAACAAGGTCTGGGCTCGCACTCTGCCGGCCCCGGGTGGTGAACATATATTTAAGGTCAAGAACTGCTGCAGTGGTACCACCACCAACTGCCAGCTAGTTCACCAGCAACCTGCATCGGGAAGCAACCCCGCAAACAACAGAAGGCACACACACAGAAAAAGCCCTCGGCGCAAGCCGGTATGCAAGGCTAGGGAAAGCAAGAGGGCTACTCGCCCACTTATTCTAAACATGCCATGAGTCATCACTCTCCCGGTTCACCACTACCCCTAATATGGGGCTAACATGCTTAATTTTATGTACCAGTTCATAAATCAGTAAAGAAAAACTGCAGGCAAAGCCCCGCGGGCAAGAACCAATGAAAACTCCTCCATGTCACCAAATGATCGATCTTTTCCTGAGAAAAGATTGATCTTCCAAATGACAGAGAGCATCTCCCTTATCGAGCCAAAGAAGATCGATCCTTCCTCCCAGGAAGATCGATCATTCTTGCGACAGGGGCATCTTCCTTGTCGAGCCAAAGAAGATCGATCCTTCCTCCCAGGAAGATCGATCATCCTTGCGACAAAGGGCATCTCATGCTACCCCGGAACGCAGATCGATCCTCTCCACCAGAAGATCGATCCTCGCTCGGGCTCAGCATGACCAACAAGAAGGATCGATCATTCACCACGAATGATCGATCTTGTTGGGTTCTCCGGTGAACCTCCGGCGAGAAATACCGTCGGAAAACTCCATCAAATCCCACAAAACATTGGGATCTCGTAGTACGAAGGAACACGAGTCCAAAACCGGTAAGCATGCTAAAAACAAACATGCAAATCGACGGATCTAAGCTCAAGAACACAAGAAAAACTCGAAACTCTCAAAAACCGGAAAACAAAGTAGGTAGGATCCCTACTTAGGCAAAAGCTGCTTCAATCCCAGCTGCTAAGTTATAAGACGTGAAAAGTGCACAAATCACCCTTTTAACCGGGTCTTGTTAATCTCTGAGCAATGTTATTTTGATTATCTTCTCCCCATTTCAGGTATTAGGACCCTCAGTGAAGATTAGATCAAGTTTAGTGCTAAAACGAACAAATAAAGAACATGCGAAGTCAAAGGAGCAAAGATGGGCCATCTTTGACATCAAAACTGTACATACTCAAGAAGAATAAGATGATGTGCCATATATCGTTGGAAACCTCTGGAAGTCTAGTTTATGGAGAATTTTACGGTTCGTGATTCCGAGTTTCGTAGAAGAAGTTACGATATTTTTAATACCAATGGTGCAGTCTGAATGACAAAAGAGTAAATACGCAGAACAGAAGGATGGATCATCCTCCCCTAAAGGATCGATCCTTGCACTGTAGCAGAGGTGACAGAGAGTCATATTTTACATGATCGATCATTCCCTTTCAAATGATCGATCCTACTCGAGCGCAACCAATTTTTTGGGTTCAAAGGATCAATCTTCACCCCTGAATGATCGATCCTTTGATATATGTTAAGCAAAATCAAAGGCCCAGATCTAATCCGAGTTAAGGTGATACTTAGGCTATAAATATGCATGTTTTAGGGTTTTTGGGGGTCTTCTCTCTTGGATGTGAAGAATAGTTTTCTTAGTTTCTTTTTCCTCTTTTTAACTTTTCTTTTTAGAATCTTTTGGGAGGAAATTCATGGCGGAAGAGCTTCATCAACCTTCATCTATGGATCAAACCCTAAAGATGAGGAGCTAAACTTTTTGCCATGGGATTCTTATGATGTAACTAGGGTTTCTACTAGGGATTTCTGAGATCTAGGGCTTGTATACATTATTGATTGGCTTATATGGATTGATCTCTATTTCTTTTTATATTTTGGTGTTGATTTTCAGCTGGATGTGTGGATTGTTCTCCTTTGCATTTGATTCTAGAGCTTGTGCATGTTAGGGCTTGGATTGAATTCATCTATTAGGGGCCCGTTTGGCTCGCCGGAATGGGAGCGAATGGGAGTGAATCCGGCGGATTCTGGATTCCTGGATCCCGCCGTTTGGCTCGCCGGCGGATTCCGTTTTCGGCGTCCACTCGTCGCGAGCGGATGCTTACCGCGAGCGGATACCGCGGATTCCGGATCCCGGATGGAGTACCATGGTATCTCAGATGAACTCTTCTTCGTGATTGGGGATTGTATAGTGCTAGAACCACTACGTTCTATCTCTAATCCTCCATATATCATGTCTTTTTAGATTTGGCTATCAAGATACTGAACCCATCTTGATTTTACACCTAAATCCATATCCTTATTACTACTTGCGATGAATTCATCCTAATCAGATGATTCATTAGCAGTGAACGTAACTAATCATTCGGTCACTGACTTTTAGGTAATTGTTCTTGCCAACAAGGGATCCTAACCAGAACTTGTTGAGTGATAAAGAGAACTAGCCATGGCTTTTGTGATAATAACTTAGTTGTAATAAACTTATTTGACTTATAATGACAATCATTTGTCACAATAGATACAATATTGTAACAACTATTTTGTCACCGTAGATGTATTTATACATGTAAATAATTAAAAATCAGCTTTAATAAATTGAACAAAAATCATCAATTACCAAACATTAGCTATCAATTAACTTCGCAAAATGACTATCAAAGTATACAAAGTCAGCTAGTGAACAATAAGACTTGTTACAATTACTAACCACAAATAAATAATGTCAACTATCTAACTATATGACAAGTATTCCAAAATAAGTATTCTTCTACAAGTCTCAGAGCTGCTTGTCCGGTAAGAGTCGCCAGCAAAAGAAACAAGAATTGTCTGTCCAAGCTACTGACTTCAATTGTGTACATGTCAATCTACAAAAGAAAAACACATCAACAAAGAATAAGAATAAGATTGCACTAGCTGAAACCACGGGCTTAAACCAGAAGCAGATAAATAACTGGTTTATAAATCAGCGGAAGCGCCACTGGAAGCCATCAGAAAGCATGCAGTTTGTGGTCATGGACAGCCTCTCTGCGCCCTTCTATGATGGCTGAGGTTTTGGAGGAGAGGAGATGATCAACAGGAAGCTGACATGCATGACTCCTACAGTCCAACACTAGTAGTACCTACCAGTATACATGCTGAATCAATATAGTGATTGATATAATGGGGCATTTAAAGATCATCGTATGCATTCCTATGTAAAATTCAAGATCCTATTGAACTGGATAGGATGCTTTCAATCATAATACAATTCAAGATCCTATTCCTCAGTAGAACCTTACTGAATAATATCCAAGTAAACCCTGCATTATAAGGCTAGTCCTCTATAGAATTCAAGCATTGTTACTCATTCCGTTTGGAGCATATGATGAAACACGAAGCAGAAATCACCTAATTGGACTGATTCCTGTTGTGTGATTTGATCAGGCATATGGCTAGGATCTTGATCATGCATCTCCATATTTTCCTGTTTCATCATAAACAAGTAAATGGTTATTATGAGACAAGTCAAAATCTAAATTAAGTACCTATGAAGAGATTGCCTATAAGCTGGCCCCAAAAAAAAATTGCAGCAGTAGATGATTCCTGGTCAATTGCTTAACCTGAACAATGTTCAATAGTATGAATTCAATGTTCATACTTTGTATGACAAACAAACATAAGGGTCTGAAGAAAGTATGAAGCATCACTACTAGAAGGTAAAAAAGGTAGAGTTCTTAGAAATCACCTTTAAGTTATATTGCTTCATAAATTCCTCAGTGCAATCAGGACCCCATATTAGACCTGGACTTAGTGATGGATCTGACCATAGAACGTCAGCAGCTATCACATTCAGACCCTCCATGGATCTGACCAAGATATGTTCGTCTTGCTTTTGAGAGCTCCTCCAAGGAACCAAGCTTTAATGATTTTGTATCCTCCTTGATGACTATTTTAGGGCCCTTTTTACCTTTTGATCTCTTCGACTGTGCGACTGCAACACTGCGAAAAAGCCCTCCATGAGCAGTATATACACAGTCTGCTATAATGGATGCCAACGAAAGACCTTCAAAACATCTTAAACACTTTCGATAGACATGTTGGCCTTGGTCCCCATATTTAACTATTACCTCTTGCTCAAAACCATAAACTGATGTGCAATACTTTGATTCATGATTACCACGAAGAAGAAATACTCTATTTGGTAAAAAGACATGCAAGATAGGACGGAAAGTTTAAAGAATTAGAAAGAAACTACACCTCCCTATCAATTTTTTTCCCAGAACAGAGAAAAACTTGAATTCTTAAGACATGCTAATCATAAATGAATACAGCAGGCATTAAAATACAATAGCCCAGAACATTACAAATCACACACCATATGCAGGTTATCATGACAATAGGCATATGAGATTTCACAACAATTTGTTGACTATGTTATGATATGGGTGATCAAATGTTGTGGCCAAGTAAGCATATCCTTCTCACTTTTGCACACCACTTCTCTTTTAGAAAGGGAGCAGAAGCTCGGGGGGGGGGTGCGAGAGAGAGATAGGGAGAGACAAAAGGAGAGAGAGCTTGCAGCTTGCTAGCCTTGGAAGCAGACTCGAGTAGTCTTTGCTATCTGACCGATCACAAAGGGAGCCGGCTTATAAAGTTTTCTTTTGAGAACAGATCAAAAACACATAATCAAATTTGACAAAGCATATTATAAAGATCAGATTAGCAAGAATTGAGGGAAGATGCAAAAGCTTTCAAGGTAAACTCACAACTGCTAGTTAAAGCAAGCATGAAGAACAATCCAGCATAATCAACTAGAACTTTTCTTAATGTGCCAAACACATTTCATTGGTCCATAAACTAACAAAGAAAAGGATATTTTCATCAACTAATACCTTTACCAACACCCATACCACATTTAAAAACTCACTTGCCTTTTATTTAATGTTGCTCCTCTTCTTATTTGTATATGATCACAAGCTATAAAAGATCAGTGCAAGTTGGCAGCATACAACCCAAGTAGACTTGATGGATATCAGCAAAAGGTCGATGCTATTTAGAGAAATAGAAATAGGCCTAGGAGAATGAGCGAAATCCATCTAGCAGAAGACAAATTAGCATATATATATATATATATATATATATATATATAAACAAATTTAATTGGAATCAGATTCAGACATCATACTCGGGATCGATTTGTAGAATGCATCCCCAACATTTTCTGGGTGTTTAGTAAGGTATGCAGCTTGCCCAATATAAGCTAGTGATACAGCAGGGAGAAGAGCACCAGTAAAACCAATTTGTCATTTAATAACAAGACTTTGTTCCTGATCCTCGTATTTTAAAAGCAAAATTAAGAAATTTAAGGAGTTAAAACTATCAAAATCACCAATTGTCTCAAAGATATATGAAACAATTTGCTAGCTGGAAGGATACCTGAATGGCTCTCATATTGAAGTGGCCCAGGTCAGCAAACATGGCTTCAGTTCCTGCTCATATATATATATAATAGCATAGTCTCTCTTAATTAATTTGATGCATTGTATATACAGTGGCAAAACAAAGAAACAAGGTTTATGTACACAATGACACAAACCTTGTCCTACCTACTCTTTATTGTGATCCTATTATCATTTTCCTGCTTAGGATCACAGGAAGATGACAGCATTTTCCTTGGACAATTCTCCTAAGCATACTGCTTTCCCAGAGAATAGACAAGTATTCGGCTTAGCAGTTTATGTCCAGGAAATTAATTCAATTCAGGTTTTATAAAGGTTGCATGTGCTATTATTGCAAGATTCTTCCTATTAAATTAAAAATAAGAACCTAAGATGCAAAAATCATAGCTTTAGACACACACAAGTCATGGCTGTTGCAGGCCTGTGCATGAAAGTCAAATCGATGGTAAACGAGATAATAATATACAAAATTGGAGCTTTTGGCATATGACACTTCTTCATGAACCCACTAGGCATATACAAAATTCCAGAACTACAAAAAACACTCAAAGCAGCTATTCTCGTTCCAAATTCAAAATAAATCACTTCAAATGGCCAAGAGCAGACAGGAAATCATAACCATAGAACTGCTATCATGTGTTGCATAACAAAATCCAATGCAAATTATCATAGAGGGAATTTTAACAAGCTTACCCTTATGCAGCTTGAAGCCTTCAAGCAGAGAATCCAATTGTTTTCTCAATGAGCAAAACCTATACAATGCAATGTGTTTTAGTGTCAACAATGCTAATTTGAAGCAAGATGCATAAAGAAATGAGGTTAGCTACTAATTCCCAAATCAATTCAAATGTGCCTGATCCATCATGTCGAAGAAGAAACAATCGCATCATTTCTTGAATATTAGCTTGAGATTCTTTCACAGTCTTTAGCTCATTATAAAACTCCTCAGCTCGTCTTTCTGCCCCGGTGACGCGCACCCTTCCGCCAAGAAGAGCCGCCGAAGCTCCGCTGAACTTGGGCTTAACCGCCTGATAGCCACCATGGCGAAGAGCAGGGCTTGCTTCTTGCGAGCTCTAGCACTAAACCCCTGAGGAAGATCAACAGCCACAACCAGAGGAAGGCTGGCCGGATCTTCGTCGGAATCCATGGCAGGAGGGAAAGCAAGCTTCCCCCGGCATGGGAAAACGCCCAAACAAGGCTCGGAGAGATGCCCCGGACCACGGGGACCTTCTCCGGTGCTGAACTCGTCGAGGGAGGTCACCGACGTCGTCCACGACATCTTCCCTGGCGACCCATCGCCGGTAGCCGCGAAGCCCCTCAAATACTCACCGAAAAAACCCACAAAAAGAAGAGATCGGAGGGGAAAAGAAGAGAGGAGCTCACCTGAGCCAAGAAGGAGATGAAATCCGGCGGACACCTCGCCGGATCTATCCTTTTTTCGGCGATCTCCACCTCTCCTCCTGGTTTTCTTCCTCCTTTCTTCCTTTCTTTCTCCGGCGCCGGCGATCCCACTTCCTCCTCCCACTCCCTCTCCCTTCCCCCTTCTCTCTCTCTAGATCTCTCTCTCTCTCGGGTCCGGCTGGGTGAGGTGAGATGAGGATGAGAGAGAGAAAAATATCAGGTGAGGTGGGGAGTTTTGCAGAAATCCCCCTGCAAAACTCCAACTTACACGAAAACTTCTCCAATTTTGATAAAAGCTTGAAAATTTTACACTTAGACCCTTACATTTACAATAAGATACAAGATATTATATTATTGTGACGAATATCTTTGTCACTTTATATTTATATATAAGTTTATTGTGACAATATTATTTCGACGAGATAATTTTTGTCACTATATAATTATTCACATCTTATTGTGACAATCTATCACAATTACTGACTTATTGCGACAAACTATTGTGATGAAATTACAAGTAGTTGCAATTACATCATTGTGCATGTATTATTGTGACGAAACTGATATTGGTTGCAATATGTGTCTTTTTTGTGACAAATTTGCATTTATCACAATCGATTTCGTCGCTATATATCATATTTGTTGTAGTGCCATTCACTTATCAACTATTAGGAAAGTCATTCAGCGTGATTAATGTGCCATGATCTTAGGAAGATCTGGTAGAATCCTAGTTATTGATTCAGAATTCTCTGGTACCTTTTCTTGCATTTATCAATCCTTAGTATAAAGTTAGCTTAATTTCAATTCTAAATCTTTTATCAACTTATTGGTAGGAATACTTAGATTGAGTTTAGTAGTTTAATTACTTTCCTACGCATTCCCTGTAGATTCGATTCGGACTCATTGTTATCTACCCCTAAAGTAGTTAGTAGTTTGATTATAAATTTATAATTTTGAGTAGACTTGTTAAGCCGCGACACTTTTCAAGTTCTATCACTAAGCCTTGAATCGTCCTCAATCGCTCCAAAATCCGACCAGATCTGAGCTCAAGAACGGCAGATTTCAAAGAGATTCAAGGAAAAATGTTGCGTCCGTTTTATAGGCAAACGAACCGACTTATAAATGATCGATCTTTCCCTCGATCCTTCATGATGATCGTACCTTAACTTTCTGGCACTAAATGATCGATCTTTTAGCAAGGAAAGATCGATCCTTTAGGTGCAGAAAGTTAGACTTGGGCTAAAACACAAGCCCAAACCCGAATCTTTCGATCCCGGGTCCACCTAACCATTCTAATCAAACACTAACACAAACATGGTCAGTGTGCGCACACGCGGGTGTGAAACAAACCAACGAGGCGCAATTTACCAAATTGCCCTTGCGGTCCAAGAAACAAAGCAATCCTTCGGATCGCGCGCTCGATGTGAAACAAACAAACGAGCCACGGGCCCGACCCAGCCGGTCGACCCAGGAGTAGAGGGACAGGTCCTCACATAACAATCTGGGGATTTTCATTGGAGCGCTGATTTGTGTACATGCTGATGTAGCATGTGCATTATACATGTTCGAATCGGTAGTGGACTACCGATTCTTTCATGTAGTCCATCACCACTACCGATGGACTAAATTAATAAGAGAAGCATAGGATGGTACCGATTTAATTATTCATCTAGTACGCAAATCAGCGCTCAACTTTATGTACATGTTGACGTGACATGTGCATTACACATGCCCGAAATCGATAGTGGACTACCGATTCTTTCATGTAGTCCATCGGTAGTGGTCTACCAATGGACTAAATTAATGAATCGGTATCTCACTACCAATTGAATTATTTATCTAATCCATCGGTAGTGAGCAACTGATTCATTAATCTAGTCCATCGATAGATCACTACCGATAGACTAAATGAAAGAATTGATAATTGACTATTGATTCAATTCGATGACATGTGTATTACACATGTCATCTGTCATGTACATCAAATTTTATCCTTTTTCTTTCCATTGCGGAGAAAACTTACCAGAGCCATGTGGCACGAGTCTCTCTCTCAGCCCCATATGTCTCTTGCGCCAAATCTCCCTCTCTCTCGCCTACTCTACTATCCTATGCTTCTCTCGTTTTCTCTGTGATCCTCTGTCACTCCCAATCTTCCCTCTGTTTCTCTCTCCTGCCCTTTGTCTTCCTTTCTGCCCCCACCTCTCTCTTTCTCTCTCCGTGCTATCTCTTTCACGTTAAGAATTTTTCAAAATATATTTTTGTTTTTCTATAAATAGACAACTTTTGATAAAGCATCTATTTGCAGGGCATTCTTTTGATCAAACATCTCTTCATGAAAAGACATATTTTTTCATAAAAACGCCTTTTTATGTTTAAATATCAAAGGATATGTTTTCAATAGCGCTATGTATATAAAAATCATGAATTAGTGATTACACCTATTGATGTAAGAGTCATGATTGGTATACATGAGTTAGAACATGTACATTATACTATATCAATCAATCGGTATCTCACTACCGATTGAATGTACTAATGATTGAATTATAGTGAGATACTGATTGGTTGATTTAGTCAATCGGTACCTCACTATAAATAGACTAGATCAATCAATCGGTATCTCATTACCGATTAAAGAAAATGTGCATTACACATGCCACGTGTACAAAAGTTTATCCTTCATGTAATAACTACACCTCTATATATAGCCATCTTCTTATTCCAAAAATAATCTTTTAAAATCAATCAAAATTCACCATCTCTTTCTTTGTCGTTCTCTTTGAAGGATTTGAAGTTTTTCATTTACTGTAATAAAAAACTCAATTGAGAAAGTTCAGATTTTGACTTCTTTAGTGCATAATGCTGTCAATTATCCATCTAAGATTGGGCTTCATTGTATTCTGAAGACGGATTTGCACAATTATGACACACAACACTGGATTCTTAGTTGCGGAGGCAAATATCGTCTTAAAAAAAAGCGACAAAATAACGGACCTTGAAGGATGACAACAACACGATAATCCCATAAGAAATCGACAGACAAGACTGCAATTACTTGGCATAGTACGAATTTGATTGGGGCATTGACGAGAGGGTTGTCATCTTTAAAAAGAAAAAGGTTTTTTTTTTCTTCTATATTGCCATGTATATTTTAGTGATTTTTTTTCTCAAAAAACTACCCTATTTCATCCGAGTAACTCATTTATCGATTTTATTCCCAAAAAGCCTACCTTGGCCATAAGATCGCTAGCTTTCATCAGTTATCTTAATTTTATTTTCTTTTTTCATACATTTAACGATATAGTTGAGCAAAATACCCTTGTATTAGATACGGTTTTACATTTTTTTCTAAACAACAAAAGGCAAACTAAAATGATTTTTTAATGTTAAAATCTCCATATTTAACAATTTTTTATATATAAACAATGAAATGCATTTTTGTCATTTAGACGTAGGTTGATTATGGTTAGGCGGCCAACCTTACGATTATAAATGGAAGCTAACATTAGGTGAGTCAGGTAGTAGGACGAAATAATTGATAAGATGGGTAATTTTTTGAAATATCACTAAAAAGTTGGTGGCGCCATGGGAAAAACCCAAAGGAAGACTATTTTATAGCTATGCAACCGGTGGTAGGTCTTAACCTGGTTTGGGACTACTGGAGATTGATAATTTTCATGTAGAGGCTTATTTGAGTAAGATACTCTTTCCTTAACTGCCTTTATAACGATGGCTTCTAAAATTACTTAACTGTCATTGCCCTTATAACTACTGCCTTTCTCCCTCCTACAGCTTATATGATCGTGGGGGCTTAGGGCTAGTGTCCAACTTCCTCTCCGACGAGCTATCTCCACCTCCAGTAATTTTCTCTTGATTTCGATCGGATTTATGAGAGGCTTATATGAAGGACATGAGAGTTATTAAACATGGAAGACCTAAGTTTTATGATCGTATGAATGTAGATTTTAGGGTAAATTGCACTTTAGTACCCTATTGTTTGGGAAATGTTCATTTTAAACCCTCGACATCAAAACAGTTCGAAATAGTCCTTACATTTTCAATACCGTTCGATTTAATCCCAAGCGCAAAACGTCGTGATCTAATCTTACCGTAAACTGGCAAAACGTGACCACTTTTTTACCCTTTTCCCTCCAAATCAGCCCGTAAGTTAGGTAAAGGTGTCGCGCCCCGACCCGCAGAGCGCGACCGGGCCGGGGACCGCGAGGGGGGGAAAGAACCTACAACCACTAGCTTCAACTGGCGGAAGCAGTTGAGACTAAGGCCCAGCTGACGGAAACAGCTGGACATCACAGAGAAAGAGCGGAAGCAAGCTACTAACAACAACTATTAACATTTATTATAAAACGGTAATAAAAAGTTAACAGTGTTCTAGTACAACAAGCTACAAGGGATCACAGTCCCTAAAAAGAAGCCACACTACCCACCGGGGTCTCCGCGAACCCACACACGAAACCATCCTGACCCTCAGACATGGTCAGGATCCGGCCCGCTGCCACGAGACTGCCGACGGGGAAGCACCGGAGGAGAACGGGGACCCGCACCTGCAAACAAACACAGTCCAGGTAGGCATGAGCAACAGCTCAGCAGGGTCCTACTCTACCACTCCCGCTAAGAAGGCAAAACCCAACAAACGAACCAACCCTGAAGCCAAGTACCGAGGCTTGCCAAGGATCCCATAAATCCCGTCAATAACCCGAAGGGTTCCTGTCCTAGGTGTGTATCTCCGATAACGCCACTGCTCAGGGGTGGGCAACTCCGACATTCCCTGACACATGGTGGACACGACGCAACCAGTAGGACACCCTTCTCCAAGCGGGATCTCCGCACTTGGCGGAACAACCGAAGTTAAGACTACCATCACTCGGTACTCTAAGCAGCAGAGTCAACACCCACCCCACCTATCCTAGCATGTCTAATGCACAGGAAAACGGAGCAGGATAAGTATGATAAAGCTGTAAACAAACAACACATCAAGGGCACACCTTCGGCCCATTTATACTAAACACTCCCGAGGGTCATGACTCCCTCGGTTCACCACAAAGCGGTAAGGGCATACCGTCAGCCCATTTATTCTACACACCCCGAGAGACATCACCCTCTCGGTTCACCACAAAGCGGTAAGGGCATACCGTCAGCCCATTTATTCTACACACCTGAGAGGCATCAGCCTCCCAGTTCAACCACAAAGCGGTAAGCATTTATGCATGATCCATAACAGGACAAACCCCAAGGGTAAAAACGTAAAAACCACATACATGCGAAGCCCCGCGGGCAAAACTCTTGAAAACCCTCTCTGCTACTGAAGGATCGATCCTCACCAAGGGAAGGATCGATCATCCAAGCAACAGTGAGCTTCCCTCACTGTCGAGCCAAAGAAGATCGATCATTCCTCCCAGGAAGATCGATCTTTTTGGTGACAGAGGGCACCCTTCCAGTCGCACCAAGGAAGATCGATCCTTCCTCCCAGGAAGATCGATCATTCTCGGGACGAAGGGTAACCAAGCTAACCCATGCCCCATGATCGATCTCCTCCCATAAGAAGATCGATCATGTGCTGGGCGCAGCAAGCCAACACCAGAGGACCGATCCTTCCTCCCAGAAGGATCGATCACCCAAAAAATGGGTTCCGGCGTGCTTCCGGCCGGAGAACCGCCGGAAAACACAACCAAACCTCACCAAACTTGGTGGGTTGGTAGATCTGAGTACCACGAGGCTACTCAAGGCCTCAAAACCGGGGAAGAACAACTCCACAAGGAGATTAAAGCAAAACCAAACCCGGATTCAAAACCCTCAAACAGCCGGAGTTTTAGAAGAAGAACCCTACCTCCTCAGAGCAGCTTCGATCCACAAGACCAAGCCAAGGATCTTCCTCGCGCCGTCACGGTTCCAACGAGCCTTCAAGCTCCAGGAAAGGTGGCCGGAGGAGGAAGAACGGAGGAGAGAAAGGGGCGGTCGGAACAGGGGAAAAACAGAGTTCTCGCGGGGAAGAAGAAGAAGAGAGGAAGAAAGGAAGGGGGAGGGGAAGGGGGTAAGGCCGGGGAAAAGCCGGCGAAGGCGGGGAAAAGCTGGGGGAGGGGAGGGAAAGTCTTCCCTCCCCTGACAGGGGAAGCGACGGCCACCGCGGTGGCCGTCCTTCGAAAGCCACCGACAAAGACTTCCAGGCACAGGTAGGATCGATCTTCCTTGCATGCATGATCGATCCTGCTAGCAACAGGATCGATCTCCACCCCAAGGAGATCGATCTTCTGTGCCCTGAAAGGCAAACTTGGGCTGGGACACAAGCCCAAGTCCAGAACCCCCAACCTCGGGTCCACCTAACCTTTCTAACAACCACATGCACCAAACAAGGTCTGTGTGTGCACAGCCAGTGTGAAACGACCGCCAAGGCACAATTTCCCAAATTGCCCTTGGGGTAAACAACAAGCCGAAGGGATGGAGGGACGGGTCCTCACAAAAGGGCTTAGGGTTTCTATGCACAAGTTGGGCTGAGGGGCGGCCAGAGTGAAATCGGACCAATTTACCACCTGTTCGGCGGAGTTTCCACCATCGTCGAGGCTAAGACATGCCAAGTAAGGTTCCCCCTATCTATTGCTCTCTATTAGCAGTGTTCTATGGTGTCGTATGATGAGAAATGTTCATCCTTTTGGTGATAAACCTGATGATCATGCAAAATGACCATCTTTAAAATGTTTTGTGCTAGTTTTCATCGCCTATTATTGGAAAATGGTTCATTTTTTTACCGTGGATGATGTTAGATAGGCATGTTACCTAGGTTTTGCTGTAGTTCTGGTCCAGTGTTATTTAGGTTTACTTTTCATGTATTCTTGTGGTCCGAGTGACGATAGATTTTGCTTTATGTTGTTTAATCACTGATTAGTTGACTTGGATCAGTGATGATAGATTTTGTCATGCTCACCTACATCTGTATCAAACCACTTGAAGAAGTTGCAGCCAACATCTTACAAGAAAAAAGGAAGTGATTGAATACCAAACATTGGAGAATAAATACCGCTAAAGAATCTCCTTCTTGGATAGTTTCCATGTCACACCCCGACCCATAAAACTCATCCAGATCGAGATGTGAGCCACCTAAATCTGTTCAACAACTTCAACTGGCGTAAGATATATTTGATACAGAATAAGCTTACAACTATGAATTTAAACAAATTAGAATCATAATAAATAACTAATCATTACATTCCTCAAAATCTACATTAAAGAATATTACAATCTTTCTCAAATACAGCTGAATTAAGAATCATAAAATTCAGTTCTCGAATTCATCAGATTATATTTCAATTTATACATCATAATATAAAACTGTCCAAAAGTACTCCTCGAAGCTCCAAGTCCCCGACCACCTCGAGAATATTGCACCATCTTCTAGAAGATCACCTGAAAGAATGAATTGCATCGACATGCATCGCCGATGCAGCCCAGGTAAGGTGAGCAACAATGCCCAGTAGGGTTCTACTTTACGTCGCACAGAAAGGAAAGGAAACTACAACTGTGTCGTTCTTCGCATAAGCCTAAGATATGACAAGGGGCCCCAAAACCCCATCGATTCCCAGAGGCTCCTGTCCAAGTCCCACCCTAACCCAAGAACAAACGAGAGGAAACAAAGACTATGGGATCCTGTCCAGGTCCCACCCTGCCCAGTCTTACTGTCGCGCCCCGACCCGCGAAAGCCCAACCGGGCCGGGCGACGCGAACCGGAACCTACAAAACTCGAAAAACAAAGCTGGCGAGGGTTCCCTCTAACCTATTGGTCTCCCTAACAGTCTATCACAAAACACCCTCAATTAAAAGATACAATAATAATGAAGCCTCGAACCATAGATTTAAAACTCAAAGCATTTAATATACAAATCCTCGGAGAGGGGAAGATTCAAATACAATATCGCTCTCGTTGGAGACTAACTAACTTAGGGTAAAAGCAGTAAACGATCACCACCTCTCAAAGCCCGCTTGGCGCCGCCGTACCGCCAACCAACTGCCCGGTAGGGGCCACGGAAGAAGAACTGGCGCCTGCACCTGCAAAACGCAGCCCCGGATAGGTGTGAGCACTAAGCTCAGTAGGGATCTACACTACGACACACAGGAGGAAGAGGGAAACGCAACAGTGTCGCCCTCAAGCCAGACTCGAGTGAGCTACAATGGTCCCATTACCATTCACCGGTGATCTCTAGGCATATCCAACCATGGTCACCCCAACGGACTGGGCCCATCCTGGATACGCCTAGTGTCGCAGGGTTCCAGCTGTGGTCACCCAACTCGCCATGGGCCCACACTGATGCCCCTACTGGCAGGAACGGACACTGCCCAAAGAATAAGACCCGTCACCGGTGGCATCCTCAACACCTGACTTGAGGCCGACACGACCTCTACAATCATCAAGCATCAGGTGTACCAGTCCTCCAAGCCTATCATCAAATCGACTGGACACCACAATTCCAACTGGGTCCTAACAACCCAACCCCGGTCCTAGGGCTAAGTCCGAGCTTCCAGCCTCGGGACGGCGACCCAAGGATCACCCACGCCCTAACCAATGCAACTAATGCACAAACCAAGGATGCATGCTATGACATACACAGATAAGAAGCAGAGCATGCAACAGTATGTCAAGCATCACATAAGTCTACTGAATCGCTGCAGCGGTACTACCGACCGCTGCCAGCCGATCCGCAGCGGGTCCCGGCATTACGACGGTACCGCGACCGTCACCCGCCGACTCCTGCAACGGGAAGCAGCCCCGAAAATGATGATGAACAAAACACAATATAATATTATATTCCGAAATATAATATTATATTCAAAAACACCCAAAGCCTCTACTTAGGGGCTAATTGATCCCGTCGATCCGATGCCCAAACAAATTTGGATTCAAGATCCAACTTAGTCACCAGTATGTGTATATACCAGGATCAACATATCCAACTTTCATAATCATCCAACGGTTGGATTTACGGGCAAACTCTAATCAAAATCGTTAATCAAACTAACTTACCCATTAATTGCTGCAGCGCAGCCCTTCAGCAAACAATTCATAAGCAATCGTAAAAAAATCGGAAAATTACAAAACAAGATGGGATGGAAAGCTAACGAATAGCTCTACAACTCTTATGTTTATGAAAAGCCAAGATCATGTACTCGCAGGCCGGAAAACTCGCCGCAAGCCAGCTGTTTCTCAAGAACAGCAGAAAACCAGAAATCCGAGACTAATCCTCCATAAAACCTACTCAAATCTCAACTGATTAACATGAAACTTAAATCAGTAATTCTAACAGGTATAAAGAATCCAACAAATCAAGGATCAACAAGATCCAACGGCTAGATCTCAAGAAAACCCGAAATAAACATTAGTAGGTATAACCCTACCTAGCTGCGCTTTCCTCGGCTGATTCCCCGCGATTTGATCACCAACGAGCCTCCAAACCACTTCAGGGATCTTCCTCTCGTTGCCACAAATCCAACAAGCCTTAGAACGCCGGAAAAGATGGCCGGAGGAGGGAGAACGAAGGAGAAGAAGCTCGTCGGCGGAGAAAGGAAGAAACAGAGCACCGCGGGAAAGAAGAGAAAGGAGGAAGAAGAAGAGAAGAGAAAGGAGGAAGAAGAAGAGAAGAGAAGGAGGAAGAGGAGGGGAAGAAAAGAGGGGAAAGGGGGAGGGGAAAGTCGGGAAAGAGGGGGAAAAGCTGGGGGGAGGGGAGGGGAAGTCTTCCCTCCTCTGACAGAGAGAGCGACGGCCAGCGGTGGCCGTCCTCGCGAAGCAGAAAAGCCACCGACGCGATTCCGATCGGTCGCTCCAAGGAGTGATCGATCGCTCGCGCCCTGGCTCGATCCCGCCACCGACTCGCTCACGAGTCCGACCGATCGCTCCTTGGAGTGATCGATCGCTCGAGGGTCGTCAGCTGCCCAAAGACAAGCTTCCGCGCGCCCGAGCTGGGATCTTCTGATCGCGGGTCCACCTAGCCATTCTAAACAAGCATTAACAAAAACAAGGCCGGTGTGTGCACACGCGGGTGTGAAACAAACCAACAAGGCGCAATTTACCAAATTGCCCTTGTGGTCCAAGAAACAATGCGATCCACCGGATCGCGCACTCGACACGAAGCAAACCAACGAGCCACGGGCCCGACCCAGCCGGTCGACCCAGGAGTAGAGGGACGGGTCCTCACACGTATCATCTCTCATGGTGCACACACAAGTCAGGGACATCGGCAACCATCCTTAGCACTTGGTCTTGGAGCGCTAACACGACCTCTATACATCAAGTACAAAAATATAATACATAGTTGACTATAAGAATAACCTTAAATGATAGCAAACATGATCATTCGATAACAATCATGTCTTAATCCCCAACTAACCAAACCCCGGTCCTAGGGCTCGATCCGAGCTACCCGAGACCCCCGGATCGGCGATCAAATCCATCGCCCACCGCCTAGCCTGAATGACTCTAATGCAAGTATCATGTATGAGCCTATACAACCAACTAGTTTAGGTGTCTTTATATGACATTTCATCAAACACGTCAAGTGTAGCATACAACATGCCCAAAGAGAGCTAAACTACAACATTCTCAAAGAGAGCTAAATACATATATATATATATATATATATATATATATATATATATATATATATGTATGTATGTATGTATGTATATATAAGCAAGGCTAGCATTACATAGGCATACAAGAGACTAACATGACATAAATTTAACTTAAAGCTATCATTACAACCCACCATGGGTTCACTGGCATCAGGCTAAAAACTAAATATCCAAGCTCTCCAAGAACTTATTAACATTCCATAATTTGAAATATACTAATATTGGAAGATAACCAATCATGCCTCTATGAGTTTTGCTCACACGCAAGCTATGCATTCATAAACCCAAAAATAGCATTTCATATGCTTTTACTATGAGGGTCCGTCCCTCTGACCTGGCTCAACCGCGTGGGTCGAGGGCCATTTTTCTGGTGATTTAATTCCGCGTCGGGTACGATCGGGCGATCGTATGGCAGTTGTTGACCCCAGGGGCATTTTGGTAAATATGCCCCATGGTGGTCCGTTTCACACCCGCGTTGCACACACGGCCTTCGATTGATGTATGTGTTTTATTAGAACCTTAAGGGTGCGTTCGATCAGAAGATCGGAGCTCAATTGGGAAAGATCGAATCGGACGGCTGAGATCGATTCAGATCTCTATATATAGCCTGTCCCTTTCTCTCTCTTTTCTCCTCCCTGTAGTTGTCTCCTTCTCTCTCTTTCTCTCTCCTTCGCCTGAGGTAGGGTTTGGAGACGCGAGCTTCGAGGAGCGGATCTTGGCGGTTTGACTAGTTGGACGCGTGGAGGAGCTGCCCTACTTGCTCAAGTAGGTGTTTCTACCTCGATCTTATGATCGGATTCTCCTAGGATAGGTTTCTTGTATTTTCGTTGTAGGAATACATGTTAGAATGTTGTGTATCTTGTAGCATATGTATTATGGCTTGCTTCTAGCATTCCTATCAGTAGATTTTCGTATTTTGTCTGTTGATTTCCGTATTATCGCCGTTTTATCGATTTTCGGCCATTTCAACCTAGATTGGAGATTTAACCATCAAAATCATGTTTTCTTTGCACCAATAGCTTCTCCATCATCTTTTATGCATGCATGCAAAGTTTCATTGATTTCCAACAAGATTTGATAGTTGAAATCCAAGAAATTGGATTTCCGGCACTGTTCTAAGGAACTGTGCAATAGACCGGACGGTCGACCGTTGGATCGACCGTCAAGCGTTGATACGTTTCTTTTGGGCATGACGGTCGACCGTCGCATTGACCGTCGGGCTCTGTCGCGTTTTTGGCCTCCCACGGTCGATGGACCGATCGACCGTGGGCTCCCTCTCTTTTCCTTTCCGCCTCACGGTCGACCGTCGGATCAACCGTCGCATCGTTCGTGAGGCTCTGCCTCGTTTTGGGGCCTCCCAGGGTCGATGCACCAATCGACCGTGGCCCTTATGCTTTTCCCTTGTTTGGCCCCACGGTTGACCGTCGGATCGACCGTGGCATCGACCGTGGCCTCACGGTCAACCGTCGGATCGGCCGTGGCATCGACCGTGGCCTCACGGTCGACCGTCACATCGACCGTGGGCCACTGAGCTGTGTTTTCGAGTTTCCTTTGATTGGTTTTCATTCATGATAGATACCCAACCATGTTAGGAAGCATATATGATGTTTTCACGGGATTTCTATCGAGATTGGAAAGTGAATTGGGAGTTTAACCCCTTGATGAATTTATCGGTTTTCACCCGCATTTAAATACTTGGTTGATATTAGTTTAAATGCTTATTGCTTTCCCTAGCCATTAGGTAACTATGAGTGTTAGCTAACGAGATATTGTGGAACCTTAGCCTGTTGCCGGCGAGTGCCGAGGGCTATTGTATAACTGTTGAACTTATAAATGATGTTGTGACATATAGAGACATCTGGATAGATGTTTGCATAGGATCATACACTGTATGCATTAGAGGCATGTCAGGTTAGGCGGGCGATGGGTTGATCGCCGATCCGAGGCTCTCGGATAGCTCGGATCTAGCCTTAGGACCGTGGCTGGGTAGTCAGGATTAGGGCGTGATTGTTTAATCAGAATCTCATGTTATTGAGGATGTGCGATAGTTGGCTGAGATCTTTGCTTTGAGGTTTAGAGGTCGTGTCGCCTTTCCAAGGCCAAGTGCTAAGGATGGATGTTGATGCGTTCCCGACATGGGTCCCCAAGGCACGGTAATCCTGCTTGGGTAAGGGTGATCCTGCATGTTACTGTTCCTTGGCCTCCTAGTACTTGTTCAGGAGAGAGGTTTCATGACAGGAGCCCTTGGGACATCGACAGGGGTTGTGGGACCCTGTAGCATTCCTTAGGCTTGAGTGGGGAGACAACACCGCTGTTGTTTTCCTCCTTTCAGTGTGCCGTAGAGTAGAACCCTACTGAGCTTATCGCTCACTCCTACCCGGGCTGCATTTACAGGTGCAGGCGCCAGTTCTTCAGCAGTAGAGTCGGCGGGATCTGCCTTTGGTGGCGCGAGTACTTCCAGAGGCGTCTGAGGTTGCTGTAGAAAGACTGTTGTACTTTTTGATAGTTTGTATATTATAAACATCTTTCGTGAACTTTTGGAATTATTTGTATAATATCTTTTCCCTTGGAAGAGTTTGATAAGAATTATAATCAGATGTTTAAACAGTACAAGTTGATGTATTTATGAATTGAATTACAGCTTTACCTCTGGAGTTTAAATTGTTTAAGTTTACCCCTGTTTTCCGTAATGTATCGCGCCGATTGGTATGAATAGTGATAGGAACCCTCACGCCCCACCCTGGATGGGTTTTCTGGGTCAGGGTGTGACATTTACCTCATATCTTATCCTTTTGACATTTCACAGAACATCTCATGGGTCATGCATGCATGTCACGCCCTGACCCGAAAAACCCATCCGAACCGAGACGTGAGGGGAGAGACCTACACCTGTTCACTTCCAATATGGTGCGATACAACAATTACCACAATAATTTAAATGTTTGACTTCTGATGGCAACACTACAATCTAAAAACTTACTATTCCATTAACACCAGAGTTGTACAGGTCTATAACAAAATTACTCAGAGATGGAAATTATACATTTAAACTAATCCTCGTGGGATATTGTATACAAAACTGTCAAACTTTACAATCAGATCTTTAGAAACCCCAAAAGCCTCGAGAAGTCGACGCGTCGCTAAAAGCTGATCTGCTGGGAGCTACGGAAGCACTGGCATCTGCACTTGCAAATACAGCCCTGGTAGGAGTGAGTAACAAAGCTCGGTAGAATTGTACTCTACGTCACACTCAAAAAAGGGGAAACTGCAACTATATCGTCTCCTTACCAAGCCTAAGGCGCAACTAACTACAAGCATGCAAACACGACAGGGATCACGCCGGCTTTGGGCGCTCCCCAATCGCCAACCATGCCGGGGATCACGCGGGTTCTAAGCGCTCCCCAAACGTAAACAAGGTAACCATGGAGTTGAGAGCACCTCGAGTGCATCCCTAACTCAATAGCATATAAGTAAAGCACACCCACACTTTAAGCTTGGCAAGGGAGAACGACACGACCTCTACACCTCAAGAACCACGATCTGATAAACCAATTAGTGCAACAATCTCGCCCTAACCTTGGCTACCCAACCACGGACCTAGGGCTAGATCCGAGCTACCTGAGAGCCTCAGATCGGCGATCAACCTATCGCCCACGTCCTAACCTAAAATGCACCTAATGCAATCAAATGCATGCAACTACACAAACATTTAACCTAGGTGTCTCTATATGGCACAACAACAATAGAAGCTACAGTTATTCTACACATTCCCATGAGTCATGACTCTCCCGGTTAACCAAAAAGCGGTAAACAAGTAAAGAAGCAGTAACTACTATGCATGCATGACATAAAACAAATTGAAATCGTTAAAACATGGCAATACGATCCAAACCGCGAATCATCGCTTAAATCAAAGGTAAAACCGTCAAAATCCCGATTAAAGCTTCATGCCATCCTAGGTCTAATAATAGGAAAGACATATAAGAAAACCGAGTTGATTTGGAATCAAAACCATTGGAAATGAAACCAAATTTAGTTCACTGCACAAGGGGATCGATCTTCACCTCCAATGAAAATCGATCTTCTTCACACATGTCTACTGCCAAGGAAGAGATCGATCTTCACCTCCGATCTTCCTCGAGCCAGTGCTGCACCGCCTTAGCCAAGCAAGAGATAGATCTTCACACATATGAGGATCGATCCTTCACGGGCTAGGTGTGAGGTCACGAGAGAGATCGATCTTCTTCAAAAGAAGATCGATACTTCTTATACCTAGCCGGAAACCCACCGGAGAAAAACACTGAAAAACTCACAAGATACAAAACCAAACTTCACAAAACTCAGGGATCAGGAAGTGTAGGACTAGGGGAGTCCAAAAACACCAAGAAAACAGAAAACCAACGGCTAAACACAAAGATCTAAGCTAAAGAGAGTAAATCAAACCCTAAACTGCCAAATCTTAAGATTTTAGTAGAGATCCCTACCTAGAACAAGTGGATGCCTCCAAATCCAACTCAACGAGCTTCAGATCGTCCAAACGATCCTCCCCAAGCCGCTGGATTTGATCTCCTCGTAAGATTTCCAAAAAAAATCCAAAGGAAAAGAGACAAGTCCTACAAATAGGACCAGCCACGACCAGAGAGATCGATCTTCACCTCCCATGAAGATCGATCTTCCTAGTGACAAGGCGAAGACTTTCTAGCCACAAGGAGATCGATCTTCTACCCCTTAAAGATCGATTTTCTCATGCTCAAAAGTGGCAAGTGGGCAAACCCTCATGCCCAAACCCAGATCTTTCGATCCATGTCACACCTAAGGGTTCTAATCAAACAAGGACATCATTCTAAGGTCGTGTGTGCACAACGCGAGTGTGAAACGACCATCGACACATATGGTAGAGCCAGGTTAAAGGAACGGGTCCTCACAATGCATATATCATAGGTATTTATCATTTAAACATATCTAGAATAAAGCATACAAACATTTGTCCTAACATAGCTAAACCATGCACGATATCAATCATCAAACAAGGGCACACCTTTGGCCCATTTAGCCCACAAATAAAATAGAAACATGCACACAGCCGGCCCTAGGCATAAACATATTATAAGGGTACATAATTTGCATAATTAATATGAGATTACGAGAATTGAACAGAGGGAAGAATAAATGGCACTTATCACTAGCAATTAGCAGTGAATACAGGGACAACAACACAAGTCGGTATAAAGCTAAATCGAGGGATTGCACCCATGTTAGACTATTATACAAGATCAATTCATCAGGAATAAAGGGAATTCCAAAGTTCGTCTAGCAATGTTGTCATTTACCTGGCTCCCGATCAGTCGGCACCTTGCCTAATTGGTCGGAAGTCCAGAATCTAGAAACTTAAACTCTCAACCGCGTCCAACATTGAAATCAACAAACCAAACGAATCTCAGATTACGTGGGCAAAACGGATACAGTAAATCCGGCAAACCAAGCAAACCTCAGTAAACAAACCAAACAAGGCAAAGTCAGCAAATCCACA
Organism: Narthecium ossifragum; assembly: GCA_963920575.1. NCBI lineage: Eukaryota > Viridiplantae > Streptophyta > Magnoliopsida > Dioscoreales > Nartheciaceae > Narthecium > Narthecium ossifragum. Next base: position 20,397,904 of record OY986972.1, read on the forward strand.
TCTCTATTCTTCAACCCAGAACAACCCAAAGCCCCTGAACAACCCATACACATCCACATATGTATCTGTGAGACCTGGGGTATCTGGGTATCGGTGTTCGCATGGAGGGCATGTGGCCGAACCAGGTAACCGAGTAGGCAAACCCACGTAGATAATAAGTATATTAGTAACCCTTATAAGACACAATCCGTTTTAAAGCCGTGATGACAGTGATCCGTCAGAAAACTCCAAGATTAAGTGTGCTTGCCTTGGAGCGGTCCCGGGATGGGTGACCCATTGAAAAGTTTTTCCAGATTTCTGTAGTGACCCAAAAGCGGACAATATTGTGTCAGGTGGGGCCCTCGGGTAAATCCTGGATGGAGCCTGCATGCCCCGGATGGCGGGGGCCGTTACAGTATCTATCCTTCAAAATACATATATAGATATCTCGAAGAAAGCCACAATCAAAATACCCAAAGCCAACAGATTTCGAGTTTGTTCTGTTCAGCAAGCAGAACAGAGTAAATCCATATATATAGATAAGAAATGACGAGGACCACTGAAGTGGAAACCATAGTCCAATCTATTCTTCAAGGAAATCAATCAGTGCTAAGGACAACCCATACATACCCGGGTAAGAATGAGCAATAAACTCAGCATGATTCTATACTACGACACTCACAAAAGAAGGGAGACAATAAATTCTCAGGTTCCGACTCATCTCTAGGGGAAAAACACACGTTACGTGCACCGTCTACCCCAAAGCACGCACTGTGATGACCTCCATTGTCAACATTCATCCCTCTCAAACCAAGCGCTCCAGCGCTGAAACAACATGGGTAGAACCCAGGGCAGTACTTAACTTCCCCCACTAAAATGAGACTGAGACTGGAACCTAAGATGACCTCTATACCTCAATCAGAGTAAATTTCAGTCAGCTAGACAGTATCCTCGATAACATCAAATTATCATAACAATTCAATCCTAGACCTTGCTACCCAGCCTCGGTCCTACGGCTAGATTCGAGCTGCCCGAGCCCCTGGATCGATGATCAACCCATTGCTCGTGCCTAGCCTAGAATGCATATAATGCAATCAATTCATGTATGATCATACGCACACAGATCAGATTCAGGCATGCAACGATATGCCAGATAATATACATGGCTAGGCACAACATATAGCTCGCAAAAGGTGAACATAGCATAGGGTCTAGATAAAGCAGATAAATAGCCACACACGCCTACAAATGGGATACAACCTGATGAGACGTGAAAAGTACACAAATTAACCCCTTAACTTACGGTTGTTAGTCTCCAAGTAAAGTATTACTAATACTCTTCATGGTATTTTAGGTATAAGAGACCTCAACAAGAGTTAGAACAAGTTTGGAGCAAAAACGAGAAAATTGGAGCTAAAAGGAGCAAAGAAGCTGAAAAGATTACATGGGTCAACTTGGAAGATTAAACTGTACATCATCAGGAAAAACTAGATGATGTTCCATATATGATTGGAAAGCTCTGGAAGTTTAGTTTCTAGAGAATTTTACGTTTTGTGGTTTGGAGTTTCCTAGAGGAAGTTACAGTACTTTTGGTACCAATGGCGCAGTGTTGAATGACAAAAGAGATAATACGCATGAAAGAAGATCGATCTTCTTTACTATAAATGATCAATCGTTGTACTGTAGCAGAGATGACAGAGAGCGATGTTTTAAATGATCGATCTTCTCTCTATAAATGATCGATCATCTTCTTAAGAAGATCGATCTTTCCTTGCTAGCAAGACAAAATAAAGGGTGCAAATCAAATCCGAGTGGGCCTATTTTGGAGCCTATAAATAGGGGACTTAGGGTTCTTCAAAAGGGAACTCTCTTGGCTACTTGGAGGCCAAGGAAAGGGGGCTATCTGGCTCTCTCTTTCTCTCTCTCTCTCGGAGAGGGAAGCACTCTTTCTTAGTTTCTTTTTCCTCTTTTAAACTTTTCTTGTTAGAATCTCTTGGAGGAAATCCATGACGGAATAGCTTCATCAACTTTCATTTATGGATCAAACCCAAAAGATGAGTAGCTAAACTTTTAACCATTTGATTCTTATGATATAACTATGGTTTCTATTAGGGATTTTTAGGATTTAGGATTTGCATACCTTTTTGAATTGTTTGTATGGATTGATCTTAATTTCTTTATGAACTTGGTGTTGATTTAACTTGTGGATGGTTGGATTGTTCTCATGTGTGTTAGATCTAGAGCTTATGCATGGTGGGGCTTAGATTTGACTCATCTAATAGGGGAATCATGCTAGAACCATGGAATCTCATATTATGAGGGGATCTTATTTGTGATTAGAGATTTAATAGTACTAAAACCACTATAATTTATTCCTAATCCTCCACCCATCCTATCTTTATAGATTTGGCCATCGAGGTGCTAGAACCATCTTGATTTTACACCTAAATCCATATTATGATTATTTTCTCGTGATGAATCGAACTTAATCAGAGGGTTCATTAGCGGTGATCAGAACTAACCATTAGGTCACCGAATTTTAGATAATTGTTCTCACCGACGAGGGATTCTAATCGAACCTTGTTGAGTGATAGGGAGAACTAGCCATTCACTTATCAACCATTAGGAGAGCTATTCAGTTTGGTTCACTAGTTTTAATCGTAGGAAGACTTGGTAGAACCTTTGTTACGGATTAAGATTCCTTGACCTCTTTTTCTTGCATTTATAAATCCTTTAGTATAAAGCTAGTTTAATTCCAATTCTAATTCTTTTCTCAACTTATTGGTAGGAATACTTAGATTGAGTTTAGTAGTTTAATTACTTTCATACGCATTTTGTCACGCCCCAGCCCAGAAGACCCATCTGGGTCGGGACGTGAGGGGGGGACCTACACATGTTCACTTCCAATCGGGCGCGATACAACAATTACCACAAATAAATTAAACATTTGACTTCTGAAGGCATAATTGAAATCTAAAACATACTATTCCATTAACATCAGAGTTATACATATCTGTATCAAAATTACTCAAAGATGGGAATTATACATATAAACTTATCCTCAAGGGATACTGTATACAAAAACTGCCAAACTGTAAGATCTGATCCTCAGTCACCTCAACGCCCTCCAAAAGTCGAAGCGCCGCTAAAAGCTGATCTGTTGGGAACTACGGAAGCGCTGGCGTCTGCACCTGCAAACGCAGTCCGGGTAGGGTGAGCATAAAGCCCAGTAGGGTTCTACTCTATGTCACACTCAAGGAAGGGGGAAACTACAACTGAATTGTCTCCTTGCCAAGCCTAAGACGCAACTACAACAAGCATGCAAACGCGACGGGGATCATACCTGCTCTGGACGCTCCCCAATCATCGACCACGCCGGGGAACACGTCAGCTAGCGCTCCCCAAACGTCAACAACAGAAAAGTAAAGCACACCAGCACTCGGGCTTGGCAAAGGAGGATGGTACGAGCTCTAAACCTCAATAACCAAGATATGATAACAGTTGTACAACAATCTCTCCCTAGACCAGGCTACCCAACCACGGTCCTAGAGCTAGACCCGAGCTACCCGAGAGCCTTGGATCGGCGATCAACCCATCGCCCACGTCCTAACCTAAGATGTAGATAATGCAAACAAATGCACGCACCCGGTCGAGCCAGGTCTAAGGACCCGGTCCTCACACATTTCTTGTGGATTCGACTCGGACTCACTGCTAGCTAGCTCTAAAGTAGTTAGTTAGTAGTTCGATTATAAATTTGTAATTTTGATCTGGCACGTTAAGCCGCGACACTTTTCAAGCTCTATCAAAACCCCAGCTAGTCAATCAACAACTACTTTAATTAACAATACATGTCACACCCTGACCCAGAAAATCCATCCAGGCCGAGGCGTGAGGGGAAACCTACACTATTTACATCTGATACGGCGCGACAATACACAAAGCGGAATAAATTTGAACTTAAAGACTTCCAAGGGCATAAAGGTAAAACTAAATATTACATTGCGGAATAAGACTCAATCAAAAGAGGGAACATGATTTCATATATTAAACGTTAAATACATCATCCTCAAAGGTAACAATAAACAAATACTGCCAAAATGTACATCTGTCCCTCTGAGACCTCAAACACCTCCGGAAGTCGACGCGCCGCCAAGACCTGATCCAGCTGGAACCACCGAGGATGAGCTGACGCCTGCACCTGCAAACGCAGACCGGGTAGGAGTGAGCAATAAGCTCAGTAGGGTTCTACTCTACTCTACGTCACACAGGAAGAAGGGGAAACTACAAAGTCCCGAGTTCTGTCTCATCTCCAAGGGAAACTCACGTTACGTCCACCGCCTACCCCAGGGCACGCGCTCTATGACCTCAACTGTCAACAGCCGTCCCTCTCAACCACCCAGCGCTCAGCGCTGAACAACAAGGGGGTAGGACCCAGGGCATCACGTAACTTCCCTTAAACGAATACTGAGCATGAGACGAGAACTCTGGGCGACCTCTACACCTCAAACAACAGATGATAGTCAACTAAACCCATCCTCGAGAATACAGAGATTTGGTATAACAATCATGCCCTAGTCCTTGCTACCCAGCCACGGTCCTAGAGCTAGATCCGAGCTACCCGAGAGCCTCAGATTGGCGGAGACCCTATTCACCCGCACCCTAGCCTTATGCTCTAATGCAGACAAAATGCATGCAATGCTCAGGCACAGATAAAGAGATATAAGAATGCAATAAGATGACATCAATTATACAGGGCTAGGCATAGCCTCTAGTTAGCCAAAGGGGTAAGTATAGCAAATGTCTCAAATACATGTAAGCTATACTAACAATACAACGATTAGAGCAAAGCGATAAACACAGATATACAATAGTCTTCAGTGCTCTCCGGCACCTGACAGACTAAGGTTCCACAGTTACCCCGTAGGAAACTGGCCAACGGCCAAGCAACAACAACAGAGCCAATTTCGGCATTACAACAGTGTCCACAGCCGTCAACCAAAATTGCTATAAGGGAATACAACCCCGACCAAGTCAACAAGGCATACATACAAGATATACATAATCTACCAGTACAACGGGTTACGCCCCCGGCTCACGCCGGCAATCAGTGGGGCTATTAATCAAAGCAGTAAATTTATACTAAGCATGTAGGGCACACCTCCGGCCCATTTATACTAAACATTCCTGGGGGTTGTCACTCCCTCGGTTACCCATAAAGTGATAAAGCATTCACAAACTACATATATATACACATATATATAGATATAACATGCTTATCGGGAAACTGCTTGAAAATCGATAGAAATCAATAAACCGATTTGAAATACAACTTACGGCGTAATCCAGAGGTAAACTGGTCAAAATCCAGATTAAAATATTATAATAATCACTACTTATCATCGAAAAAATCACATGAGAAATTCGGGTCGAAAGGAAACCGAAAACATCAAATTTGGATCCATTAGACAAATCAACATTTAAAGGATCGATCATCTTACCCAAGATGATCGATCCCTTACATGGGTGATCGCTGCCTGGGAAGGAAGGTCGATCGATCTTCTTCAGACGGAGCAGAACACTAACAAACAAATGATCGATCTTCTTCCCACAGAAGATTGATCCTTCATACTCGGCAGAGAAGAGTGAATAGTGTCGGAAATCAAATTTCTTAGATTTAACCTATCAAAACATATCGAAATCAAACCAAACTTGGTAGGCATGTGCAATTGGATGTGGGGAATCTAATGACACTAAGAAATCCAACTTTGGATGATCAAATCCTCAGAATTAAATCAAATGGCCCGAAAGCCGACGAAACCGATGAAAAACTGAATTTGTTGGATTTGATCTATCAAACAACGATGGAATCCATTCAAACTTTGCAGGAAAGTCTATTTGATGGTGAGGAATTCATTCATGCAATAAAAACCAAACTCAGATCGTGAAATATCAGATCTGAGTCCAACCCCGTCAAAAAACTGACAAAAATACGGAATTCATCCAAAAGAATACGGAACTGAAACCATAGCTAGCTTCTAAACATGCTAAGGATTGAGAATACAGAAAAGCAAGACATTCCAATACATACAACAGCCAGAAAACACAAAAAGGCAATCATAGGGTTACCATTTCACCAAAAATGGGTAGAAACACCTACATTTATAGACGTGCAGGCGATCTACGAGATCCTCAACTCCGATCGCCGCAGATCCACGCCGAAAATCCACAGCCCCAAGCTCCAAGAACCAGCCGGCAGCCCAAGGGAGGAGAGAGGAAGAGAGAAAGAGAAAAGAAAGGGAAGAGAGAGAAAAGAGAAGAGCTTAAATAGAAAGCTGGAATCGATCATAGCCGTCCGATTCGATCTCTTCCGATCAAGCTCCGATCTTCCAATCGGAAGCGTCCTTAAGATTCTAATCAAACACATACATCAATCAAAGGCAATGTGTGCAACGCGGGTGTGAAACTGACCACCAGAAAGCATATTTACGAAAATGCCACTGGGGTCAAAAACAGCGATGCGACCAACCGATCGCATCCCAAAGCCAACCGAGCCAAACCACAAAACCATACCCTTGACCTAACACAGTCGGACCGGGTTGGAGGTACGGGTCCTCACAATACAACTGTCCTAAAGAAAAGCTTTCGCACGCCTGAGCTCAAATCTTTCTATCCCAAGCTCGCCTAAGGTTCTAACAAGCACAATAAACATTTATAGGGTTGTGTGTGCGCTACGCGAGTGTGAAATCAACCGCCAATGTGCAATTTATCAAATTGTCATTAGGGTCCAAAATCAACAATGCGATTAGAAAAATCGCGCTCGACTCGGAAACATGCCAACAGGGCACGGTCCCGACCTACGCGGTCAAGCCAAGTTATAGGAATGGGTCCTCACACATAGAGTCCCATGACTTAGATCCAACACCTCGACACCATCCCAACTGTCGATCTTTGGCTTCCCAACCGATCGACTGGTAGGCAGAGCATAGGGGGAAAAAATTGGACGAACACCTAACAATGACCAATGACGGCAAGAATTCGCGAACACGGGAAAACAAGGAAACCCAAACACTTCAAGCAAACTAGTCAATCACAAACCCCACGAGTAATCCATGGTAGCAAGGGGAGAACAGAGCATGGCATAGCAAAGTTCTTAGCATAGCATAGTATGGCAGCAGGGGAACAGAGGAGACCCAAAAACCCCAAGCAAATCCTGTCAATCAAAGACACCTCGAGAAATCCACGACGACAAGGAGGATAGAGCACAACATAGCTGTAATGGCCCCCGCTGTCTTGGGCCACCCAGGATCCACCCGAGGGCCCCACCTGACACAATATTGTCCGCTTTTGGCTCACCGCAGAAATCTAGAAAAACTTCCTAGTGGGTCACCCATCCCGGGACCGCTCTAAGGAAAGCACACTTAACCTTCTAGTTTTCTGACGGATCACTGTCATCACGGCTTTAAAACTCATTGTGTCTTATAAGGGTTACTAATATACTTATTATCTACGTGGGGTTGCTTACCCGGTTACCTGGTTCGGCCACACGTCATCCAAGCGAACACCAACACCCGGTACCCCGGGTCTCACAATAGCATCGAAATACATGGTAGCAAGAGGAGAAATAGAGCAAATGCAACAAAAATCAGAGATCGAAGCATATCATCAGAGAAGGGGATAAAACACCAACTGCAATCATTAAATCCAAGCAACATTATGTAAGGAAGAGGGAAAACATCACAAGAGAGGCACGAATTCAACAGCGAAGCCATGGATCTAAGAGATCATGCATCAAAACCAGAGAAATGGAAGAAATCTCATCAAAATTCATGAAAATCCATAGATCTAAACCACTACCGCAAGAGAGAAGAAGGTAGCATCACAAAGATCCTAAGCTAATATGCATCGAAACCCATCCTAATGATCCTAATCAGAGATTAGGGTAGATTCCCTACCTCTAGATCGTGCGGGAGTTCCTTCTCCTCCTCCAGTCGTCAACGCTGTCGTTTCCTTCTGGTCACGATTGGCCTCTCTCTCTCTTTTCCGGTCACGAGCGCCGCTGTGAGGACCTGTCCCTCTACTCCTGGGTCGACCGCTTGGGTCGGGCCCGTGGCTCGTTGTGGACCGCAAGGGCAATTTGATAAATTACTTCTTATCGGTTTGTTTCACACCCTCGTGGTGCACACACATCCCCTATATTTGATTTACGTGTTTGCTAGAACCCTAGGCGGGCTTGGGATCGAAAGATCCAAGCTCGGGCGTGCAGAAGCCTGTTTTTAGGCAGCTAGCGGCCCGTTGGCGATCGATCGGACCTGTGTTGGTGGCCGACGTGTCCGGATAAGGACGCGAACTGACTTAACCCAGCCAATCCGATGGATCGGTCCCTGGAGCGATCGATCGGACTCGAGCCTATAAATAGCCGCGACTTCCCCTGTTTTTCCAGATTGCTTCCGGTCTTCTTCTTCCCCTCCGTTCTCCCTCCTCCGGCCATCTTTTTGGGTGCTTGAAGGCTTGTTGGACTCGTGGCAGCGAGAGGAAGATCCTTGGCTTGGTTGGAAGCCGGATTGGTGGCCGTACCGCGGGGAATCAACTGAGGAGTGTGCTTCCGGTAGGTTTCTACCTACGTGGGTTATTTAGGGGGTTTTCTCTAGATCTAGCCGGTAGATCTAGGTGTTCTTGGGTTTGTTGGATGCCTCTTGCTTAGATTAATTATTGATATGAGTTTTATAAGATTTGATTGAGTTTTTAGTAGGCTTTTAGCATGTTTAATCTCAGATTTTCCGGTTTCTCTGTTCTTGAAGAACAGCCAGTGTACGGCGTGTTTTTCGGCTTGTACGTGCATTATTTGGACTTATGATGAACATGAGAGTTTTAGATCTTTGAATCTACTCTCAGACCCAACCAGTTTCACATGTTTCTGATTTTCCTATGAGTTGTTATGATTTTCCTATGTATGGGATGCGTTGCAGCAATTAAAGGTAATTAGTGAGATTAGTGATTTTGATTAGTGTTTTCCGGTTAATCTAGCCGTTTGAGGTTTCCCGATTTTGAATATGTTGATCCTAGCATGTTTAGTTGCGGGATTCTAAGTTGGATCTCGAATCCAACGTCATTTGGATATTGGATCGACGAGATCACTTAGCCCCTAATTAGAGGATCTTGTTGGTTTTAATAATATTATTTGTGTTGAACATATAATATTATATTATATGTTCATCTGAGTTTTTAGGGTTTTTTCCCGTTGTAGGAGTCCACGGTTGACGGTCGCGGTACCATCGTAATGCCGGGACCCGCTGCGAATTGGCTGGCAGCGGTTGGTAGTACCGCTGCAGTGATCCAGTTAGACTTGTATGTTGCTTTATCATACTGTTGCATGCTTATCTTTTACTTGCGTATGATCATAGCATGCATTTCTGCTGTGCATTAGATGCATAAGGTTAGGGCGTGGGCGATGGGTCGATCGCCGATCCGAGGCTTTCGAGTAGCTCGGATTTAGCTCTAGAACTGTGGTGGGTAGCAAGGTTCAGGTTGGATTGTAGTATTCAGGCGATATTGATGATAGGCTTACATGACTTGAATACATATTGATCGATGATTTAGAGGTCGTGTCGGCCTCGAGCCAGGTGATGAGGATGCAGCCGGTGTCGGTCCTTCGCCTAGCAGTGTCATGTTCCTGCTAGTGGGACATCAGTGTTTGTTTCCTGCTTTACTGAGGGTGGAACCTGGACATGAGCTCTCAGTGATGCGCGGTGGGGTTGTGGGGCCTCGTAGCATACCTAGGCCTAGCTTGGGGGCGACACTGTTGTGTTCCCTCCCTTTTTGTGTGTCATAGTGTAGAACCCTACTGAGCTTTATGCTCACTCCTACCCGGGCTGCGTTTTGCAGGTGCAGACGTCAGCTCTTCTTCAGTGGCCCCTACCTGGCAGGTGTTTGGTGGCGTGGCGGCGTCTGGCGGTGCTGAGGAGCGATGATCATCTGTCTACCTGATAATGTGTGAAAAGTGTAGCGGCTTAACGCGCCCGATCAAAATTAGAAATTTATAATCAAACTCTCTACTAACTACCTTTGGGGGTAGCTAGTGGTGAGTCCGAGTCGATCCACTGGAAAGAAACTAGAATTGAAGCTACATACTAAGCATAATCATCTACCAAGAAGTTGGAGGAAAAGATTTAGATTTGGGTTTTTAACTAGACTAGACCAAAATTAATGCTAAAAGGTGATAAAATATGAAAAAAGGCCGATGGATTATTAATCAATAACAAGGGTTCTAATAGCTCTTCCTAAGACCAGGGCATGCATCCTCAACTTGAATGGTTAAATCCAAATGTCGACAAGCGAGTGCCTAGTTACACCTATCGCTCGACGAGGCTCGGGTTAAGATCCCTCGTCGGCAAGGACAAACGTCTAAAGATCGGCTACCGAATGATTAGTTGCGATCGCCGCTAACGAACCCTCTAATTAGGATGGATTCGTCGCAATAGAGTTAACGTGGTATGGATCTAGGTGTGATAGCAAGGTGGTTCTCGCACCTCGCTGCCCAAAATCACAATGATAGGATGGGTGGAGGGTTAGGAATAGATTGGTGGTGGTTTTAGCACCCAAATCTAGTCCAACCTTGGATTAGAATCCTTTGCCGTGAGAGAATCAATGGTTCTAGCATGGATCCCTCTCGTGAGAGGTTCCATCCAAACCCTAGCATGCAAGAGACCTAGATCTAGGGCACGATAGGGTAATCCAAGCATCCATCAATGAAAACAACACCAAATTCAAATAGAAATTAAATCCAATCCATACAACCATTTAATAGAGTAGCAAAAAGCCCTAAATCCTAGGATTCTTTAAGAGAAAACCCTTATTACATCATAAGAATCCCTAAGCTAAGAGTTTAGTGACTCATCTTGGGGGTTTGATCCGTGGAGGGAGGTTGATGACGCTCTCCTTCCATGGATCTCCTCCAAAAAGGCCTTATTCTCAGTTGGGTAAGAGGAGTCTAAAAGAGGAAAGACTGAAAAAAATCTAAGTGAGGATCCCAAAATTCCCCCAAAGGGGTCTATTTATAGATTACAAGCATCCCCCACTCGAATTAGATCTGGGCCGTTGATTTTGCTCAACTGGCACATAAAGATCGATCTGTATAGGCTAAAAGATCGATCTTTCTCTTCCGTGTGATTGCTGGTCCTGTGAGGACCCGTACCTCCAACCTGGTCCGACCACGTTAGGTCGAGGGTCTGGGTTTGTGGTTTGGCCCGGTTGGCCTTGGGATGCGATCGGTTGATCACATCGCTGTTTTTGACCCCAGTGGCATTTTGGTAAATATGCTTCCTGGTGGTCAGTTTCACACCCGCGTTGCACACATGGCCTTTGATTGATGTATGTGTTTGATTAGGACCTTTAGGGCGCTTCCGATTGGAAGATCGGGGCTCGATCAGGAGAGATCGAATCGGACGGCTGTGATGGATTCCAGCTTTCTATTTAAACCCCTTTCCTTTCTCTCTCTCTTTCTTTTCTTCCTTCTCCCCTGCCGTTCTCTCTTCTCCCTCTCTCCTTCGGCTGAGCTAGGGCTTGGAGGCTTGACCTTCGCGGAGCGGATCTTGGCGATCGGACGTGGGGGATGCGTGGAGGAGCTGTCATATCTCTTCAAGTAGGTGTTTCTACCTCGATCTTTGGATCAGGTTCTCCTAGGATAGGTTTAATGCTTGTTCGCTGTAGGAATACCTATTAGAATGTTGTGTAACTTGTAGCACATGTGATGTGGCTTGATTCTTGTATTCCTACCTTGCGATTCCGGCATTTTAACGGCTGGCTTTCGTATTGTCGTCGTTTATCGGTTTTCGGCCGTTTTGACCTAAATTGGAGATTTAATCGTCAAAATTGTGTTTTGATCATACCATTGGATTCCCCATCATCTTTTATGCATGCTTGCAAAGTTTCATCGAATTTCAACTTGAATTAATCCTTGAAATCCAAGAAATTGGATTTCCGGCACTGTTCTGAGGAACTGTGCCTGAGGCTCGACGGTCGATCGACCGTGGGTTTTCCCTCTTTTTTTCATCCCGCCTCACGGTCGACCGTCGCATCGTCCGTGAGGCTCTGCCTCGTTTTGGCCTCTCCACGGTCGATGGGCCGATCGACCGTCGCCCAGATGGTTTTCCTCGTTTTGGCGTCACGGTCGATCGCCGGATCGACCGTGACATCGTCCGTGGGCTCACGGTCGATCTCCGGATCGACCGTGACATCGTCCGTGACCCCTTGGACTTGGTTTTCTGGCTTTTCTTGGATGGATTTGATTTGTAATTAGTATCTAAGTATGTTGGGAAGTTTACAAGTGAATTTTGTAGAGTTTTCAAAGGATTTCTATCGGGTTTGAGGATTGATTCGAGTATTTTCCCCTTTGGACGAATCTATGGTTTTGATCGCATTTAATACGTGTTTGATAAGTAGTTAAATGTTATATTGGGTTGCTTAACCATTGGCTAGCTATGAAAGCTAGTTAATGAGGAATTGTGAACCTTAGCCTGTTGCCGGCGGGTGCCGAGGGCTATTGTATAAATGTGGCCAGTTACCTGTGGGGTAACTGTGGAACCTTAGTCTGTCAGGTGCAAGAGAGCACTGAAGACTATTGTATATCTGTATTTAATGCTTTGCTCAGATGTTTGTTTGGTTAGCATAGATTAACTGTATTTGAGGCCTTTGCTATGCTTACCCCTTTGGCTAGCTGTAAGCTATGCCTAGCCCTGTATGATTAGTGGCATCTTGTTGCATGCTTATATCTTGTTATATGTGCCTGAGCATTGCATGCATCTTGATTGCATTAGAGGCATTTGAGGTTAGGCGGGCGATGGTTTGGGTCGCCGATCCGAGGCTTTCGGGTAGCTCGGATCTAGCTTTAGGGCCGTGGCTGGGTAGTCAGGAATAGGGTGTGATCTTGTATCATTTGAATCTCTTGTGATTGAGGATTGCGATAGTTGACTTGAATCAGTGTTCGAGGTTTAGAGGTCGTGTTGTCTTCCAAGGTCAAGTGCTAAGGATGCAATCGATGTGTTCCCGACGTGGTCCCCATGCAGTGGTATCCCTGCTGGGTGAGGGTGATCCTGCATGGTATTGTTCCCCTGTCAGTGCTTAGGGTGATCTTGGTAATGTGTCCAAGAGAGAGGTTCATGACAGGAGCCCTTGGGACATCAGTGGGTTATGGGACCCGTGGCATCCGTTAGACTTAAGCTGGGAGACAACACTGTTGTTGTTTTCCTCCCTTCAGTGTGCCGTAGAGTAGAACCCTACTGAGCTTATCGCTCACTCCTACCCGGGCTGCGTTTGCAGGTGCAGGCGTCAGTTCTTCTTCAGTAGAGCCGGCGGATCAGCTTTGGTGGCGCGACTACGTCCAGAGGTGCTTGAGGTTGCTGGAGGATAATTTGTTGTACTTTGACAGTTTTGTATATTATGTACATTTCGAGGACTTTTGAGGTTAATGTATAATATTCTTTCCTTTGAGAATTTTGTATCAAATCTTGTATCAGTACAACATGATGAATATATGAATTGAATTTCTGTTTCACCTCTGGAATATAAATTGTTTAAGTTTTTCTATAATTTCACTTTGTATCGCGCCGCTTGGAGATGAATAGTGTAGGTTTCCCCTCACGCCTCGGCCCGGATGGGTTTTCTGGGTCGGGGTGTGACAGGTCCCTTGGAAGATCGATCTTCATATGGATGAAGATAGATCTGTGTTCTTGACTGGCGGCTGCGTCCCGATGAAGATCGATCTTCCTATGCTATGAAGATCGATTTTTTTCGCTTCATATGCTCCTCAGCTCCATAAGGTGATCAATCTTTTAGTAGACGAAGATCGATCCTCTAAGAGTGTGTTTGGATAGCAGTGTATAGGCTGAATTAGATGGAATGAGGAATGAGCGGATTCCTCATTCCGTCCATCCTCATGTTTGGCTCACTTTTGTTATTTGGAATCGGCGGAATCCGACGTGATCGGATTCCGAAAATTCGGAATCGCGGCGTCCGCTCGAATCGAGCGGACGCCATTCCACGGAAGCCGCCGCTGTGCATCCGCGGATCCGAAATTTAGATTTCCTTTAATGGCCATTTTATCCCCTTGATATTTAAAATAACTATATTTATCATAACTTTAAATATACATGTTAAAACTTTATGAAATTAGTCTCATTGGAAAGATATCATCGATATCTTCGTTATGAGACCAATATTGAGTATTTTTGAAAGTAAATATTTGATGTAATTTAATTTATAAAATTATTTAATATATTATAACTTAAATTATACCTGAATTTTTAATAATTTCGATCAATCATTTTACATGATTAGATGCATTCAAAGAATTAATTTGACCTAAATTTTCAATAATTTCGATCAATCATATCTCGTGGGTATTGTTATAATTATAATGAAAAACATGTCATAATTTGAAGAAAACTTAAAGTTTTATTATTAACATGCTGTCAAAATTCCCTTGGTTCCAATTCAGAGATTTATGAATCAAACACCAGAATCCACAAAATTAGCAGATTCAACTCATCCATAATAGACAAGCCAAACACCAGAATCACCAGATTCAGCTCATTCCATATAGACCAACCAAACAACAGAACCAAAATCCACAGAATCACCAGATTCAGCTCATTCCCCATTCAGCTAATTCCACAGATTCCTCATTCAGCTAATTCATCATATTCAGGTTTGCCAAACGCACCCTAAATTGTTGCGCTCTGTCATCTCTTTTGCCCGTGAAAGATCGATCATGCCCTAGGGAAAGATCGATCCTTTCAAAACTTGCGATCTGTCACTGAAAATGCACATAGAGGATCGATCATGAGAAGATCAATCTTTGTTGTTCCGCCTGGATTTCTTCTTGATGTCTTTAAAGGATCGATCTTCTTTAATAAAGGATCGATCTTCTTCATACTGAAGTGGCTCGAATGAGTTCATTTTAGCTCCAAACTTGATCCAATCCTCGTTGAGGGCTCTTGTACCTGTAATGGGGTAATACTCGTCAGTAGGGTCTTGCTCGGAGACTAGCAATGCCAAATTGAAAGGGTGATTTGTGCACTTTTCACGTCTTATCACTACCCTTTTGTTTAGATAGTCTCATACGGGAGTATCTTGTACAAATGTAAACCCTTTTGAGGATTTGAATATTATATTATTTCTTTTGAGGTTGTTAATCTTTGTAGTATAAGGGTGCTTATGAATTATTTAGGGAGACCAGTAGGTTAGAGGGAACCCCCTCGCCAAAAAATTTCCGCATTAGTTAGGTTCCGGTTCACGTCGCCCGGCCCGATTGGGCCTTCGCGGGTCAGGGCGCGATAGCCGCCGCCACGTTGGTCAAGATCCTCCTTCGTCTACGGTCACCGTCGTCGGTCTCTCCTCTGGCCGCGGGTCTCTCCCTTATCTCTCTCCCGAAGGTTTATATATGATCATTGTGATCATAGATCATGGCCGTCCAATCAACATGAGCTGATCATAGCCCCTCAAATCCCGATCCTTGCAATCTAACTCAGATTTCTCGATCTAGAGTACTCATAATGGTCTAATCAAGTACATACATTATCACAATGTTGTGTGTGCGTTGCGCGTGTATGAAACCGACTGTTAAGGCGTAATTTACGAAATTGCCATTGGGGTCGCAGTGATCAACCCGATCGCGAAACAAGGCCAACCGAGCCAAATAAACCAAACCAAACTCTCAACCTAACACGGTCGGGCTGGGTTGGAGGTATGGGGCCTCACATTGCACAGCCTAAGAATCTCTTTCCATGATTCGTTTGCGTCCATGAAGTCCTCATTTTGGCCTTCACTTCACAGTGCCAGTTGTAATCTTCCCTCCCCGGTGTGGCAACTGAACCTCCACTGAGCTTGGAACTCCCATGCGACAATAACCTCACCGACATGGAACTGACCACCAATGCATCCAATTAAAGGTAGGTGAGAAGGTGATGCAGGACAAAACCCGGGCGACCCTAACCGTCGGACGGGCATAACTTTCGATCCGGGTATCCGATCGGGGCGTGCGACCAGTCGAAATGACCGGGTCGACGAGCCCGTCATTTATCATCGAAGATCTTCGATCTCTCCATGACTGCTTGCCAAATCGTCAAATTCCTTTTCCTCTGGTCTGAAAACTCAGTTTTAGTTAAAACTTTCCTTTTTAGGCAGTTTATCGGTTTTTATTTTTGGCAACTTTTCCTATTTTGAGTAGGGTTTCTTTTTATTTGAATTCTGGGTTTAATAGGCTTTGATCATGATTGAGTCCATGTTTGAGTTGGTCAGGTCTTTCCTTAATCCTATAAAAGGAGGCCTTAGGGTTTGTAAAGAGTTAGTTTTTTTATGAATAAAAATTGAGTTAGTTTTCTCCTCTTGAGAATTCTAGTTTTCTCTCCCATAGAGAGTTTGGTTATCTCTCCCATAGAGAGTTTGGTTATCTCTCCCATAGAGAGGTCCACGTTTACCCTGCGCCAGAGTGGTATCAAGAGCTATCCGAGTTCCTGGGAAGAGGAACCATGCCTCAAACCAGAGCCGCACGTGCTCGACGGCCGCCTAGTGTATCTCCACCGCCGCCGCCGCCCAGAAGGCGTGGCCGGCCTCCTGTCGACGAGGGGCCTCCCTCGCGGGAACAAGGGGTCTTGCAGGCAACCATCGTCGATCTTCAATGACAGGTGGCCCCCCTCCAACTCTAGTTACAACATCAGAATCGAGATAGGACGCCCTCGCTGGAAGAGGAAGAGGAGTTGTCTTCGGATGAGTCCTCCTTTCAGAACATGTACGCCGACCCACCCCCCTTTCGACGCTATGACCAGCGGGATCATGCCATGGATTACGGATTCAAGGTAGACATACCTGAGTTCACAGGAGGGTTGCAGGGCGAGATCTTCATGGACTGGCTTCATCAGGTGGAACGAATCTTCGAGTTTCGGGAGGTTCCCGACGACATCAAGGTGAAGTTGGTGTCTATCGAGTTGAAGGGCCGAGCTTCAGCATGGTGGGAACAACTAAAGAGGGTTCGTGAGAAGCAGCAGAAGGGCAAGATCCGAAATTGGGAGAAGATGAAGAAGAAGCTGAAGGAGCACTTCCTTCCGTTCGGATATACCCAGTCCCTCTTCCAGAAACTACACACGCTTCGCCAAGGTACGCGATCTGTTGAAGAATATACTGAAGAATTCTATCAGTTGCTTGCCAGGAACGACCTGTCGAAGACAGAGGAGCAGACGGTGGCTAGATACTTGGGAGGGCTGCGGCTATCTCTCCAGGACGCGCTGAGCCTTCACGTGTTGTGGACGGTGTCCGAGGCCTATCAGCGGGCGTTGATGGCGGAGAAACAGCAAGCACGTGCGCCTGCCATGGAACGGACGCCACAACCCCCTCCAGCGCCGCTGAACCCGACCTCGCCAGCGAAGCCGCCGGGTCCACGGCCCGTTCCCCCAAATCCGGCATCGGGATCCACCTTCAGGTGCTTCCGTTGTGGAGAAGTGGGCCACCGGGCTTCGGACTGTAGCCTACCTGCTAGCCGACCAGGGAAGGCTATGCTCATTGAGGAAGAAGCGGAGGAGCATGCAGACCAGGCCGAGCCCGTCTTCGATGACTATGGCGATGAAGGAGAGATTCTGTACGGCGATGGCCCTACGACCCTGGTCTTGCGAAAGAGCTTCCTGTCACCCAAGGAGGAAGTCGACGACAGCTGGATGCGGACCAAACTATTCCAAACGACGTGCATCATCGGCGGGCGGGTCTGTAAGCTGATTGTGGACAGTGGAAGCTATGAGAACGTCATCGCGGATGAAGCGATGACCAAGCTGCAACTGGCAACGGAAGGCCATCCTGTTCCGTACCGACTATCGTGGCTCAAGCGCGGCAGTGAGGTAAACGTCGATAAACGCTGCCTGGTGTCCTTTTCCATTGGTGCCAACTATCAGGATAGTGTGTGGTGTGATTTGGTGACCATGGATGCGTGCCACCTCTTGCTGGGCCGACCCTGGCAATATGACCGTTCTGTCGTCTACGACGGTCGGAAGAACACCTACACCTTGCGTGTCGCGCCCCGACCCGCGAAAGCCCAACCGGGCCGGGCGACGCGAACCGGAACCTAACCAACGCGGAAAAAGAACGGCGAGGGTTCCCTCTAACCTATGGGTCTCCCTAGCAATTCACCAAAAGCATCTCCAATATAAAGATACAATATTATATAAAGAAGCCTCGAACCACAGATTTAAAACTTAAAGTGATTTATTACAAAACCTCGGAGAGGGGGAAGTTCTGTTACAACATTACTCCCGTAGGAGACTAACTAACATAAGGGTAAAAGCGGTAAATATTGCCACCTCTCAAAAGCCACAAGGCGCCGCCGCACCGCCAACCAATTGCCCGGTAGGGGCCAAGGAAGAAGAGCTGATGCCTGCACCTGCAAAACGCAGCCCGGGTAGGAGTGAGCACTAAGCTCAGTAGAGATCTACACTACGACACACAGAAGGAAGAGCGAAACGCAACAGTGTCGCCCTCAAGTGGAATCTGGGTGTATACAGGGGTCCCATAACCCCACCGCGTGTCCCTGAGGCCCCGATCATGGTCTTCCAGCCGAACTGGTCACATGTCAGGTCACACTCAGTAGCAGGAAAAGACACTGCTAACTCTCAATAGGACACTGAACACTGTTTGGTGGGAAGAGACACCACTGAGTAGGCAAAATCCTCTACTCAAGAGTTTTAAGAAGAACCGGACACCGGCTACACCTCAGATCCAACTCGAGGCCGACACGACCTCTACAATCATCAAGCCATAAGTGTACCAGTCATCTAAGCCTATCATCGGATCAACTGGACATCACAATTCAACCGGGTCCTAACAGCCCAACCCCGGTCCTAGGGCTAAGTCCGAGCTTCCAGCCTCGGGACGGCGACCCAAGGATCACCCACGCCCTAACCAATGCAACTAATGCACACAAAAACAATGCATGCTATGACATACACAGATAATAGGAAAGGCATGCAACAGTATGTCAAACATCATATAAGTCTACTGGATCGCTGCAGCGGTACCACCAACCGCTGCCAGCCGATCCGCAGCGGGTCCCGGCATTACGACGGTACCGCGACCGTCAACCGCGGACTCCTGCAACGGGAAGCAACCCCGAAAACGATGATGTACAAAACACAATATAATATTATATTCCGAAATATAATATTATATTCAAAAACACCCAAAGCCTCTACTTAGGGGCTAATTGATCCCGTCGATCCGACGTCCAAACGACGTCGGATTCAAGATCCAACTTAATCACCAGTAGGTGTATATACCAGGATCATCATATCCAAATTTCATAAACATCCAACGGTTGGATTAACGGGAACCTTTAATCAAAAATCGCTGATTAAACCAACTTACCCTTTAATTGCTGCAACGCAGCCCTCCAGCAAACAATTCACCAGAAATCGTACATAAATAGGAAAAATACGAAACAAGATGGAATGGAAAGCTATCGAGTAGATCTACAACTCTTATGTTTGTAAAAAGCCAAGATCATGTACTCGCCGGCCGGAAAACTCGCCGCAAGCCGGCTGTTTCTCAAGAACAGCAGAAAACCAGAAATCCGAGACTAATCATCCATAAAACCTACTCAAATCTCAACTGATTAACATGAAACTTAAATCAGTTATTCTACAAGAAATAAGAAAACTAACAAAGCAAGGATCAACAAGATCCAACGGCTAGATCTCAAGAAAACCCGAAAAGAACACCAGTAGGTATAACCCTACCTAGCTGCGCTTTCCTCGGCTGATTCCCCGCGATTTGATCACCAACAAGCCGCCAAACTACTTCCGGGAGCTTCCTCTCGTTGTCACGAATCCAACGAGCCAGAGAACACCCAATTTAATTTGGTGGTCGGAGGAGGGAGAACGGAAGAGGAGAAGGTGGCTGCCGGAAAAACAGGGGAAGAGCAACGTCGGGAGAGAAGAAAAGAGAAGAAGATGAAGGAAGGAAGGGAAGAAGAAAAGGAGGGGAAAGGGGGGAGGGGACAGCCGGGAAAGAGGGGAAAAAGCTGGGGGAGGGGAGGAGAAAGTCCTCCCCCTCTGACAGGGGAGAGCGACGGCCAGCGGTGGCCGTCCTCGCGAAGCAGAAAACCAACCGACTTATGAATGATCGATCCTTACTCAAGGGAGGATCGATCCTTCATGACGATTCACAAGGCTTTCTGGCACGAAGAGGATCGATCCCTTGTGACGATTCACAAGGCTTTCTGGCACGAAGAGGATCGATCCCTTAGCCATAGAGGATCGATCATTTGTGTGATGAAAGCTAAACTTGGGCAAGAACTCAAGCCCAAGTCCGGATCTTTCGATCCCGGGTTCACCTAGCCATTCTAAACAAACACTAACACATACAAGGCCAGTGTGTGCACACGCGGGTGTGAAACAAACCAACAAGGCACAATTTACCAAATTGCCCTTGCGGTCCACAGCGAGCCACAGGGGTAGAGGGGCAGGTCCTCACATTATGGATCAACGAGAAGCGAGTGACCTTAGCGCCGAGACGGGAGGAGCTGCGGCCCAAGCCCAAGGAAGGCCGAATTCTGACTATGCTGTCACGGTCACACTCTCTGGAGGAGGCCTACCGAGTCCGGTGCCCACCCCAAGTGCAGATTTCTGATACTTTTAATGTGAATCATCTGGGTACATACAGTGGGGTTCATTACGATCTAGACTCAAGGACAAGTCCTTTCCAACCAGGGGAGGATGATGCAGGACAAAACCCGGCGACCCTGACCGTCGGACGGGCATAACTTTCGATCCGGGTATCCGATCGGGGCGTGCGACCAGTCGAAATGACCGGGTCGACGAGCCCGTCATTTATCATCGGAGATCTTTGATCTCTCCATGACTGCTTGCCAAATCGTCAAATTCCTTTTCCTCTTGTCTGAAAACTCAGTTTTAGTTAAAACTTTCCTTTTTAGACAGTTTTATCGGTTTCTATTTTTGGCAACTTTTCCTATTTTGAGTAGGATTTCTTTTTATTTGAATTCCGGGTTTAATAGGGTTTGATCATGATTGAGTCCATGTTTGAGTTGGTCAGGTCTTTCCTTAATCCTATAAAAGGAGGCCTTAGGGTTTGTAAAGAGTTAGTTTTTTTGTGAATAAAAATTGAGTTAGTTTTCTCCTCTTGAGAATTCTGGTTTTCTCTCCCATAGAGAGTTTGGTTGTCTCTCCCATAGAGAGGTCCACGTTTACTCTGCGGCAGAAGGTTAGATGAAGATCTCGTCGTAGAAGAAAGACCGGAGAGAGAGAGAGAGAGAGAGAGAGAGAGAGAGAGAGAGAGAGAGAGGAGTATAGATGGAGTAATGTGTAGTTTTAAGGGGGCAAAACACTACCTTACCTCTGAGCTCGCCGTCGACAGAAATATTCGACGATGCCCTCCAATTTCACTCCTTTCCCCTTTTGGTTGGAGAGATCATCAAAACTCTAGCTTTTGGGGGTTGGTCGACGATTATAACATGGAGGGAAAGGGGTAAAACCATAGTTCGTGATGAGAGAAAGAGGAAAAAACAGAGTCCATTACAGGAGAAAGAGGCAAAACCGGTCATGTGAGATCACTTGACCGGTTTGCCGTCTAATCCTTCTAAATGCGTCGAGGTGGAAGGTTAAAAAGGTAATTTATTCAAAGTTAGGGACAATTTCGAATTGTTTTGAAGTTGGGTTTAAAACGAACATTTCTCAAACTAAAAGATACTAAAGAGTAATTTACACTAGATTTTAATAAACGAGGGCATTTGAGATATTTTACAATCCCGATTATGTGCTTCACCATCGTCAGGCCAGGTCAATAGACGGAAGTGGATAGAAGGGGATATATGATGATAATCAGGTTTATGATGTAATTTCAGATTTGTAGGGTGAAATATCTACGATTAAACTTTATTTCACGTGAATAACCCTTTAAGATTTACCTCTTTCGGTCATTTACAAATTACCGTGTCCGATTACCGACATCTTGGTCCGGTCCGCATATGGCAACGCATCCAAGTCCAACGTCCAACCCCCTAAGCAGCGGATCTCTCGCTCTCTCTCTCCCCGTCTTCAACTCTTCGCCCCATTTCAACCCGTTCTAGTCAAAACCAAAAGCTCCAGTCCCTATTCCAATCGAATCTTTCAAGTGCTACTTAAAAATACATCAACTTCTTAGATTTCCAAGATTAGATGCACGACCTCAGTAATAACATACATTGCTGTAGCCTGTAGAGAGAGCGCTCTGCAGCTGCGGGATGCCGAGATCCTCCCCCATTCTTGTCCGGATTGCTTCTCTTCTGCTCGTCGTTCTGTTTCTAAATGGGGCGTCGCAATGCGTCTCGGCTGGTAATGGAAAGGGTGAGTTTTTGTTTGGTTTCTGGTTTGGTACATTAGTAGATGATAGGATGGGATAAAGAGAGGTGAGATGGGTGTGGGGATGGGCGCATTGAATGCTAAATCAAGCTATCCGTTCTTGGTTTCTTGATTGGATCTTGGATTGAGAGAGCGGAAAGATTGCTTCTTGGAGTTCGGAATAATGGGTTTTGGAGACCCATTTCATTTTTGGAGTTTTCCAAGAGAAGTGCGGGGGCTATGAGGATAATGGCACCTGGTTTTCCTTGTTGGAGCCTGGAAGCTACCTTCATCTTCATTTCATATATTGAAGCAATCTTATAGGTTTGGATGGAAAAATAGTATCCGTTTGGAGGGCTATATCTGGTGAATCCATGTTCATCATAGGCTCAGCCATTGGGCTTAATTACCTGGAATATGATTTTAACTGCCTTTGTGTTCTATAGAATTGAAATTGTTTAATGAAGGAAAACAATGTATTTTGGTTTGATCTTATAGAACACTAGTCATCCTAAAATGATATCATCCTTCAAAGCGGAAGAAAAATTCCTTCTTTGATAGGAATTCCGTCCTTAGAATATCATGTTTTCTTGACATTAACTGCGGCAGGCATTAGGCAACTTTTAGGGGCTGTTTGGTTGCTTGTATTAGCTAATGCAATGCATTGCATTGTGCAATGCATTGCATTAGTTAATGCAATGCTGCATTAGCAAAAACAGCCAAAATACATTAGTTAATGCAGTGGCCAGCCAAACAGTCTTTTGTATTAGCTAATGCATGCATTAGTTAATGCAGTGGCCAACCAAACACTGGTATAGACCAAAATGCTGCATTAGCTAATGCATGCATTAGCTAATACAAGCAACCAAATAACCCCTTAGTGTATTTTCATAAGTTGGATTGTAGAGCCTAAATATCAGAGTCACCTGATTGATGATGATTGTATACAATCTGTGAGTTAAAATCTATATATAGTTGGAATCTTATCATTGGCTATGTCTGTTGGAAAATAGAACTAGGATTCTTGCTTATACTAGCGTAGTAAGTAATCCTTTACAATGATTAAAACAAAATCAGACGTATTGTTAAACTAGTATAAGAGATTTGAAGGAGGAAGACGCCAAAGATGAAAAAGAGCTTGATCGAGGCTAGTGTGCCACACTGTG
Source organism: Narthecium ossifragum (assembly GCA_963920575.1). Lineage (NCBI taxonomy): Eukaryota > Viridiplantae > Streptophyta > Magnoliopsida > Dioscoreales > Nartheciaceae > Narthecium > Narthecium ossifragum. Next base: position 20,421,416 of record OY986972.1, read on the forward strand.
CCCTTAAGCTCGTATTGTCCACCACCACCAAAGCTTCTGGTCCTTCATGCAAGGAGCTCTCATGGTACAACGATCTTCTGCGCGAACGAAAGTGCCGGCCTCTGATCGCCCCGTCAAGCCTTCGCGGTACGATATAGGATGGCTAGCTGATAAGCCACTTAGTGGGAAGGTGAAGAGACTCGTCACGTTAGCAGTAGCAGCACAGTTGGACACACACCACACACGGCGCACGAGCATGACCGGTCAGCGAGCGGCGGCGGCAGCGGTGCGCGCATGTGGGTGCCTCTCTCTAGTCCACTCAAGTGTTCAAAACATAGAAGCTCCAAACACTATATAAACTAGTGAAATGTTTTCTCCGCAACCTATGTGGGACTAAACATTTTATTACACCATATGGGCTCCTCCATTTGGTTATTAAAAAATGGGCTTTCTCTTGGCCCATTTGATTCAACCTTTCTAGGCTTAGCCCACACTTATTTAATAAGTGTTTTGGGCTTTTATATAAGCCTTAATCCAACAATCCATCGCATGAATCAAATAACTGATCATGTGCTATATGATTCCTAACGTGTTTGAGAGTACCACAAAAACTTGCTGCATCGGAAGAGGTAGCTTTAGCTTTGAACCTTCCCTAGTGAAACACTGTCGAATGTACTCGCTAAACAGTGAACGCGATATCTTGAACTGTTCAACTTTTGTTTACACTAAGACAACATTGCTCACACAACGTCTTTCTTATACCACTGAAGGCTCTTTGTTGTGTCCATTTCGGCCCTGAACATGTCTGATAGAATTCTTCGAGTGTTCTAGAGAACTAGCCCTTACATCATTCTCATAGAAGCGGCCCCTTCCCACTCGATATAAGTGATATCCTATTCAGAACATCATGCTATGCCCCTACTCTTTGAATAATAAGGATCATTAAAATATAAGCTTAACCTTACACTGTACAAGCTTATCACTCACTCATCATAGGAATGGCTAAGAGTGATCTTAGCAACTGTCCCTACAATTCAGTTGTCACATTGAACCTAGAATTTGGGTATGCCAGATTAGCTATGTTGGATTGCCACTGAGGAGGATAGTCATTTCATGGGCTTCAACCCCATTCCCCTCGACGAAATATTCACTAGATCTCTTGTTAGGCCTTTGGTTAGTGGATCTGCAATATTTTCCTTCGATGTCACGAAATCGATGGATATCACACCAGTAGACAACAATTTTCTCACTGAATTGTGTCGTTGACGTATATGCTGAGACTTTCCATTATACATTTAGTTTTATGCTCTGTGTATTGCTGTCTGACTGTCGCAGTAAATACTGATAGGAGGCACTGGTTTAGGCCACATATGAATATCTTCTAGGAAGTTACGTAGCGATTCTTCTTCTTCCCCAACTAGGTCTAATGCTATGAACTCAGCTTCCATAGTAGACCTTTCTATTCAAGTCTGTTTGGATGATTTTCAAGACATAGCTGCATCTCCAATTACAAAGATAAATCAACTCGTGTATTTTGTGTTATTGGAGTCCGATATCCAGTTTGCATCTGAATAACCTTTAAGCATAGCTAGATATCTCGTGTAATGTAATCCATAACTCGTTGTGTAATTTAGATATTTAATGACTCTTATTATTGCCTTCCAGGGATATGTACTCAGATTGCTAGTGTATCTACTCAACCTGTTTGTTGAGTTAGCAATATCCAGTCGAGTGCAATTCATGATATACATCAAACTGTTTATGATCATGGAATATTCTAATTGTTTTACACCTTCACCGTGGTGTTTTTTTAAATGCGAGTTGACATCTAGCGGTGTCCTGACTACAACATCATTTCCTTTGTCAAATTTATCAAGAACTTTCTTAATATAATGACTTTGGGATAATGTATAACCATTCGAAACTTTGGTAATTTTCATACGAGTAGTGATTTGTGCACATGCCATGTAGCATGTGCACTTCACATGTTATGAATCGATTCATATACATGCTTATCGGTAGTGGTCTACTGATAGGCATGTATAACCTATCGGTATCCCACTACCGATAGCCCCGCTGCCGATTCATATCCATGTCTATCGGTAGTGGGCTACCGATACATGCCTACCGGTAGCCTACTACCGATAGGCATGTATATGAATCGGTAGCACAGCTACCGATTCATATATATGTGAAGTGCACATGCCACATGGGCATGTGCACAAATACTTATTCTTTTCATACAAAGTATCACATCAACGACATCCATATCCTTCATATCAAAATTTCGTGACAACATGCTCTTAGTAGCTTTTATGATGATATCATCGCTATCAATGATGATTATGTCATCTACATAAAGTCATAGTATTATTTATTCCTTTTCATTGCCTTTTATGTAAATATATTTGTCACACTCATTTATACGAAAGCCATTTGTCAACATTACTTATCAAACTTTTCATACCATTGTTTAGGTGATTGTTTAAGTCCGTACAAGGACTTAACAAGTCGAAAGACTTTCTTTTCTTTCTCATGAACCACGAACCCCTCGGGTTGTTCCATGTAGATTTCCTCTTCCATATCACCGTTTAGGGAAGCTGTCTTTACATCCATTTGATGTATATATATTGTTTAAAGCCTTAAGGGCGATAACTAATCTGATCGATATTTTTCTAATGATTAGATAATAGGTGTCAAAATAGTCCATCCCTTCAGTTTGTTTGAAACCCTTGACAACAAGCCTTGCCTTGTGTTTGTCAACTGTTCCATCCGCTTTCATTTTCTTTCTGAAAACTCACTTGTAATCCAAAGATTTACAACATGGTGTCAAATCCGTCAGTTCCCATGTGTGGTTCTGCATGATGGAATCAATTTCACTCTTCACAGCTTCCTTCTATAAAGTAGCATCCGAAGTTGGCATTGCTTTCTTGAATGTCTAAGGGTCATTTTCTAATAAATATGTTAGAAAATCTGGGCCGAAAGAAGTTTCTTTCCTAACCTCTTAGCCCGTCTTGGTTCATCATCCTCTTCATGAACTGAGGACTCTTCCAATCCTTCTTCTTTAGCGTTCTTATAAGCTCTTTCACTAGCCTCTATTGTAGGAGAAGGTTTATAAGGAAACACGTTTTCGAAGAACGAGGCATCCCTAGCCTCTAAGATGGTGTTCATATGCACTTCAGAATTATCTGATTTATTAACCAAAAATCGGTAAGCACTACTATCCTCTGCATATCCAATGAACACATAATCTACCGTTTTTTATCCTATCCTCGTATATTTAGGAACTGGAATTGGAACCTTAGCTAGACATCTCCAAACTCTTAAGAACTTATATCTAGGCACACAACATTTCCACAGTTCATAAGGAGTCTTATCTATCATTTTATGCGGTAGTATGTTTAACACATGATTTGCCGTAAGTATCGCTTCCCACATGTTGTGAGGTAAGCCAGAACTTATGAGCATTGCATTCATGATTACCTTTAGCGTTTTATTTTTTCGTTCTACTATTCCATTTTGTTCTGGAGAATAGGACGTTGTGGTCTAATGAATGATGTCATTTTCGGCACATATTTGGGCAAAAGGTGATTCATAATCACCTCCCCTGTCACTCCTCAGCAGTTTGATCTTTCTGTTGAGTTGATTTTTCACTTCATTCTTGTAATGAGTGAAAATCTCTATTGCTTCATCTTTACTTCTCATTAAGTAAACATAGCAATATCTCGTACAATCATCAATGAAGGTAATAAAATACCTTTTACCACATCTAGACTGTATAATTTATCACAAACATCTGTATGTACCAAACCTAAAGGTTAAATACTTCGTTCAACTGATTGAAATAAAGTCTTAGCCAATTTGGCTTCTACACAAATCTCGCATTTGTATTCCTTGTCAATTGCGAATTTAGGAAGAAGATTTAAGGACATTAATCTTTTTATTGAATTTTTATTCAGATGTCCTAATCTCCCATGCTATAATTTGAATGACTCAGTCATATAGATAAGCTTGTCAATTTTATTAGCCTCTTGGGCAACATTCAGTACATTAGATGCACTAAGACTCCACTAGTCTTGACCTTGGGGATTACAGTCATTTTGAATAACCCCTCGGTCATGTAGCCTCTGTCTAAGTACATGTCATTCTTAGACAATACAACCTTGTCTGATTCGAAGACCAGTCTGAAGCCATTCTTGCTCAACACCGAACCTGAGATCAGGTTCTTGTGTATTTTTGGCACATAAAGAACTTCCGTCATGGTAAACACCTTCCCGGACGCCATCTTTAGCTTCACAATCAATTTACCTTCCACCTTGGAGGTTGAAGAGTTTTTCATGTAGCAGCGTTCTCCTTCCACTGCCTGGTAGGTGTCGAGCATCCATCTGTTGAAGCAGATGTGACGGGTAGCGCATGTGTTGACCCACCATTCTTTCGGGTTGCTCCCGATTAAGTTCGCCTCTGAGATAACTGCAACCAGGTGCAAGTCATCCATCTCTACACTGAGACCTTCAGTTACGTTGGCTGATGTCCTCTTCCTCTTGGGAGCTGGCTTCTTCTTCCCTTAAGCACTTGGGTGGTGACGACAATCCTTAGCCCGATGTCCTGTCTTTCCGCAGACAAAGCACTCGCCCTGGAATTTCTAATTGCCTCCCTTAGTGCCTTCATCGAAGCGCTTGCACTTCTTGTCCTTCAAACCGCTGGCATTCTTAACTAAGTTGGACTTAGAATAAATGCCTAGACCGCTGTTCTTATTAGTATTGCGGTTATCTTACTCGATCTTCAGCCTCCAAACGAGATCTTCCAGACTCATCTCCTTACGTTTGTGCTTTAGGTATATCTTGAAGTCCTTCCATGAAGGTGACAGCTTCTTTATCATTGCCGTAACTTGAACAAGTTCATTCAAAATCATACTTCAGCTTTTATATCATGGTAGATGAGCTGAAGTTTCTCAACTTGTTCGACAACGCTCTTACCGTCTACCATCGTATACTCTAGGAATCGACCGATAACAAGTTCTTTTGCGCCAGCGTCATCCACTTTGTACATATTGTCCAAGGCCTTCCAAAGTTCCTTTGCGGTTTTTTTGGGATAGTACATGTTGTAGAGCTTGTCGTCCAAGCCGTTTTTTTTGGGATAGTACATGTTGTAGAGCTTGTCGTCCAAGCCGTTTAGGATATAGTTCCGGCATAGGAAGTCAGAATGACACCAAGCCTGTACTGCAGCTATGGTATGAGCATTCTCTTCTGTTCTTCAGTAAGATCAGGCTCATTCGCATTGAGATAGCTGACTAGTTTAAAGGTGGTCAAGTAGAACAACATTTTCTGCCGCCACTGCTTGAAGTTCAGCAGCCCCTTGAACTTTTCAGGCCTCTCTAGCTGACCGATCTGCATGTTCGGCAATTCCACTGCATGTGGATTGCCTACCGACACTCCCTCTGAACGAGGAGGGATCACATGCTCAGCACTTGATCCTGAAACCATCCGCAAAAGCAGATCAACCACGAAGTGGTTCGGTCTGATTTAGAGTTGTTTTAGGAACTAAAACTTCCTATCAAAAGGGAAAAAGGAAACAGAAGGATCAGTAGGAGAAGTGGATCCGAATACGATAAAACCTGATAAAATACGAGCTTAAGATTGTTGGAAAATAGAACTAGGATTCTTGCTTTTACTAGAGTAGCAAGAAATCCTTTACAAAGATTAAAACAAAATCAGACTTGCCGTTAAATTGGTATAAGAGATTTGGAGGAAGACACCAAAGATGAAATAGAGCTTGATCGAGGCCAGTGTACCACACTGTGCCCTTAAACTCGTATTGCCCACCACCACCGAAGCTTCTGGTTCTTCAGGCAATGAGCTCTCATGGTACAACGATCTTATGCGCGAATGGAAAGAAGCCGACATCCGATCGTCTGTCAAGCCTTCGCTGGTACAGTACTCTCAACCTGCATGACCCTCTACCAAGTGGTGGTGTGCAAGTGTGAATGCATGCAGCTAGCTATGAACTGGATGGGTAGGGTCCTATTTATAGTCTAGGATGCCTAGCTGATAAGCTACTTAGTGGGAAGGTGAAGAGACTCGCCACGTCAGCAGTAACAACCCAGTTATGAGCTGCCAAGTCATATGTAACAACCCAGTAATGATTGCCACAAGCCACATCACTTGTAACCTCCACGTAGTGGGGTGCTCAAGACTACTACAAGCCACATCACCTGTAACCTCCACTCAGTGGGGAGCTCAAGGGTCGTCATGTCAGCAGTAACAGACCAGGAGGACATGGGCTGCCACATCACCCATAACTGCCCAGTCATGGGTAGACCAAGAGTCGTAACTGACTCAGCCCATTACTTGTGAGTAAATGAGCCATTTAGACTCAACCAACTCATCTGTAACCGACTTGGAAGTTGAAAAGTCAAGCTGACTCAGCCCAATCGGTCTAGTGTATTCGATCTGACTCAACCAGATCGCCGTGTAACAAAATAGACACACACCGTACACGGCGCACAAGCACAGCCGACCGGCGAGCGGCGGTGAGCGCGGGTGGGTGCCTCTCTCTAATACACTCAAGTGTTCAAAACATAGAAGCTCCAAACACTATATAAACTGGTGAAATATTTTCTCCACAATCAATGTGGGACTAAACATTTTAGTACACCATATGGGCTCCTCCATTTGGTTATTAAAAAATGGGCTTTCTCTTAGCCCATTTGATTCAACCCTTCTAGACTTAGCCCACATTTATTTAATAAGTGTTTTGGGCTTTTATACAAGCCTTAATCCAACAGTTTGCACTTATAGCTTTTGTTTGTCAACCAATCTAGAATGAAACTTTTACGTGATGGTTGAAAATCTCGTTCACGATGGAGGAGAAAAGTCATCACCTCGATAAGTCTTTGCCATTTTGCTCAAGTATGAAACTTACACCATCTACAGATTGAGCAAATGTACCCAAAAAAATAAATAAAAATCAGATGAATTGTTGGTTTGATTGCAGAAAATTCTCATTTTAGAAATATGATAAGCATTGTGCATGATATAGTTTCTTTCTTGCAGAGCCATTTGCAATTCGCATTAGCTGTGGATCCCGTGAAGATGTACATACTCCACCTACCAATACCCTTTGGTTCAGGGATTTTGGTTATACTGGTGGAAAGTTTGCTAATGCAACTCGCTCAAGTTTCATCATTCCTCCACTCAGTACACTTCGCTATTTCCCCCTATCTGATGGTCCAGAAAACTGCTATAACATTGACAATGTACCTAGGGGACACTACGCAATAAGACTTTTCTTTGCATTAATTGCAGAACCTGATCTGGACAATGAACCGATTTTTGATATCTCAGTGGAGGGAACACAAGTACATTCCTTGAGATCAGGTTGGAGCACCAGTGATGAGCAGTCATTTGCTGAAGCCTTGATATTTATTACAGATGGATCAGTCTCTACTTGTTTCCATAGTACTGGTCATGGAGATCCATCCATCCTTTCAGTTGAAATTCTTCAAGTGGATGATAATGCATACTTTTTTGTTCCATCTTGGGGAAAAGGCACAGTACTTAGAACAGCAAAAAGGTTGTCATGTGGTTCCGGGAAGCCAGCATTTGATGAAGATTACAATGGCAATCACTGGGGTGGTGATAGGTTCTGGTTAGGAATTTCAACATTTAGCCAGGGTTCAGATCAAAAAATATCAACTGAAAATCATATCACACAAGCATCTCGTTCACCTAACTTTTACCCTGAGAAACTCTATATGTCAGCAATTGTGGGCACTGACATTCAGCCAGAGCTATCCTTTCAGATGGATGTGGATTCAAACAAAAATTATTCAATATGGCTTCATTTTGCCGAGATCGATAGCAGAATTACCAGTCAAGGACAGAGGGTTTTCGACATTCTAGTAAATGGAAATACAGTTTTTAAAGATGTTGACATCATTCAGTTGACTGGGAACCGTTTTGCAGCTCTTGTGCTGAATGAAACAGTTGCTGTAAGTGGGAGGACACTGACAATAACCTTACGCCCTACAAATGGAAGTCATGCCATCATCAATGCAATTGAGGTCTTTGAGCTTATAGCTACAGAGTATAAAACTTCTGCTGAAGAAGGTAAACATGTCATTATTGTAATTGTATACTTTGGTGGTTTATAACTTGCAAAGCACATAAGCTTGTTGTGCATGATGAAATGACTAGAATATCCTCCTGTTCCATACTGTCTTCTTCTCACTCTCATGAGCTTTAACCTGTTTAGTTGGTTTTAAACTACATGGTAATTAAGTGCATTATGTCTTGTAGCGGTCTTCACTTCTTAAGGCTATATTCTAAATAAATTCTTGGTGTATGTCATCTCATGGAAGAAATTCTTGATGGAATGTCTTTCCACCTGATGTTTCATAATGATAGAAGAGAACATTGCATCTGTCGTCACTAATGATGATGTTGGTAATCACAAATACACTGTGAGGGACAACATACTATGACAGGATTGAGTATATTGCTTTTGTTTGGTCCAAGTAATATCCTATCCCTAAAAAGCTATGCGCTGACATGTCCCTGATTCCATGACCACTGAATGCATCCCAGATGAATTTTTTGTTTTGGCTATGTTTCAGGACAGCTATGTCCTTAAACAGCCTTTGGATAGAAAGGGTATTCCTATGATACCAGTTTCTGCATGGTTGACGATACATATTGTCTTATGAACGAACACCATCTTCCTACTGATGCATGCGTTTTTCTGATATGTGTTCAGAACATTGTCTGCAGTCCATTAGTAGATAGATATGATTTGCCAGATTCATGAATATCTGTAAATAGAATGTGATTTGGTGATTTGTATATTGCTTTTGCTCTAATTCTTGCTAAGCTGTTACTGATTTGTTTCCAGTGGCATTTTTTAGTCAGTGCTTTGCAAATTTTGAAGAGTGCACTGGGGCTTCCACTTCGTTTTGGTTGGAACGGTGACCCATGTGTTCCGCAACAACATCCTTGGAGTGGAGTGGATTGCCAATTTGACAGCAACAATGGAAACTGGGTTATAGATGGATTGTACTTACTGAACCGTATATGTGTTTAGCATTATATTGTTTATCTCTTTATTTTTCCTTTTGATTGTCTAAATAAGGGATATGAAATTAGTTTAGCCTCGGAAAAAATATTAAATACAATCTCAACTAAGATTAATAAAGGAAGAAGCCAGGTAGACCAGAAAAGCTCTATATACCTTTTTGTCTTTGTGAAGCTTATATGTGAGGTTTCTTAAATCCCTGCTGCTGCTCTCAAACTTTCTGTCTTGTTATTCCATGATGCTTGGAGCTTCTAAGGATTTGTTTAGGAGCTAATTCCTTAACTTGATGAAGCATGAAATTTACTGAGATTTTCGTCTAAAGCTGCAATATCAAACTTTCTGTGATAATATTGGGCAAATGTGAGCCCCAAGGTCTTTCTTGACTTTGGGACTGATTGTGATACCTTACCATGAAAATTGTTGTCAAGCAAAAAATTATGTATCAAAGAAAAGTAATATTAAAGTAGATAGTGTCAGATGCTAGCTTTAATTATGACAAAATGTTTTGGAGGTGGAAAAAACAGGAGATATAAGGCCTTGTAGTTTTGAGTATGAGATAAGAAGTTTTTTGGATGGGACAACAGGTAAAAACTATCTATCATATCTAAGACCAACTCTGTAGCCATGTTTTTGAGTGCTGTCATATTCTTGGCAAGTTGAAAGTGTGGATATTCTGTAATAACTCTTCAGAATTTTTCACTATCTGCATGTTTGAGTGGTTCCATTTGTTTCTCAATGTGCAGAGGCCTTGACAACCAAGGTTTGAGGGGCTTCTTGCCAAGTGGCATTTCTAATTTGCGTCATTTACAGAGCATGTAAGTTCTTAATAAAACGTTGCTCCTTGCTTTTGCTTGAAAGATTTGTCTTCTATGTATATTCCGGAGTGGAGGTCAATACTATCTTTTGTAATTGTTAACTTTTCCTTTAGATGGCTTACATTTTAATTTACACTATCACTTAAACATAAGTCTCTACAAGCTCAGATTGGATGGGCCTTTACTGATGTGCTTGTAGTTCACTATTTGGATGTTTGCTTCCTTTCGAAGCTTACAAAACCTTTTCGTCATATGGAGATTCATAATCAAGCTCTTGCTTTTGTCATAGAAACTTGAGTGGAAACAGCATTAATGGGGCCATTCCTTCTTCTCTTGGTGCTATTACTGGATTGGCAACACTGTAAGTATCCGTATTACTCGCTAGTCAGTACTTAGATGCAACAATCTTATATAAAACTTTAATTCATTGGATTAAGTGTCTATATTAAGGAGAATTTAATTGAATTTTCTTAGTCCCAGACTCCCAAATATCAGTTTGTCCTAATAAAGGTTTTTTTTCCATGTCTGCAACCAGTATTCATATTCATTTTGGCATTTCAATTATCAGAGTTTGGTGGTTTAAAAGGGTTCCGACCTATGAATATGTTTGTAAAAAGATGGATTGCATTGCTAATTGTAAATTGTAGTTGGTGTAGAAGTATCTAACTTTTAAATGTGCCCCATTAGGCAGTTTAGGATGCTCATACTGGCTGAGAATATATCAGGCATAATTTAAAACATGCATGATCATAAGTGCAATTTTGTACTAAATGTTCGAGTTTTTGAAGGATACTCCAGTCTCCAACTGTTTCCCAGTGGCTCTTTGATAATGGAGCCTACTCAAGTGCATGTTAACCCCGTCATTAGCAAGCTATTCATGATTGAGCCTGCAGTGAACCACATGAATGGATTGGTCAAATGTTCAAAGCTTTGTTTATTATGGCCTTTAACCTTTGGTGTCATCTCCTGCTTAGCTATGTGTTATATGCCTTGCAGAGACCTCTCATTCAACGAGCTCAATGGTTCAATTCCTGACAGCCTCGGCCAGTTGACATCATTGCAGACATTGTATGGAGATTTTTCTGAATTATGAGTTACACTATTCAGTATTCTGATTAATTTATTTTCTAGGAATCTTAATGGAAATTCTCTTTCTGGAAGAGTACCAGCCAATCTTGGAGGAAGGCCTCTTCACAGAGCTAGTTTCAAGTAAGAAATCCTCTAGCTGCAAGAATAATTCAAGCTTCTATACGAGTTGTCATATACATGCTACATTAAAAAATCAGGCATCTGTTGGTGAGTTGTATACATATATTGTCAGTGCCTTTTCTAATTAGAAGTGGATTACATCCAATTATATTGGACCAGGAGCCTGTTTCACAACAACGGGCTCATCCAAGCAATCTGCCCTGCCTAGTCCATGATTTACTGACCTGCACCTAGATGAATTACATTAATCCCCGAGTTTGCACCAACCAGGGCGGGTTTTATAGATTGGACTTTGTCTCGTGCATGATAAAACTGGCTAGCTGCATTGGATCACCTAGCAGTGCAACAAGCATTGGTGCTCACACTCTTTTCTCTTTCATTAATATGCACAAGTGGTTTGATGTAGTGCATCCGACACCCAAGTATATAGCCCAAAATCATCCTAATGAGTCGTTCCGCACAATATCTTATTATGCTGTAGGTTTTATACATTAACCTCTAGATGAAATCTTCAAGCTGGTGGCCTGCCTAGTGGCCCATTAAGAAATGTTGAACAATCAATTTTTGTTAAAATATTTTATCAGGCAAAAGATTGTGAATGCTAGAAATTCCATGATTTGCTTAATAAAATATTACAAATGGAACAAGACGGCAGGATCAATGTGGCTTCTCTCTTTTTCCAAGAAGATCGAAGCACCATCAGCTTGATTCCTTGGTTGCACAATCAGCCGCTACAGCTTTACCATTTATACTCCTTTGTGCCTTCTTATCAGTCTTATCCTGTAAGCAGATAGTTGTTCAGAACTCAAAATATGAATCATACTCCTCTCTGAACACTAATATGTGTGGGCTTTTGGCTCGTTTTCTCTTCTTATTGAATCTTGTTTGGGTCCATTAGGAGAAGATTCATTAGTGAGATGTCATGTGACTATGTAGATTGGAAAGATTTCTAGAGTCCATTGCAGGTGGGTTTAGGAGTTAGAGAAGGATAGAGCTTTGCTTTCTTTCTCTCCACTGCCTTGGATTAAATTTTGGATGCCTTTTTTTACTTCTTGGACTCGATGTGGCTTCCTAGTGGTTGAGGAGAGACGGTATAAACAATGCTATGTCATGTTTTGCTTGTAGGCCTGAAACACACTTGATCATGTGTTCGCTCCTCTTCTTCCTCATTGCATATTTCTGGGATTTGATTCGGGCTTCCACTTCCCAACCGATTCAATCTTTTGGAGAATCTTGGAGTTTGGAACACTTCCTCCCTGAACAATGTGTCATTTAATTCTGCTTCTCACCCAATTTTCTTTCAGCATGCCATGCTCATCTACCTTTTAGTATCTTTGCTGGTCTATTCTTTTGTAGATGTGCGTAGTCCACATACTGATTCTGGTAAGTGCAGTTTCACTGGAAATGCAGGACTATGTGGCATTCCTGGATTAGGTTCATGTGGACCTCATCTTTCTGTCGCTGCTAAGGTTGGCATTGCATTTGGCGCTTTGGTTGCATTTCTAATATTTCTTATCTGCGTGACATGCTGGTGGAAGAGAAGGCAGAATATTCTGCGGGCACAGAAACTAGCTGCAGGTAAATGAACTTAATCCATGCAGAGAGACTGAAAAGGGTAGGAATTATCCAAAGAATGTCTCATATTCTCACATATAATCTACCTGTGATCCTTATTACAGCAAGGGAAGCTCCATATGCAAAAGCACGAACCCAATCCAAACGTGATGTGCAAATGACAAGACATCATCGTCCGCATGAACAGCAGTCTGGGACGCCTACCGAGAGCGGCCCCATCTTGTTTTCCTGAGAAATTCTGCGTTAGAAATTGAAATTTTGCCCACATCAGTGCCCTGTTATAGCTTTCTTCTGTTGATTATTATGTTCTGGTGGTTTCTCCTTTGTGGCTTGAAGGTGTAGAATTCCATAAGATCATTTGATTGTGCGTATATTCCCCGTGAAGACAACTCGCACGCGGATTGGCTTGCTCGAGAAGCTCTTGCGATGTGTTATGTTTTTGATGTAAATGAGGAGGTCAGGGATGTTGTCCCCAGACCTCCGACTGATCTTTGTAATTAGCCCTTAATTGGGTTTCCCAGCCCTCGGGCTCAACTAATCAAAAAAAAAAAAAATGATTGTGATAACATGGTTACGGGTTTTCCCAGTGTCAGCAAATGCTAGCTGTAAATAGATAGGACTGTACATTACCCTAAATTCTCTCAAGGTGACAACAAGGTGTGACATTACAGCTTCTGGTTGGATACTTGGATGATGCTAAATTTCCGATTGAGACGAGCAATTTATAATTTTACTAGTGTTTTTGGAGTACTGGTTTTTCTCAGATATTTATGATATCCTCATTGAAGTAGTCCACTAAAATGGAGACAGTGATGACACGTTGGGTACGAGGTTAGAAAAAGTGGGGTCAAGGGGGAATAGAATTAGAAAAAGTGAGGTTAAGGAATGGGAATAGAAAAAAGTAGAGTGATAGTGGTAAATGGAATGAGAATAAAATAGTAATGATTATTTTTTTATATTTGGAGTAGAAATAGGAATAATGAGAGTTATTCCCTCTTAACCCCATACCAAACAAGGGCCTTCATACAAGTTATTTCATGTCTTAATATGCAGTTGTTTCAGGATTTCAAAGATTGTTTGTGACAGTATTTCTAATCCGACTTCCATGTACTCCTTTTCCAGATTATGCAACACTTTGTAATTCCGGGTAGATGTGCAGAAGACTTTCAAGAAGAATAAGATCACACCACTTGAAACCTTCTCCTTTCACTTTCTAGACAATCACAGCATACAAAGAATGCTGCCTGACTTGCACGAAAATCTACTTTGTTTTCCATACTCGCGCCAGTTCCTTTCAAAGATCAAAATAAAATTTTAATGGATGTTTGGAACTTGGTCAAGTTTAGGTTCAAAACAACCTTTGGGCCAATTTTAATGGATGAAAAATGAAAATAGAAAACAGAGTGGAAAATATGTTTAGCTTATAGCTTTAATGTTTTCTAGAAAATAGAAACCATGTTTTTCAGAAAGTACGAAAGCACAAAATTTTTGTTTCAGTCTTTTGTTTTCATTTGCAATTTTCAGAAAACAGCTTTTTAACATTCCAAACCAAACACATTTTATAAAGCTCAAAACAGAAATTGAAAATAGAAAACAAGAAATGAAAATGGATAGAAACATGAAAATATTTTCCAAGAGTGCTGATTTGTGCACATGCTGACATGACATGTATATTACACATGCCACGATTGGTAGTCAAAGTACCAACTCTTTCATCTACTCCATCGATAATGGGCTACCGATGGGATAGATGAAGCTATCGGTAGTGAGTTACTGATACATTCGATCGATAATGGGCTATCGATTAATTCAATCGATCAAGTACCAATTCTTTCATCTATCCTATCGGTAACCCATTACCGATAGTTTACCGATAGGATAGATTTTTTTTTTTTTTTGCTTAATTGAGCCAAACAGGCTAGGTGATACTACATACCCAAGGTTCTACATATACATAGCCCCGCCGATTGCTCCAATCCGAGCTCGGCGGGCGAGATCATCTGCAACAGCAATCGAAACCCAAGAAACATGGACAAATATGATTCCTCCAAGGCTAGCACTCAAACACCAGATTTTCCGAAGCACCGGCTGCAGCTCTACTCTCCAAGCCTCTCTCCACACTGCAAATATACCCCCTTTCCTCCCCTCAGCAGGAACAAGGGTCATTCCCCACCTCCATCCTAGACGCTGGTTGATAGCAAGGAGTCCTTCCTCAACAACAAACACATCAATAATGGAGAACAGATCTGACGCAAGCTCTCTTATCAGACCTCCGCAGATATCTATCACCCTCTCAGTTCCCACCCCCCTACAATTCCATGCCGCAATCTTCAACATGGAGAGATGGTTGTAAGCCCTGCTCCGGGGCCTCTATCTGTATCATGGTTGGACGACGAAGATCCTTCGTCAGTCCCCCTCGCCACACCTACAGTCACCCTTCGCAGCAGGGACAACGCAGCGTTGTGTCTCTCCAAAGACTCCCCCAAGCCTTCCTACATGGTACTATGCAGAGACCTTCCACCATCACGAACATGACCAGTGCCACCATGAATATTCTCCTCTATCTGGTTCGCCCAAGCCACCTTTATGGCTGGCTCAGCCCGACCACTTTTAGGTCCGCCCACATGATCAGGACGAAATACACCAAATCCTGGTGGAAATTCTGGGGACCCACTTCTAGAGGCTTCCACCCCTGTGCCATCCAGCTCAGCGCCTGGCGAGAGAGTTTCTCGCCTACATCTTTCCTTCTCAAGCTCCCCTTCCCTGCCGTTCCCTCTGTCTCCTCCTGTTTTCACACCCAAACTGTGATCAGCAGTCTCCATCGCCATCAAAGCCTTGCTTCCGCCTCCCAAGTCTCGCCGCCCAGGTGGTGCAACATCATTCGTTTTGCTTCCTTTCCGGTCGCCTATGGCACTGACAGACCTGCCTCGGACTTCGCGCCACACCTGCCTTCCTCGGGATCCGCGTCTCCTTCTTCCAACCAGGGTCCAGCCGACGTCTTCCTTCGCCGGCGCCGAAGAAGGACCGGGGTCCTGGGTTCCCATCCGCGTCGCGGGACGACCACCATCCGCAAGGTCAGGTACCGATAGGATAGATGAATAGATGAAGATATCGATAGTGGAATACCGATACATTCAATTGGTAGCCAAGTATGTCACCTATCGGTAGACAAGTACCGATATCTTCATCTATCCTATCGGTAGCTCATAGGATAAATGAAAGAATCGATATTTGATTACCGATAAATCACATGTGCATTATACATGCCACACGTTCATGTGCACTATACATGCCACATGTTCATGTGCACGAATCTTTATTCATTTTCCAAACTTAAATGCTTGCCACCTAACACTGCAGAGCTGTGTCTCCAACCGGAGAAATATCAATGTCTGTTGCCCTGGTTTACAGTTCTTAAAATTATCCCAAGAGCCAAAGGCGAATCGCACATCATTACGTTTGAGAATGAACGGGCCAAAGTTTCAACAACCATCTAAAGTAAACCTCATCAAAGTAGTCAGATTAAGTACTGATACATGCACAGCCAGGAGGCCACAGTTTGAGAGGATTGTAAGGTGCCAGGAGAGGTTTACTTTTCCATCACATGTTATCAAACAAACTTATTTGATTTTCCATTAACTCATCCCATGAAAGTGTACCACTGTGAAATTTGGATACCTCTAGATTTCAATGCAGCATGAAATTTTTCTATACAGCAGGTATGTCTAAATGTTAAATACTATGGGGAAGAAATATGTTACAACAGCCCCCTTTCGATGCAAAAAAATCAAATAAACTGCACAATCCCTCTTTTCTAGATCCAGGAACACCGAACCCTTCAGCAGAATTTTACATTTTACAGTACCACTATTAAGGCATGTTTCTTACATAGTTTCTCTTCCTTCTTATCCTTCACCTGTGGTCGCCGTTTGAGTCTCTGCCAACCTTTGAACAGGAAATAATACACAGGAGGCCACACAATTTGACCTGTATAGCTACTAAGTGATACATCAGATACAAAAATAGAGGATGAATTTTCTAAATGCCACATTGGCCGTAGTGACATTTATGCCTATGGTGATGTATAGCTCCCCCCTGAAAGAGTTTCAACTAGTTTGCGATGTAAGATGATGACCTCTGACTGCCTAAAGTCACCTGAAACCCGAATCTTAGCAGGTTAGAGAACTAGTCAAAAGAACATTCATATAGTTCAGTTATAGCTAGGTGGAATGGTTACATACAGGTGAAGTGGTGTTTTTGACTGTATATATTGTACAGATAAGAAAATTTGCTAGGCTGGGGGTAGCGAACGCCGACAAGTTGGGCATTCCATCTTTATATCCATCCATCTTTGTAAGCAGCCAGAGTGGAAGAAATGATCACAGGGTGTCACCTGAACATGATGTCAAAAGTGGTTAAAATCAAAATCATTTGTTATAATAAGATAGGAAAGTGAAAGATAAGAAGCCATAGTACCATGTAATCATGTGATCGCTGTGTAAGTTCAATACCCGCCATGCAAATCACACAATCAGTGGCTTGAGAAGCATCATTCTCAACCTTCCTGTAGTAGCTATATTTCTCAGGTAGAATCTGCAAGTGACAGCAAAAGTAAGCTTCCGCAAGAATAACTTTGTTTGGAAGTATTATTTTCTTTTTGCATAGGAGCCCAAGTAGCTTCCTCATCTACTGCAATAAGTTGACCCATCAAACCAGTTGAAAATATAATTGCAAGTCCACAACTAGTACCAACATCACTATTTGTGCTCATTATGGTCCATGTTGTGGACCTCTTTTATGTTATAATGGAAATAATACAGCAACAGACCCACAAAGCCGGTTTTGGATATACTATCCTAGCTCTCAAGTCTTTTGGGTGTTATTCACATTCTTCAGTGCAACGAGTACATGTGAGAGATCGAGCATTTAGAAATGTATTCAACTACTGTAGGACAAGTCCTCTCTTCTACTGGATAATCAAGAGAACATGTGGCCCTTTTGAATGCTTATGGGTCCACATCAAAGCATGGCAATGGCTTACAAGGATATCTCAGTTTGGTGACCAAGAGGACCAAAATTCACTCTTCTCAACGTGGCTGCTATATCTCAATTCATGATTTCTCAGTAGGCAATGTTCAATGAACTTTTTATGGCCATCTTAACATGGTCTCTGTGCAGCCTCTTCCGCAGCTATCTCATTCTTCACCTAACATGTTTGCCAACTCCATCATGCTCTCTTATGGTGCTCTTCACCTCTAGTTGAGAGTTTTGGTGCAAATCTTGTTGTCTAGTTTATTATCGTTGCATCACGTTATTCTTATCGACTTCATCCTATGGCACAATTTTCTCAAAAGAGATGATACTATAGTACCCTTAAGAATGCCTCCTATACAGTTCTGAAAACCAGAACCAAGTTTTTCAACTTTTCAAGATGAAAGACACTTTCTTCACTCTTCGACGAATTTTGTTTCATGGTTACTTTACGTTTTACAAGTAAACCCAGATCTCATTATTCATGTTTGCATAATCATTGTCCACCTCTACAGTCGATCTCCAATCACAAGCATTATCGTCATCATAGCTAATGTTGTTGTCACGTGCTAAAATGGCCACCTTCTCTCCTCTTCTTCTTGTTCCTATGCCCTCCTATTCTCCTGTCCTTTTATCTCTCACTCTGACTCTCACCTCCATTCTCCATCTCTCTGCCACTCTCACTTCCTTTGTGCCATTGGCACGAGAGGTGTGCTGATAGTCAGCACGACCCGTGCCCCCAAGGTGTTCCATGTTGCCAAATCATGTCGGGCACATTGTAAACCTTGCCCAACAATGACAAACCATCTCTAGCAACCTCTTCACATGTCTTCTCTTCAATCTCTTCCTCAAGTTATAACCCTCCTCTATTGAACTCCTATTAGGAACCCTCTTGGATACCCTAGCTTTGAGCCCTTCCTTTGCTTATTTAGACATAGAGGCCCTCCTAATCCACCATGAACTCCAATCCTAGTTCATGGAGAAATCTAACACGTGAGTAAAGCCAACACCAATCTCACAAAAAGCAGGATAAGACTAGTCAAAGAGAGAACATCTCACCTAAATTTCTTCTTCATGCTAGACTTTCAGAAGATTGCTCTTAAAAAACTAGCTCCTGAGTCCGATAGAAATCCTACTTGGTTCCAAATGCGAGCCATACCCTAAAAATATCACTTATTAAGTTACTTCATTGTGCACAATCTTAGTATGCCTAGGCATTATTACGACTCCGCTCTACCTTTCCTCTACTTGTGCTCTAACAAGCTGATGATCCTACGACCAAAATACTCTATCGTGTCAATCTAAACAACCCTCCTGTTCAATGTCATACCAACAAGTTTTACTTCCACATCTGATTGGACGACTCAAATTGCAGTGTTATGGTGATTTATAAACAGCCCAAGCAAATCAAGATGCTAAGTTATATTGTTCTCCATCATAAATTGGAGACTTAAATGTTATGTGAATCTTTCACTCCCTTTGTACTTCAAACTGTCTCATTTACGAAATGTCATACTTGTTCATCCTGAACTATGGCAATAGATCCTGGAGCCAAGAAGATATGGCCTACAACACCTAGCCATAGAAATTATCTCAACATTTTAAGAGTTGACTATCCAACCTAGAAAGATGAATTACATTGGCATAAGTTGAAGAAAGACCGAAACTCAAGGCTACCAGAAAAATATTTCCTCTAAAACATACCTAGATTCACCCACAAACATCCATGGAAGTGATTCAACACACAATGAGGTTTTTGATTTGAGAGATTTACAGCTACATACAGATAGTTTGTACTTTGTACATGTGCACATGTGCATACAGAGAGCTACTCAATGAGGTTGTGAGATTTATGGCTACAGCCTACATACTTATATTGTACATGAATCATGAATGGCTTTTTATACAGTAACAGAATTCTACCAACTCTTAGTCAAGTAGAGATTAAGAGAGAGTTTCAAACCTGACGAGGAATGAACCATCGAGAACCAAGATAATGTTGGAGGAGAAGAATCAATGCCTGCAACCCCATGAATATTACCAATGATATGCACCAAGTCTTGTCGCTCTCAATACGCATAAAATTGGTTGGGCAGCCAAATATATAGAGCGGAATTGCAAGTCTTGTGACAGTCATGCCCACTATGTAATAAGGATGTAGGGGCTTTCTTGTATCGCGAATAACATTAGTGATTATTTGAGGGATCCAATAGGAATACATGAAAAATACAATAGGACGGAGAAAATTGTGTAGCTGATACATGAAAAGAATGCCTCCCAAAAGGATGCCATCTGCAAATTTAAAATCTTGGTAAGGTATGCCAGTTAACAACAATTAGACTAAAGTATCAGTTCAATCAACCAACAAAAATTCAAAAAGCTATCACTTATTGAATCAAGTTAGTAATTTACTTTAATGTAGACCTCACACATTTTGTATCAGTTTGCCATTGGAAAGAAAAGAAGAAAGAGACATTGCATGCACACAAAGGCAGCGATTTAGTGGCAAGAAGGAAACTGCCTTCCATATCAAGTCTGGACACTTCATAACTGAGCATAAATCAAGAAAAGTCATGTGTTCTAAATTCAATGTTAGAAGGCAAGAATGCATGGAGGTTTTCTAGCTTATAATAAGGATGTGAATTTAGATAGCTTCAGCAACTGTCACTGAGTTGCAGAAAAATGAACACCAGATATCATCATAGGATTTTTCTTTTGCAGAATTTGGTATTGACCTCCTATAAACATGAAACTGTTACATTAGTTATAAAATAGAAAAAGAACACTTCCAAAATTGGCAAACAATGACTATGATCCTAGTTACACCTAGCATTCATGGAAATGAAAAGAGGGCTGGATACACAGAAACATCCACTTGTAAAACATGATTTAAGAGAATGATGAACAAAGGTGACACATCCTAAATCTTGCATAGATTTGAATGGATTACACGCTGAACTATACCCTGGATTCCAGCACCAAGAGTTTAACATAAAACAAACGCAGATCTGAGTAAAAACATATTGAAAGGAGAGGAGATCTCAAAGCAAAAGCCCTATTATTCTCAGCGAGAAAGGCTAAATTTTATTCTTTTGCAGAATTCCCAAAGCATGGGGATCACTAAAATGAGTTTCTATAGCATGGCCACGGATTACCATGCCAGTGTAAGCGTCGTGCTGGTCTCTGGTTGGCACAATACGTGTCAACACTAGGCACGGACTTTGCACCGGTGACACGAAGCTCTTCTGAGCTAAGACATGTATCGGCAATAGTGATGGTTGTTCCAATCAGTACATACCAATACTTATCATGTCAGTAAATTTATCATCACGATACCTGTATTGACACAACCCAGGTGCTGATACATGTAGTGGCTCTGATGAGCTTCATGCCGCCAACACGAAGTCTGTGCTTAGTATGTGCATATGTTGTGCCAACGACATGTATCTTGCCAGCCAGAGACCGGCACAACCTGTCCCACCGGCATGGTCATACTTGATTGACATAGGGTTTGTGTTAATACAGGCACTAACTGCCAGCACGATACCTATCGGTTCATGCTGGTATGTGCTGATCGGCATGACAATCATTCAGCATGGCAAAGATACGTAGAAATAGGAAGAGACAAAAGTTTGCATGTGCATTTACTTCAAAAGTCCGTCTAGGGTAAGAACGAAATGGAACCAAGATAAAAGTGACAAGGATACTCACAAAAACGGCTATAAAGAACTGATAGCTCACGCCTCATTATTTCCCAACCATCTCCATTACTCATAGGTCTACTTGCCTTCCATATCGCAAGAAGATATCTCATCTCAAATATGGAGAAAACAACAAATTTGAAGAAGGCAGCAGTTGCAAATGCATTAAACAGAGACTCTGCAGGAATCAATCAGAAATAAATTAACCAAAATTGCACATGAAAATCAATGACTAAATATAACTACGTACAAAAATCATGGCATATGGATGTGGCGATAAATGAGAAAATGGAGAAATGATGAACTGCCAGATTGCAGATGAAATGATAAGCCCAAAGTAAAGCAAGGGGTTTGCAATGATACAAGCAATAAAGTAAAAAAGAACTGCAAATCAAATCCTCATATAGATGACTCAGTTTGAAAAAATAGGAGATTCAAAATGTTTTTTCCCCTATTTTTTAGAAAAATGAATGTTTTCAAATTTGATTATATATTTTTTGCTCCCACATCAGATGTGTACTGTAAGAGTTGTCCTTATGATCATAGAACATAACAAGTCAATGTGTTAATGATACATGGAACACTAGAACACTCACCAACTAATATACCAGCAGTAAGATGTAAAAGGCAAAGATACGCATCCATAATGGCTTGATGTCCAATCATAATAATGGAAACTTTAGCAGCACCCTAGAGAAACACATAAAAGTGCAATGGTAAGGAACAAGTTTAAAAGTGTAAGCGAAACACTTGCATAAACATAATAGTAAGCCTGTCAAACCTATGTGGGTGTTAATAAAACCTTGAAGCCTTACTTTCAAAGCCTTCGAGGGAAAATAAAACAGAAGTGCTGCATGAATCTTACCGACTGGGTATTGCTATGCTCCATTTGTCGTATCAATAACAGAACTTGGAGAAATGAAATCTGGATTTAAACATTAAGGTATTCAAAGATAACAACTCAATGATCAAGTTAATAGAAGGAAGCCATATATTCCCCTCTTCCAAAGGATACAAAGGTGACCATCAGTGTATAGTTTACTGCTTTGTTGTAATAGACCTCAATATTGAGAGAAGTAGCATTCAATAAGATGGGTGAGAAACACTCTCCATCATCTTCTATGGCTGGACTCTCCATTAACCCTTCTACATGGAAAAGCTCACGTTCTCCATCTAGGAAGTGAAATCATGACAGAAGCAAAGGCTGACAATTAGAATGTAACCCCAAAATTCACATAATAAAGCAAAAAGAACACTGAATCAGATGAATGACATCTTAGAAAAACTTATATTCTTCACAACATAGAGCAGCCATAGGGTGCACTGGAATGTGCCACAAGATGCTTTCACTCTAGGAATTGAAGTTTATCTAAATCCTTATTTCCAAGCGCATGCAATTCATATTTTTTTATATGAAGGGAGACAGGAAAATCAAACTCGCACAGAAAAACCAATAACAACCCAAAACAAAATAAAAAAACCTAATAAAAGCTTGGCATATGTAAAGACTTCAATTGCTTCTAGTGGAGGTGTTAGACAATTGCCGTTATTAAAGGGCTTAACAGCTCATGTTACGACA
The DNA here is from genome assembly GCA_963920575.1 of Narthecium ossifragum. Taxonomy (NCBI): domain Eukaryota; kingdom Viridiplantae; phylum Streptophyta; class Magnoliopsida; order Dioscoreales; family Nartheciaceae; genus Narthecium; species Narthecium ossifragum. The sequence goes on from OY986972.1 coordinate 20,444,374, forward strand.
GTGAAGGAATACTCATTAGGAATCATCGTATCTTAAGTCTTGACAAGATAAACCACAATCTTGGCCAAAATTTCAGCAATCAAAGTCTAGGATGCAACTCATTGCAATTGCCGGTTAGTTATGTGGGGAAAGACTTGAATAAGAAGGGAAAAATCAGAAACCAGCTGAAGCTTGAAAACCTATGACAGGAAAAACAATTAAAAGTAGAAAGTCCTTAACCTCAATAGAGATGATCAAAAGACTGTTCAAGTATCATTCCACATTCCTCAATAGCAATAAAAAAGGCTAAACATTAAATGCAATCATGACCAGTTTGACAATAAAGACACATGTCCCATAACAAGTAACTAATGATTCGAAGTGAACAATAGAAAACTTTCACATAAAGCATGTTTCTTTCCATAATTGATCATGAAATAATAGCAGGCAAAAAATGGCTAGAGTCAAAATTCAGAGGAATAAGGTACCGCTATGGGTTGATGATACGCGTGAAACCTGAGCAGAGAGCTCTATGTTACAATGCTTCTCCATGTCATAAGTAAGAGCTTTTCAGAGAAAAACAAAATTTACGTCAATAACTTTAGATACATATTAATTGACGAAGAAGCTAATGGAAATAGGATTACATTTTTTCCTCCTCCGAAGCTTATCACGCGGAGACTCCGGAAACACTTGAGAGGAGAACACTCCTAGCTGCTTGGAAGAGGAATACAAAAAAATCAGCATTAAAAATAACTAATTATGTTGGATAAAAACAAATCAATGATAATTACGAAAAAGCAGAAAAAAATGTGCAATTAGGATAGAGCAGTTATTATATGTAATGTATTGAACCATATACATGATATTCAAAATATTCTTATTAGGTTATTTGGAACTGAGAGAATGAGACCGCTCATCTTAGTACATCCAATGAACTAACTTGCATTCTCAACTCTTGAAGACTCTAAAATAGAACTTAAAAAGAGTCTTCCATAGAGTTTCTGAAGCTTTGAGCAAAGTGAATCTATTCATCATCTTATATTGTCCAACTGGATTCTCAGAGTGAACCACATCATGGTTCTTTACACTAATACCATATTTTAAATGCCGATTTAGAATGAAATGCAAAATCTAAAAAACCTTGGAGATTATCTTTTGGTGATAAGGTTGAATATATCATGTTATGGTTCATGTTATTTGTCCTAAATGTTTTTATTCTTTGTATCTCATAATCAAAAGGAACGCAAAGATATAATCATGTAGGTAGAGCAAATTACGGTTTAATTGCCGTTGGAACGCACCATGTCGAATGGAAGAGTTAGCATGGTATTTTCAGTGTTCCATGTGCATGCCAACTTCTTGTCGGCACTATACATACCGTCAATATGGTATGTACCTGTTGGCACAGGAAAGCCCATGAAACCATGACATCAAGAAAGCAATTGGACAACTAACTGGTTCAAAAGCAGGCCTTAGTGCCATCTAGCTAGTCTTGGCTAGCCCAGAATGTTGCTTGAAGGTGTTTCGATAAGTTATAGTAATCTAAAGCAAGGATGGCTGAGCTGGTCGGCACCCTTGCTCGGAATATAGGACACGCTATGACTAGCCACCATTCGCACATGAGCCAACCGGCATCAGCATGGGCCGGTTAGCACCAGATGTTGCCGATTGGCAACTCAGTAGTGCCGGTCGACAGAAAAAAGGGAGAGGAGAGGAGAGGAAAGGAGAAAGAGAAAGAGAAAAAAGAGAGAGGAGAGGAGGAGAAGAGGAGATAGAGAAAGGAGAAGGAAGGAGAAAAGCCAACCATAGATTGATTCGATCTGCCTTCTCTGGATAATGGGTTTCAGATTTAAAAGGTTACTTTCTTTATAACAGCTTAACGTGTCCGTTTCGGATTCACATCAAATACTTAAAATCGTTCGGTGGCATTTAGAGCATTATCAGCAGATTCCCTGTACCCTTTCCTATCCCTAAATTTAGGGAATATAATCACCCAACGGATTCCTTATCCCTAAACTCATTCTCTAAGGGCCTGTTTGGCAACATGGAATGGGGGCGAATCCGTCGGATCCCGGAATCTACGGATTCCGGATTCTCGGATCCTGGCGTTTGGCGCACCGGCGGATTCCAAAAAACGGAATCCGCCCAAGGGCGGATACTGAAATCGGCTTCCGCTCGTCACGAGCGGACGCCGTTCGCGGTATCAGTAGGAGCAGATACCGTGGATTCCGGATCCCGGATTCCGTGCGGGATGCGTGCCAAACAAGCCCTAAAACCACTTACATTCCCTTTATATTAAAAACTAGTATTTACACTCTCTCTCTACTCTCTACCACATCAGCTTGAAGGTGTTATTTTTTCTTCCTCATTTTGGTTGATGTTTCTAAATAATAATAATAATAAACTTTTTTAAAATAATAATAATAATTTAAAATAATAATACTTTCAAAAATAATATTTTTTAGACTAATATGTCAATAGTATTTTACTATATTTGTTTCTTTAAGATAATATTTTGTGAATTTCCATCTCAATTGTAGATCAATCATGACCATTTGTTAGTTTAAATTTAAAATTTTTAGTGATATAGAGAATGAAAGTAGGGAACCTGGTGGATGCACAAGGCTGAATGTGATTCCCTATTCCTATGTTGGACACCAAAATAGGATAGGAATTTGCTGATAATGCTAGATCTAGTCCTAAACTTCTAAGCCCTCGTTTGGTTTGGGAATAGAAAAAGTGAGGATAAGTGGAGATAAGGGATTTTGGGGATAAATAGAAAAAATGGGGATAAGTGAGGATAAGGGATTTTGGGGTTAAAAAAAGTGAGGATAATGAGTAATGATTGAAAAGTGGAGATGCATTAGTAATGATTGAAAAGTGGGGATAAATCAGTAATGATTAAAAAGTGGGGATAAATCAGTAATGATTGCTTGGGGATAAGTGAGGATAAAAGATTTTGGGGGTAAGGTGATAATGAGTGGGTATAAAGTTATTGTTTGAAAAATGGGGATAAATAAGTAATGATTACTTAGAATAAGGAAATGATATTTAGGGATAAAGTAGGGGATACTGGGGGTTATCCCCACCTATCCCCGAACCAAACAGAGGCTTAATGAGTTTCAAGATTCATATCCAATACTTAAAATCTCTTAAAAAGTAAAACCCTAGTCCTCGATTCCTTTTCTCCCTCACGATCACTTCTGCCACCCCCATCTCCTTTGCTCATCTCCTAGGCTCCAAGAAATTGATTCCCTCCACAGCCCTCGCCTCGCGGACTTCCTTCGCCGATGAAGGCTCCCCCCCCCCCCCCCCTCTCCCCCCGCCCTTCTCTCTCTCTCACTCACTCACTCACTCACACACTCCCCCCACCTATCCCTGAACCAAACAGAGGCTTAATGAGTTTCAAGATTCATATCCAATACTTAAAATCTCTTAAAAAGTAAAACCCTAGTCCTCGATTCCTTTTCTCCCTCGCGATCACTTCCGCCACCCCCATCTCCGAGGCTCCAAGAAATTGATTCCCTCCACGGCCCTCACCTCGCGGACTTCCTTCGCCGATGAAGGCTACACCGACTCCCCCCACCCCCCCCCTCCCTCTCTCTCTCTCACACACACACACACAGCCGACTGGCACATAGGGTTGGCACTGTCAATGTGGCCTTTTTGCACCATTAAGTAGCAAACAAATGTTACTGAGTGGCTACTAAGAATAGTAAAGAAAACATTAAAAAGGGTGAAAGATGGCAGCATGTGCTACCTAATATACGAAGCAATCATATGAGACAAGGAAAAATTGCCTAAAGGTACATGTCAGAGCACTAAAGGCATATATGTGAACTAAGGGTGATAATGGCAGCACAAAAGGTCAAAAGAGAATTGAGGAGAAGGCAGACGGTGAGAGTTTTCATCTGCCTATAAATAGAAGGTTAGAGCTCAAGGCAAGGCACCAGTTAGCAGAGAATTTTTGCGTCCACATTCCGCTAGATCAACCACTCATTCCCCTTCCACTTCATAAAAACCTCCGCTAGAAGCTTTTGTAAGGAAGATCTTCAATCTTTATAAGATTTTAGATCTCCCTCCCACCCTCCCCGCTCCCTCCCCGCTCCCTCTCCCCTCCCGCCGTAGGGTCGGCACTGTCAATCTCACCGGCATGTGCTGCGCCAGCCATCACATGTCAATGTCACCGGCATGTGCTGTGCCAGCCATCACATGTCAATGTCACCGACACCCGCTGGGCCAGCTGTCACCAACATGTGTTATGCCAGCCAAAGGCCGGCAAGACGTGTGCCCACGACATGGCAATCCTTGATCTCATGTATATCCATTTCCATACTAGTTGACTTTTATGAGAACATGATTTGTTGATTGTTGGCTCTGCTGATTAGTAGTTGAATACAAGTGGGCATACCTATAAGTCGATGGACGAAGCACACAACCTGGCATACCTATGATTTACACCCAACAGAAGTGATCGAGTTGACTTGCATGAAGCATACAAGTGAGCATCTGTAATTTCAAAGCGTTTAAACGGAATCCAAGGGTCACATTCTAAGAGTGGTATATTCTGGTTCTTAAAACTTGTTTTGAACAATGTTTTTTCTGCTCTAAAAGAACTTTAGTCATGCCCACATGCATGTACTGATATGTAGGAAGTAACATATATAAACAGGATCTGCCAGCATCTAGTTTTCACAAATTTTATTCAATACTGTAAAAGCCTACTAGCTGCTAAGTATAATGGTCCATGACTAACTCCATGTTGAGAGGAAAGCCTAAAAATTTCCTATCTAAATGAACATTGAAAATACAGTCTTTGTTCAAAGATTCCTATATTGCTCTGACTGCTGCATAGATGAAACCAATGGATAAAAAGGTTAATCTAGCTCTAGCTTTCATAGTCTTTTTAGAATCCGTGTAAATACTTCTTAAGTACCTGTCCTTAACAGCCGTATTTAATTGCATTAGTAATAAAGTAAAACAATACAAACCAAGAAGAAAAGGACACACGAAGGTGGCACCACATAACTGGGAATATATAGTATTAACAGCGAAAATATGGAATCTAGGAATAACAACTGAAAGTACTAAAGGCTTGTTGTTAGGAATTTACTGGTTACCAAATGATAAGGGTTGGATAAAAAGTACTCCTCTTCTTGAATTGGTTCACCACCAGTTGCACCACTACAACAATTTGATACATTTAACATGTCTTTAGTTCTAAACTTCGAGAAAACAAATAGTCGATGAACATGAGAAAAGATGCCTAAAAATCAGAATTATATGGTCAAGAGAGATGAGAAAAATTACTATAGCATAGCAGTAAAGATATGTTTTATCTTCCCTGTAGAGCAACAAGTATATTAAAGAACATAAATGAGTAAACTTACAAGAAATCATTCAACAAAAATCTTAGTTTAGCACAGGAATATATGTATCAGACAACACAAAACATGACGAGGGATATTTATTGCGTCAAGGAGCAATCGGCAATGTAATTGCCTCGTATTTTCACCCCTTTGATGGGTTTTCGGCAAAAACCAACCGAAATGAAAAACCCAAACTCTCAGTTTAAGCCTTTTGTTTACCGAAATTCAGTCTCTCAAGATACCAACATCAATTTTTAAAAAGAAGAAAAAACTCGAACAGTTGAAAATTAATTTCCACCGATGCCTTTCACTCCTTACCCTCCCTCCCACCTCTCATCACTGATTCCAAGCAATCGCACTCGCCACTACCAATTGATCCTCACCCTCCCTGCCTCCCTCCCTCCCTTTTCGATTCAAATGTTCTTTCCTCTTCTCCCTCTCACCCCTTTTTCTCTCTTTTATTCTCTATGCCTCTCCCTCCCTACCTCCCTCTTTGATTCAATTAGTTTTCTTTCTTCCTCTCTCTCTCACCTACTTTTTCTCTCTTTCACACTCTCTCTGCTGTCTCCCAGCTAAAAAAACATGTTTCAGCACACATGCTTGGTGGCTTGTGTTGTCTGCATGGCTTCCATGTTGCCAGGATACATCATGCAGATAGATTACTGCCAACATATGTGTCGAGCGGCAGGCACAATGTTCCCTGGCACAGGAAACCACGGTTTCGTTATGAACAAAACACAATTCTATGTGTGATCCGAAAATCAAAACTCTTACGGGTTCATTAGGATGCACACAGTGCTCAAAATTATCTTATATCAAACATAAGTAAGAAAAGATATGTGCTAAGCCTGAAATTTTGATAGCCCAACAACAGGATGGGATTGCCTTAAGCAATCACTTTGTCTTGCTAGTAAACTCAGAATGCATGTATTTATTGAACAAATAATAGATGACCAGATAGTTGTCATCTTAGCAATTTCTTCATCGGTAAAAATGTACGCCATTTTGATGCATATAGCAGGCATAAGCATCCTACTAAACCATGTGCATACAAATGTTTGTCCAACACTATAGCAGGTATCCATTGTCCAGAACCATGAAAAAGCAAGTAAAAGTGACAAAGGCAAGATTACCTGTTGGCCACCATTCGAAGTTGTCTAAAAGGCCATATATAAACGCCTTCAACTCTCATCTGAGCAACTCCAACATCGTGCTCATTGTCGAACACATCCTGGAAAGTAATTGCTCCCTATGGTCATTTGTAAAGTGGAAAAGGAACATAAGTTAGGAATCCAGGAGAAATAGACACTTTACCAAACAGGTTACATTGGCATAAGTTAACTGAAAAAACAAGCTCATTTGTTAAGTTTATGTAGAACAGACTAAGAAAGCCGGCAAGAATGAAACCAGCGAAGATGTATTGTATATGCTAATACAAATAGAATCGCTATGGAATTCCTGCTAGCCACACTTACTTTGCACTTCACATAAGATGAAATTTCTCAACCCTATTTTCTCAGAATCTTAAAATGTTGATATAAGCACCACCTTACTTTTAGTGACATCAAATTTTCAGTTCACTTTTTCGCTTTTGGAAATCATAAAATCTCCGGGGCTCAGAATCAACATTTGCATGTTTCTAAAATACCATATCCTCTGCTCATGAAAAAGTGATTTAACTTATGCTTCTTCTTTTCTTCCAGACTCCATCAAGTACGCAGCAAAACAAACAACTGAAATCTCCACCAAATTGTCCTACTACACTCCACTTACAATGATTTCTCTATGCTTGCTTATGTGTTATAGGGGTGGCAGGGATTTACAACAATGCCAAACATGCTTAATTTCTTGGTCATATTAGTTGACCCATCATGAGTGTAACTATATACACAAACATAATAGATTACTCCGACAAGTAAATACTCTTGAATATTATCTTTCATTTAATTTGGAAGAAAAAATTATCATCCCTACGATTTGACAACGCAATGAAAGTAGGCCGAACAAAGAAGAATTTGAAAGTAAATGGACAATTGTAAGAATATGACTGCAAATAAAAGAGCATCTATCTTACCTGAATGTAGTGTACACCACTTATCTTTGTAGGAGTACTCAGTATCTCCAAGATAGAAATACCATTAGATCTTCCAAAATCAAGAAATCTAGAAGAGCCATTGTTCGTCTCTAGAAAACTCCACCTTCCTACAGCGGAATGTTTGGACAATAAGATATCAGAAGTCAGCTCCACTAAATCCCAACAAGAAGAAAAGCAATTGCAAACTTACTAAAGCAATTCCATTTAATCTTTCAATCTTGAAAGATGAAGTAAAATTTCACCCAATCTATACAAAGTCAGTCTTCTTAAAATCTACTCAGCAACTTGCTAAAGTTGATATGCTAATGCAAATATGCCTGTGGCATGTAACTACTCAAAACTGAATTCTAGAGGTGAACATCAAACTGTTTGGAGAATTATTACAACAAATCTGTGCTTTTTTTGTCTGTGAGAACTTTTGAGGCTAGGGTCCATTATCCTCCATCCCAGATGAGTAAATTATAGGGCGTTTACAAGTTAAAACTAATCAATAAGCAAGCCCTAGGTCAGTCTAGCTTGAGGTGCGAAAGAAACAATGAGAAACTGCAGGGATACATCACACACGCAATCCATCAAGCACAACGGCGAGGTGACATAGTTTGATATTTGGTAGAATGTCCCAGAGCCAGCAGTCAAAACCGTTATATGGGCCTTTAGGGATGTATGCAGATTGTCCACAGTTCGAGTGCTGAAAATGGAAAGGGATATACAACGGCGTCCTCCATCCATTGAATACTCTAAGCCTTGAAGGCAACCTAATCTAAATGAAGCCCAGAACCATTCTTCTATCCCTGAACTTGCCAATGGAAACACAAATATCTTCCTCCCAAATCTCCAACATAGCCAACAGATCACAAATATATAAGGAGCTTGTAGCATAGAGATCTGTGAGGAATTCTGGCTCATATATCCACTCTAAAATTATTTTTTTCTCAAAGAAATGTCCACATGTCTGCCCTCATTAAGCATCAACATGTGTAATATCATAGAAATAAGTTGATATTGTCCTTTGTACCAACTTTGCATAGGGGAACAACATGGTTTTCCAGTAAGGCCTCTTTTCATTAGACTTTGAAGCCTGCAGCGATCATGATTGCATACTTTGGAATCCATTCTTTGTATCCCAATGAAGAAATCTACGAAACAGTTATCCTACCTTGACCACTATGGAATTAGTCAATCTGAAAGCATGTTCGGCATGATGACTAGCGTTCTTGGTTATCCAATCTCCACAAGCATGTTAGCGGAAGGACATGATCTGATCTTTGGCAAGATCTCCATCTAGCCTGAACATATGTTGCTAGATTCTTGTTGTAAATTTTCAAATAACGATCTTGCTGTTGAAGAATGAAGCTCTAACGATCTTTATCATTGTGTAATCATTGTTTTAAGAATGTCAATCTTATAGAAACATGTTCAATTACAGGTCGTAGTTGAACCACTACAGATTTCTAAAGAACTTTTAGCACATTTCAGGTGATTTATTAAAACATTGCAGGGACTATCCTGCCAGTCTAGGCCATCAAGTATGATACATTATCGCAGAGGCCTCGTGCTGGTACATATGTTAAGCCCTAAAGACTCCATGCTGATTATCGGCACAATCTGTGGCGACATGATAGGACCGACACGATAATCCTTAGAGTAGACAGCACTGCCTTCATTTTCTCTCATGGTAGTGTATGTATAGTTGTGCACAACTTAGCAAGTAAATTTTTCCAAGCATTGGAATCACAATGTCTCTTCCACCCTTCTTTTCGAGAGTTGTATATGAACCATTTAGCAAGCGAAAGTTTTCACCATTATTGAGTATTCACTTATGGTTCTTAAATGACGGGTACTTCAACCGTCCCAACTAGAGATATCACCCAATCAAGTATCACTAATGAACTATGTTCTGCGTGGATCTGCCACTTTCTTTCCATAAGATAAATATGGATACTACTCATATGGCTTCAAGATAATTAGGTGTCCCGCAAGTTAAAACCAAAATTAAATGTGAATTTAATTCCTTGATTATTACTAGGGCATTATTTCTCATTTACGACGTCCACATAGCAAATAGCATTTAGCAGCATTTTATTTACTGTATGATAAAACCAAAATGGGTATTTCGCACAAATTTAAGTCCATAATTAGTACTAGGGACCAATTTCTTATTTACTAATATCACATAGCACATAACAACTAGAAACATTCTATTTTCTGTCTATAAAACCAAACTTTATGATAATCTTGTCAGTCATCATAGAGAATTAAACATATGATAACAAGACAACAGTTGGTAGATCATATAATGTTTACATGATGTACGATCTTGTGACTTTTTGGCATTCAAATCAAAATCATCTAAAACCATGCAGCATGAAAAGCAACAACAAATAGTATAAGAGTCATTTCATGACTTATACTGATCTTTTCCTTAATTTAAGCAAAGTTTAAATGAGTTCTGCTTAGTCATGCAGCAGAAACACCCTACTTCAAAAGGAATCCTTCAATTCTATTTATCAAACATATAAGTTAAAAGTAAAGCCTGATCTAAGCAGACAAAGAAAGAACAAAGTCAATGAACTACTTGCAAAACAGGCATGTAGATTTGTTGAGGAATCCTTCAATTCTATTTATCAAACATATAAGTTAAAAAGTAAAGCCTGATCTAAGCCGACAAAGAAACAACAAAGTTAATGAGCTACTTGCAAAATAGACATGTAGATTTGTTGCTTAGAATTAAATATCATTGGAATATATGCTAGCGCCTATCCAATAAGTTTGATCAGTGCCTTTAACAAAAAGAAATAATAAGGACAGTAACATTATGGGTGTAAAAGAATCAAGGGGCATAGCAGAGAACAAACCAAGAACAGTTAAAGTAAAACGTAGCTTCTACTTATGGAAGTCATACAACAAAATTAATTTTGTGTAAAAAAATAAACCAACCTTTATATGTTCCCGTAATATTCCACTGAGAATAAACATTTACGCCATTGTCATCTTTTCTAAGAAAAAGGCGCTGCAAGTACAAAAAAACAACGGCATAAGAAAAAAACGAAAGTATCCACTGTTAGCAAATTACACATGAACCATAGTCGAGCTTAAAGTAGAACTGCAAACAGTCATGCGAACTATTATAGAGGTAATTAAATGTTTTGGATTATTCATGGTTGCCTTTGTCATGGCATACTCACTTATAGTTGGATAAGAGGAGCTTTTATTCATGTGCGCCAAATCATGGAAGCCACTTGAATGGAGAAGTTATACATATACACTTGAAGAAGTGCTCTTCAATGTGTGACAAAGTTGTCTTTCTCACTTTGTTGTTCAGCTGAATGCAGTGAACTACACAATTATCACAGAAAAAAGGGAGCAACTATCCCTCCAACAAGTGATAGAAGAAACGATTTCACTTTCTCGAAAAGGACTACTGGAAAGATTAAGTCAATCAAAGCACTCAGGATTGTCTTGGCCAAATGCCCATCGCAAGGTACAAATACCACCCATTACTTTCAGTTCACATGTTAATGATAACTAAGTAGTGAAGAGTGACAACAAAAATACCCGACGAGGGTAAGTGTCATAAAGATATGCAAACATGGGAGGGAGTAATCTGCCATTAAGAACATCCTAATGACAAAATGAAAACTGGGAGTGCAGCCAGCTAACAAGTAAGAAGAGCTCATAGAGGTTTCCAGTACAGACAGCATGACCATGGAGTGCTTTCATGAATCACGCAAATACCAATAAACAGAACAACATAACAAGCAAATACCAGTAAAGAGCAAACAACAATATACAGAATTCCCCAGGAAATCCTACAACTGAAAACAAACCTTCTTGGCTGTAACATTCATGAAACAAATTCAGAATTCAGTACTATTTCACGCTACCTGAAGGAGCTATGATTTCAAGAATCAAGAATCTCGTCATAACATTTATTCGATGCCATTTCATCTGACTCATTCAGATTTTCAAATCACCAAAAGGCCGGCCTCAATTAAGGGTTTCCACGCACTGATCAAACCAAGCATTTCACCAAAAAAATAAATAAATAATAAATAAAAAGACTTCTTAAAGAAATATCCATACCTCATCGCCCCAAGACCCCCTGCCAAGAGAGCCCCTCTCCCTGAGCGGCCTCAGCGCCACCGAGTTCCGAAGAACCCCGCCAACAACAAGAACCCAAACCGCCACAGCCCATCGAAACCCCATGAACCCCGGCGATCACCCGAGTCGCACTCCCAACATAAAAAGACGGAAAAAAGACGACTTTCCAAACCACACCACCACCGATCGACGATCAATTATGACAACAATCCCCAAAACAACTGGAGAACGCGAAGCAGTTGGGAACTGGGGGAGGGTGGGGGTTGCTTCATAGGGAGTCAACCGAGGCTTTAGGAACCAAGAAAGGGAGAGGCCAGCGAACTGGCCGATAATTAAATTGGACGCCTCACCAGAAATCCATGGCGTAATGGGGGAAACATGGGGGAAATGCTTCAATTATTATATAGGTAATCATCAAACGACGGAGGGAAAGATTAATCCATGACGGAGATGGGAAAGGGACGACCTTTGGAATCGGATTGGAGAACGAGAGAGAGAGAGGGGTTTGGTGAGGGTGTGTGGGTGGAGAGTCGTTCTTAGTGGCGGGCAGAGGACTGCTTCAAAGTCTACGCTAATTCTTGCAGTTCTTGATGGGAGTCTTTCGGTATAATTATTAGTTTCAAGGAAATAATCCAATCTTTATCGCCTGCTATTTTATTCTGATTTTTATTTTGTGATTTGGAAATCGAATTTTTTAAAAATTATGCTCGTCGATGTATTGAGTTTTTTTGGTGATTTTTATTGCAAGAAAATAAATCAATTGAGGTTTTATAAATAGAGCTATCAACGTAATGAGAGAAAAAAAAAACAGATGGTGACCTACTAATTTTTGGGAAACGTTTGCTTGTTCCACTATCGCGCTTAGATGTATACACATCTATTTATTATATAAAATTAATTTTTATGACATGACATATAAGTCATAATCTGAGTCATAAAACTATGCATGTGTGACATGCAAACATGAAATAGGATTGTAACCAACTAAATAGAGAAAGAGAGGATAGTGTGAGGGGCACATGGGCCCATTTGCTGAGTCATATGTCATGTCATAACCAATTTCTGACCTGACGCACACGTGGTGTAAGGTGGGTTCAGTTTACCTCATACCATTACTTGCCTCATACCATCATACCAATGGCTCAGATATCTTTTAATTAGATCCAACGGTACAGAACATTAATAAAATGCTGACTATGATTCAGATGCTTATGATATGTACCGTTTGATCTAATTGAAAGACATTTGAGCCATTGGTATGATGGTATGAGGCAAATTGAACCCGGTTATTAGAGAGGGTGAGAGAGGGAGAGAAAAAAGGTGGGTGGCTAGCCGTGCCACCAGGTCCATCTAGTAAATACATAATAGCAACTTTTGTTCTAAATATTGATGTGCTCTCATAATTGACAAGGGTTGTCCACAAGGGATGCTTGGCCGGGGGCGGCTAGGTGAAGGCGACTTTTTACCGAGATCAGAAAAAGTTTGTTAGGTCTTGTTTGATATAGGGTTAGTCTATTTCAGGATAAGGGATTTTGAGATTAGGAAAAGTAAGAATAAAGTAGTAATGATTATTTAAAATAAAAAAAAACATAGAGCGATAATGATAAATAGAATGGAAATAAATGAGTAATGATTATTTAAAATAGAAAAAATATTTAAAAATAATATATGAAAATAAAGGATCCGTATCAAATAAGGCATGATAGTTGGCCCGGCAAATGGCACCCAAATGCCCAACAAGACCTTTCCGATTTAAGGCCGGCCCTGAACAAGGTCTTGGGTTTTGTGCCGGGCCAGACCAAAAAAAAAGAGTTACGGAAAAATAGAAGTCAGACGGAGCTGGTCCAGTTTTTTTCTTTTTTGCTTTTTTGCATTAAATGAGCTTGAAGGTTATATCTAGACTGGATTAGAGAAGCCCACGGCCCACGGAAGCCAGGAGTGACGATTCCTATGTCCATAAAAGGGGGAATGGCCAGGTCATACATAAGCCCACGGATATATACAAAAAGGGTCGGTCTATCTACACCGACGAAATCACTAAAGACACCGCCCAAAAATCTTTTCTGATAATGCCGAAAATACCCTTCATACTAATGTCTTAAATACCCCTCTTTAATATCCAAATGTCTTTCTTCATCCTTTTTCTTCATGTTTTTGCTAAGGACACCCCAGCCATGGATACCATCTCCTACATCCATCATCTCCTTATAACTCTCCATCAGCTGCTTCCCTCTAAGCCCTAACGATCAATATCTTCATCGCCTCCATCACCACCCCCATTACCCTACATTGTCTTCCTCCCCATCCTCCCACTATCCATCTACTGGCTGCGAAGGCGAAGCTCTGAGAAGACCTACTCTGAGAAGACCTACGGGAGAAGGTGCTCGAACTAGAGAAGATGCTATGGGACGCGGTAGTCGGAGAGAACGCCTCTGGAGAAGAAGCATCTACAGAAGATGCCGATCGGACAGCTCTCGTACTCGTTTTTCTTTTCCATCGGCATAGTCCGGTTTTTAAAAATCGAATTACTGTTTTTGTTTCGATTTTAATATATCGAACCTGTACGGTTTTTAAAAATCGAACTTGTGATCTATTCAAAGCAGTATTCGATTGTATGTCTGGTTTTTAAAAATTGAACTTATAAAAGTATGTTCGCTTTTTAAAAGTCGATTTATATTCGGGTTTAAAAACCCGAACCTGCGCCTAATGTTCGGTTTTTAAAAACCGAACCTGTGCCTAATGTTCGGTTTTTAAAAACCAAACCTGTGCCTAATGTTCGGTTTTAAAAAACCGAATCTGTGCTTAATGTTCGGTTTTAAAAAATCGATAATTGTCAATTCACTAACATTCTTTGTTAATCCAGATATATGCTTCTACCGCCGATAGCAATGTTGGAACTGCTATAATACGAGATTTTATTGAGGCTTTCACGACTCCTATGGTATATTTGCTAACTTAAAATCATCATGTTATCTATGCAAGTACCATGATTATTATGCTTTCTTGCTGCCTACCAGATCTTTAGCTCCCGGTCAACGCTTATCCAGTGGGCCCAAGAAGTCGGAAGGCAGAATGGGCTTGTAATTGTGATCAAACACTCCCAGACGGGTGGAAATAAAAAGCCAAGGCTCATCTTGGCATGTGAGCGTAGTGGCGAATACAGAAACACATCAAAGTACGGAGTGAATAAGCATGGGATAGATATTAAGGGCCGAAAAATTAAGAAGAGAGATACCAGCACAAAGAAATGTGGATGCCCATTCAGACTTCAGGGAGTGAAGCTCTCTACTGCCGACGAATGGATGTTGAGAGTGACATGTGGGGTGCACAATCATCCAAGTGCACGTAATTTAGAGGGGCATTCGTATGCTGGTAGGTTATCCTCCGAAGAGGAAATTATGATGGTTGATTTGTCAGGAAGTTTAGTGAAGCCAAAAGAGATATTGAATACTATAAAGCGGAGAAATCCGCATAATGTCTCTACGATGAAGCACATATACAATGCACGGCAAAAACATAGAGTTGTTGAGAAAGCGGGGAGATCCGAGATGCAGTCTCTCTTGGCCCATATGAATGATAGTGGGTACGTGGAGTGGCATACAAGCGATGATTCTTCCTTTTGCGTCCAGAGCATATTCTGGGCACACCCTTCATCTGTGGAGTTGTTGCGTGCCTTTCCGGAGGTCCTCATCATGGATTGCACGTACAAAACAAACAAGTATCGACTCCCGCTTCTAGAGATAGTTGGAACTACATCAACGGGTCTGACATTTGCATCGGCCTTTGCATATCTTCATTCTGAGTCGAAGTCTACCTTTGTTTGGGCACTAGATAAGCTGAAGAGCCTAATGGATGGGTGTATGCAGCCGCGCGTCATTGTGACAGATAGAGACTTGGCATTGGTTGATGCTGTGCACCATATCTTCCCGACTGCTAAACACATGCTATGCAGATGGCACATCAACAATAACATCATGGTCAATTGCCGTAAGATGTTCGAAACATTGGATAAGTGGAATTCATTCATGTCTTGCTGGCAGCTGGTAGTAGAGTCCCCTATCGTGGAGAAATATATCGAGAATGTGTAGTTTATGGAGCACACTTTTCTCGCATATCCAAATGCCATTGCATATCTCAAGAATTCATGGCTGAATGGGTACAACGAGTCATTCGTTGGTGCGTGGGTAGACAGCTACATGCATTTTGGGAGACGATTGATATCGGTAGTGACTCGGACATTTGAGACACATGCATAGGTAAGACTTGTTTATAAGTACTCATTATTTCTAAATTATTTATGATCTAATTAAAAGTGACTAAGTTACTTTGTCTCAACTGCAGGTTTTATGATGTATGGCCACGACGGTTTACTTGGCATCTTCACTTTAGTCATGTATTGATGATGTATGGCCACGACGGCTTTGGTGGCGCAGTGTATTACACTTAATAATTTCAATTTCGATCTCGCAATGTTTATTCCAATTTCGATATCGTAATAACAAACTTGTAATGTTATTCAATCAGGATCTTGTATTATTATGAAATCAGGATATTGTAAGTTCGGGTTTTAAAATCCAGGATCCTGGGTTAATTTCGGCTTTAAAAAACCGAATCTGTGCCAAAATTTCGGTGTTTTAAAGCTGGATACCTGGGCATATTTCGATCTTAAAAAACCGAACTTATCTGTTACAGGTCAGTGAACTTCAAAGTGCTGACGAGCAAAACCTGTACAACACATCTTACATCAACTAAAAAACATCTCACATTATACACATCCTACATGTTAACATTAGTGATGAAACATAGGAAAAAAACATTTTACATCAACTATAAGTCAAAATATCAACTACAAGTCTCAAAACATCCCACATAGAAGTCTCAACACAACATATATTTTTCTGTCAGTTGTCCCTTGTTCCGTTTCCTCTCCCTCGTCCTCCTCTTCCGCTTCCTTGGTTCCGATAATATCGTCTGTGATCGCCGCGACGTCCATGCACGATGGCACTAATCTCCTGCATTCGGCCCTTGAGCTCTTCGGAACTCAAGTCTGCGTCGTGAGCAACAGTGTCATCAATGATCACCATAATACGGGCAATCTGCAATTGAACAAATAGAAAGTATCATACTTGTGTGTCAAAAAGTACATTCGAGCTTAATATTCACTTACTATAGCATTTGGATCATGTGGAGGCCGATTGGGTCGACTTGAAGGTGATTCAGGGTTTTGTACCCTCACGTGGGAGACGGTTCTATACCATCCCATATATTCCGGCACGCACTCATGTGGGGTCCGGGCTACTTGGGCATTCCTTGCTGCCCTAATTGTGTGGTCAGTCCACCGCTTCCAAAACCCCTTTTCGAAGTTGTAAATCCTCGAATATCCTCTTCCACACTTTCCGGACGCCACAGATTGATATGCGGGTGGAATTGGTCCATTTGGTATAATTTGCACAAGCCCGAACTGACGAAGAACCCTATCAGGATGATACGGCTCGACATGCTCCATGCCATGCAATGTGCCATAGAAGAAGGAGATGTCTTCATCAGAAAATTGGCCCCTGCGATCAGCATAAACAATGCAGAAAATGAAATCAAGGCTTATAAAAAAAAATAAAACACAGCTATAACTGACAACTCACATCCTCCTCCATCAGTTCATCCAATTTCTCACGCATTTCTATGACTTTACTGGCATAGTTACCACCACTTCTGTTAGGGACCCATAGTCGCACGCGTGGCTGGTCCGGCGTAAAACTGGGATTGCGGCTGCATGACACAATTGTCGGCAGATGATCATATGTCCAGGCATGCACGAAATTAACAGGAATGAAGATAAACAGTCATATAAGTATAGAGTATTAGAAAAATAGATGCATATCAATAAGTGATGTATCTTACCTCCAGTAATGTAAGATACCCGCCTATTTGTTTTGTGGCCCATCTACTGGCGGTCCCCAGATGTCGATATAAGTATGCCAATGCTGCAGCCCCCCATGCGTACCGGCTAGCCCCACTCACATGTTTGAACGCAACAAGGTATCCCACATGTACCTTATCCGTCGACTTATCACAGAAGAGTGTGCAGCCTATTAGGAAAAGCAAGAACGCCTTCACTGAACATCTCATGGCGACCTTTTCAATCGTGCATTCATCCCTAAGCCAGTTTAAACTAACTGACCCTTTGCTATCTTCCAACTGCTTATAACAATTATGATAGTGGACCCCCAGCTCTTCACACATCAGCTGCGCTGCCTTCCTAGTGTCCATCTTGTGCAGCTCTACAGCTTCTCCCTCCACAGAGATGCCTAGGATGGTCCTCACATCCGCAAGCGTGATGGTCATCTCCCCGCAAGGTAGGTGGAAGGTGTTCGTCTCCGGCTGCCACCTCTCAACCAATGCAGACACGATCACCTTGTTGATCATAGGATATGTGCAATCGAAGAGCGGTCCTAGTCCCGAAGAGTTGACAGCCGTCCTAAATTCGTCAGACATTTTGCTTGCCCAGTGTTTGACCCTATGCGCGTGGGTGATGCATTTCAGGGGGCCGCGTTCCTACATCATGACAAGTCGATAAGAAATTCACTCCATGATGATCATACTCAAAAAAAAAATAAAACTCAAATGAAAGTCCAGAACTATACCACTCCACGCCATATGCGGTATGCGACATGGGACCTGAACATCATAAGGACCGTCTCATCTTGTGGTCCACCAGGGATGAGGCCACTTGTATCAAACTCATCCTCATCCGCTTCCTCATCGCCACCCTCGTCACTGTGCTCACCACCACCCCCATCAGTTTGTTCCTCTGCCTCAGCTGTCTCCTTACCTCTTCCGTCATATCCTTCGGCCTGTTCCTCTTCCTCATCCTCAGCTGCATCCTTACTTCCTTCCTCACTCAAGTCTTCGGCCTGTTCCTCTGCCTCAGCTGGCTTCTCACTTCTTCCCTCATAACCTTCTTCGACTTGTTCCTCTGCCTCAGCTGGCTCCGTACTTCTTCCCTCATAAGTAGCCGTCCGTCGCCGCCGCTCAGATGCCGTGGGTGGGTTTCGGCGTTTACTTGTTGGAGCGGTCGACGAGCTCTCCCTAAGAGCTGCAATTTCAACAGTGGAATTCATAATTGGTTTAGAAAATACACATCCACAACGATAGAGAACAAAAGGAGAGAAGTATAGTCAAGATCTCTCAGTTAAGTTCGGCTTTGAAAAGTCGGACATGATCGGCTTGTAAAAGTCGGAAAACAACCCAACGTTCGACTTTTTAAAACCGAACATAATAATAACAACCTCGACTTCTAAATACCGAAAACCAAACATAATTTCAGCTTTTAATAACCGAAACATAATGGAAATCCGGATTTGTAAAATCGAAGACATACCAAATATTCGGATTTTGAAAATCGAATCAGATGAATGGTAAAAAATTTATAGATGAGTACCTTTCTTCGCGATTGCGGCTGCCTCAGCTGGCTTCTTCCTTCTTCCCTCATAACTCTCCGTCCGTCGCTGCCTCTCAGATGCCGTGGGTGGGTTTCGGCGTTTAATTGTTGGAGAGGTCGACGGGCTCTCCCCAAGAGCTGCCATTTCAACTGTAGAACATATTTGGTTTAGAAAATACACATCCACAACGATAGAGAACAAATTAAATCAATGTTCGAATTTTTAAAATCGAAGAATGCACAGATGAGTACCTTTCTTTTTGATTGCGGCTGTCAGTTTGGTGGGCCTCTTCGACATCTTGGCTACCGTCCGATGGGGTCTTGCCAAGTACAAGGAAGAAGAAGAAAGAGACGAAGCGGCGGAGCGGCGGAGCACCGCGACGGATGATCGACTTGAAGGAGCGATCGACTTGAAGGAGCACCGCGACGTGAAAGGGGAGGATCCGGCGGAGCTTGAAGGGGGAGAGCTGGTGGCGAGATGAGGGGGTAGTCCGGGGAGGCGACGGCGGCGCTTGAAGGGGATCGGAGAAAGGGGACCAAACGAGAGCGGTGTAGGGCTTGAGAGCGGTGTAGGGCTTGTAAGGGTAGTTAAGGGAGAAACTGAAAAAATAGGCGGTGTAGATAGCAATTGTGCTGGATTTCAAAGTAAGTTGCGGTGTACTTAGAAAAGGCGGTGTCCTTAGTAATTTCAGCGGTGTCGATAGACCGACCCATACAAAAAAGGAATCTCCTTAAACCGTGTAGGATTCCAAAAAAATCCTACGTTGAATTTGTCTTTGAAAACAGCTACCAATTTAGCAACATGCATTGTGATAAGAAGACATGAATAAAGATATATGTTTGCATGATGACAATGATATAGATCAAAGTGAGAAGAAAGAAGAGAAACTATATATTTATGGATTGGAAAGCGTTGCATCTGCGTTCAGTGTCCAATCTGTTGAACCAAATATTTGCCGTTCCCGTTACATCCATGGAGGAAGGGGACAGGCCACCTGGACTCGAGATGTTAGAGGAATATCTCCCCTAAATCAGCATATTTACTTGTGAGGACTCGTATTTTTAATCCGATCCGATCACGTTAGATCGAGGGTCTGATTTTGTGGTTTATATCGGTTTGCCTTGCTTTACAATCGGTTGATCGCATAGCTGTTTTTGGACCCCAAGGATAATTTGATAAAATTTTGGTTTCACATCCGCGTAGTGCACACACGGCCTTGGATTGGGGTGCTTCTGATCGGAAGATCAGAGCTTGATCGGAAAAAATCGAAATGGACGGCCGTGATTGATTCCAGCTTTCTATATAAACCCCTCCCTATTCTCTCTCTTCTCTTTCTTTTCTCTTTCTCTCTTCCTTTCTCTTCCTTGGCTGCTGGTTGGAGGCTTGGGCTGTGGATTTTCGAGGCGGATTCGCGACGATCGAAATCAGGGGATTGATAGATCGGCAGCTCTTATATACATGTAGGTGTAACTACCCAATTATGTTGAATTGGTAATTATAGGATTGCATTTTAGTGATTTGGTGTTGTTTTGTCTATTGGAATGATTCCAATTCTTGTATTCTATTTCAATGCTACGTTTAGAAGATTGCTATTGAATCGTTTTTGTATTCTTTCAGACAAATTTCATATTTTTATCGGTTTTCAGACCAGATCGACCCAGATATGATATTTCGTGATTTAAACTTGGTTTTTCTTCGCACGAATGAATCCCCCACCATCCAACCTACCTTCCCTCCAAGTTTGGTTGGATTCTATCATTAGTTGATAGATCAAATCCAACAAATTGTGTTTTCATTGGTTTTCGTTGACTTTTGTTCAATTTGTTTTAGATCCGGAGATTTGATCATTCAAAGTTGGATTTCTTAGTACCAATAGATTCACCACCTCCAATTTCATATCCCCTCCAAGTTTCGTTTTAATTCGACGAGTTTTGATAGATCGAATCCAAGAAATTGAATTTTCGACCCTATTCATATGTGTTGCCGGCATATGAAGGCCCAAGAAGATCGATCTTTTAGTTGCCACATAGGCTGCCGACTATGAAGGATCGATCTTCATGGGTATGAAGATCGATCTCTTTTGTTGACAGAGGGTGTGCATAGAGAAGATCGATCTTCTCGATCTCCTTGAATAGGCCTTACTATCGTATGAAAGATCGATCTTCTTGGGTAGAAGATCGATCTCTTATGTGATGGTAAAGAGGTTTTGTGTTTTTAGCTAAACAGTCATATTCATGCTCGATTTCTAGGTTTTGTGTGCATGATCTCAAGACACTTTCAAGATAAAAGTTTTAGATCATCGAGTCTTCTTTCAATAGCCGCTGATTTCATAATTTTTTGATTTTCCAATGATTTATGGAGAATTGTTTTTTAGATCATCGAGTCTTCTTTCAAGGGAAGATCGATCCTTATATGCTGATTGCTAAAATTGATTCCGATTTTAATGATTTTGGTTTCTTTTTTACCCGGATTTCTCATATGTCTTTTCCAATGATTTTAGTTGGAATTTGATGGATTTGTGTTCAAATTATGGCATGATTTGTGCTTTAGGGTAATTTACCGAAATTACCGATCTTAATTGATTTCTTCGATTTCGTCGATCAATTGTCTTCCGATCGACTCAATACTTTAGTATATCATGTTGATGCATGTTTAGGACTACTCATTAACAGTCTATGGATTTGACGGATTTTTGAGGTTTTATGCTAAGATTTTCCGTCATAGGATCTTTTTGTCTAATATGCATGTTTAGTGTAAACGGGTCGAAGGTGTGTCCTTTATTGATTTTTGGTTAATCGAGTGAGTCATGCCCATCGGGAATGTGTAGAATAAATGGGTTGAAGGTGTGCCCTACTGCTTTAATTATAGCCCAACTGATTGCCGCATGCGCCGGAGGCGGTAGCGTAGAATGATTGAATTGTTTCTTGATTGATTGATTGAATGGTGTGGTTGCTTGGTTATACTAGTAAATGTGTATCTTTGTATTATTAGTCAGTTATCTACGGGATAACTGTGGAACCTTAGTCTGTTGTGTGCCGGCGTTGCACCGAAGGCTATTGTAAAGCGGTTTTATAATGTCGATCTTGTTTAGGGATCTGGTTTGATCCCTTATTACTTTATTGCTTAATATGTTAAACTCTGATGTTGATGTAGCATATAATGACATCTAGGTTAGATGCTTGTATAGGAACATGCACCGTATGCAATAAAGACATTTTAGGATATGCGTGGGTGATGGGTTATTTGCCGATACGAGGGCTGTGAGGACATGTCCCTCTACTCCTGGGTTGACCGGCTGGGTCGGACTCGAGGCTCGTTTGATTGTTTCGCGTCGAGCGCGCGATCCGGTGGATCGTATTGTTTCTTAGATCACAAGGGCAATTTGGTAAATTGTGCATTATTGGTTTATTTCACACCCGCGTGTGCACACACTGGCCTTGTTTGGTGTTAGTGTTTGATTAGAATGGTTAGATAGACTCGGGATCGGAAGATCCGAGCTTGGGCTTGTGTTTAGCCCAAGTTTGTCTTTTTGGGCAAGAAGATCGATCTTCCTTGTTAAGGGGATCGATCTTCTTTGGGAAGAGATCGATCCCTCTGTGCCAGAAAGTCCTGGCGGTGACTCTTGCGAGGACGGCCGACGTTGGCTGTCGCTCTCCCTTGTAAGAGGGAGAGAGGACATTCCCTCCTCTCCTCCACCTTTTCCCCTCCTTCCCCGGCTTTTCCCTTCCCTTTTCCTTCCTCTTCTTCCTCTTCTTCTTCTCTTCTTCTTCCTTCTTCTTTCTTCTTCCCGCAAGCTCTGCTTCCCCTGTTTTTTCCGGCGAGCTTCTTCTCCTCCATTCTCCCTCCTCCGGCCACCATTTTGGGCGTTCCAAAGCTTTGGTTGAGATTTTAGTAGGATTTAAGCATGTTTAATCTCGGATTTTCCGGTTTCTGCTGTTCTTGAAGAACAGACGGTTTTCGGCGAGTTTTTCGACCAGTACGTGCATGTTCTTGGGTTGTGATGAACATAAGCGTTATAGATCTTTGAATCTACTCTCAAACCCAACTGATTTTATATTTTTCTGATTTTCCTACGATTTGTTATGATTTTCTCACTGGTGGGCTGCGTTGCAGCAAGCAATGGTAAGTTAGTTTTGATTAGCGGTTTTGATTAGTGGTTTTCCCATTAATCCAGCCGTTGGATGTTTCTATATTTTGGATATGTTGATCCCGACATATTGATCTACTGAAGTCTAAGTTGGATCTCGAATCCGACATCGTTTGGATGTCGGATCGACGGGGTCAACTAGCTGCTATATAGAGAATTTTTGGTGTTTTATATAATATTATATGTTCAAACATATAATATTATATTTTTACTGTTCATCGAGGTTTTCGGGGTTACTTCCCGTTGCAGGAGTTCGCGGTTGACGGTCGTGGTACCGTCGTAATGCCGGGACCCACTGCGGATCGGCTGGCAGCGGTTGGTAGTACCGCTGCAGCGATCCAGTTGGACTTGTATGCTGTTTTATCATACTGTTGCATGCCTATCCTCTTGTTTGCGTATGTTCATAGCATGCATTTCTCTGTTGTGCATTAGTTGCATTGGTTAGGACGTGGGTGATCTGTGGGTCGCCTTCCCGAGGCTGGAAGCTCGGACTTAGCCCTAGGACCGGGGTTGGGTAGTTTGGACCCGGTTCGAATTGTGGTGTCCAGTCAAACTTGATGATAGGCGTAGATGACTGGTACACATGTTGCTTGATGATTATAGAGGTCATGTCAGCCTCGAGTCGGATGCTGAGGTGTAATCGGTGTCCCACTGTGTTGACCCTTGAGTAGAGAGGTTGACTACTTAGCGGTGCAGTTTCCTGCCTACAGTGTCGTTCCCTGCTTGTGGGCCAACAGTGTTGTTTCCTGCTACTGAGTGTGACCTGACATGTGACCAGCTTGGCTGGAAGACCATGATCGTGGGCCTCAGGGACACGCGGTGGGGTTATGGGACCCCTGTATACACCCAGGTCTTACTTGAGGGCGACACTGTTGCGTTTCCCTCTTCCTTCTGTGTGACGTAGTGTAGAACCCTACTGAGCTTAGTGCTCACTCCTACCCGGGTTACGTTTTACAGATGCAGATGTTAGCTCCTTTTTGATGGCCCCAACCGGGCAGTTGGTCGGCGGTGTGACGTCGTCAGGCGGAGTCTGAGTGGCGGTGATCTTTTACAGTTTTTCTACCCTATGTTAGATAATCTCCTACGACAGTAATGTTGTATTTGAATTTTCCCCTCTCCGAGGATATGTATATTAAATTCACTTGGGTTTGTAATCTGTGGTTCGAGGTTTGATTATTTAATTGTTGTTTTAAATTGGGGGTGTTTAATGAATTGTTAGGGAGACCAATAGGTTAGAGGGAACCCTCGCCAACATATTTCCGCGGTTTGTTAGGTTCCGGTTCGCGTCGCCTGTCCCGGTTGGGCTTTCACGGGTCGGGGTGCGACACTCTGGTAGCTCGAATCTAGCTCTAGGACCGAGGATGGGTAGTAAGGTTAGGGCGTGATTGTATTGTTGGAATCCATTTGTTATTGAAGATAATGTCTAGTTGACTACAATGATAATGTTATTGAGGTTTAGAGGTCGTGTCGCTTCTCCAAGGCCAAGTGCTAATGATGGTTGTCGATGTCCCAGACGTGTCCCCAAGCAGTGATTTCTTGCTGGGTAAGGGTGTTTCCACCTCAGTTCTGGTTTTTGTTTTCTCCCAGCGTGGTGATGTCAGTCTCAATGTGGTCGGTTGAGAGAGGTTTGATCCCTTGGGAATCGATGGAGTTATGGGCCCCTTTGGCATCCTTTAGACTTATGCAGAAAAACGACAATGTTGTTGTTTTCCTCCCTTCTTAGTGTGACGTAGAGTAGAACCCTACTGAGCTTATTGCTCACTCCTACCCGGGCTACGTATGTAGGTGTAGGCGCTAGCTCTTTTTCTATAGCTCCAGCTGGACAGACTTTTGGCGGCGCGTCAACTTCAGAAGGTGCTTGAGGATCAAAAGGCCCAGTTGTACAGTTATAATTTGAGGATTTTTATAAATAGACATCCTTCGAGAATTATATTAAATATATAATTTTCATCTTTGACGTTTTAACATATTATATTGTGTAATTGAAGCTGGATCTGGATCTGTTAGTAGATTGTTAATGTCGCGCCCCGACCCGCAGGACCCAGACCGGGCCGGGACACGAGGGGGGAAACCTACAACTACTAGCCTCAACTGGCGGAAACAGTTGAGACTAAAGGACAGCTGGCGGAAACAGCTGCCAACAAGCAGAGAAAGGGCGGAAGCAAGCTAAACAACAACATCTATTATAAAAACATATAATAGAGTACAGGGATCAAGAACAACAGTTCTACAAAAGAAGAGTACAAGGACAACAGTCCACAAAAGAACAACACCCACAGGGGTCTCCTCAAAGACGCAAACGAAGCCATCCTGACCCTTAGACATAGTCAGGAGCTGGCGCGCTGCCGCGGGACGACCGAGGGGGTAACACTGGGACAGAGCGGCCACCTGCACCTGCAACAAACACAGTCCAGGTAGGCATGAGCAACAGCTCAGCATGGTCCTACTCTACAACTCCCACACACAAGGGTAAAGCAACCGGACACACTCTGATGCCAAGTACCGAGGCTTGCCAAGGATCCCATAAATCCCGTCAATAACCCGAAGGATTCCTGTCCTAGGTGCGTATCTCCAATAACGCCCTTGCTCAGGGGTGGGCAACTCCGACATTCCCTGACACAGGGTGGACACGACGCATGTAAGGGCCTAAGTGTAAATAACTAGGCTTTTATGTAAAATATTGGACTTTCCCGTAATAAGGGGGTTTGTGAGGGGTTTTCTGCAAATTTTCCCACCTAACCCCACTACTCTCTTCTCTCCCGATTTTTCTTCCCTCTCTTCTTTCTCACCTCACAACCAGCCACCCTTTCCCGAGAGAGAGAGAGAGATGTTCTAGAGAGATCTAGAGAGAAGGGGGAGGGAGAGATCGAGAGGGTGGAGGAGGAGATCGCCGGCGCCGGAGCTAAAGAGGGCGAGATCGGCAGCGAGGAAGAGAGATCGGCGCCGGAGAAGGAAGAAGGAAGGGAGGAAGAAGGTGGAGCTCGCTGTGGAGCGAAGATCCAGTGGGTCTCCGCCGGATTTCTTCCCGATCTCGACTGAGGTAAGTTTCCAGCTCTTTTCCCCCTTCGTTATCGCGGTTTTCTTGGGTTTCCTCGGAGTTTTTGTGGTGAGGGTTGGGAGTTTTGGCTGTTTTCCGGCGTTGGGTCGCCAGAGACGACGTCGGAGTTGACGCCACTTCTCTTCCCGGCGACTGCAGCGTCGGGAAAGGGTGGAGGTGAACCCCGACGCCGTCCCCTGTCCCTGGGGTTTTTCTTTCCCAAGTTGGCAGCCCTGTTTCCTCTCCCGGCCATGGATTCCGGTGAGGATTCCGGTCGGCCCTTCTCTAGTCGTGGCTGCCGACCTCTTTGGGAACCTTGCTAGGGACAGCGATGGCTTCCCTTCTTCTCCCCTAGTACTTCTCCTCGGTGCTTGAGCACCATGTTTGGAGATCCGACGGAGCTCCGGTGATCCTTGGGGGGGAAGGCGTGTGCGCTATGCACGGCGTCTGCTTAGTGCATTGGTCAGTGCCCTGTGCACGGGTCAGTGCCTTGTGCACGCAACAACGCCCTGTTAGCTGTTTGCTAACGTGCTGCTAAGCCTCTGACGCCCGTTTATGTCGTTTTCCGTGCCGCTTTGATCGGCTTTTCGTGATCGATCTAATGCTAGTAGTACTAATTTATTTATGGCTGTAATGAATTGTAATATTGATTATTGTGTTTTAGGCGATCGTTTGAGCGGTGGTCAGAGATCAGAGCGAGACGTGGACCCCAAGGCTTAGGGATTTCACGTCAATCGCCTTTTAATTGCTTTTTGAGGTAGGAGTTACCTCCTAGGAAATTGTATGATTGTTTGATATATGTTGTGTTATAATTATGTGTGATGCAATGTTGTGTATATGCTATGTTGTATGACTATAACTCTGTGATGATGGTTGTAAGCTATGTTATGAGGTGTTGGGCTAGTTGAGCCCTGTACTTGCTTAATCATGCTATGGAATGTTATGCTAAGCTTTTCCTATATTGATTGATTGATTATTTATGTGATTTGTGCATACATGCTAGGAATGTCGGGTCCGTCATAGGACTAAGATTATGATTGGGTCTAGTCAGGTCCTGTAGCTAGACTAGTCAGAGTCTATGGACTAGTTGATGACTGGATCTGGGGACTTTGATCTGATTAAAGATATGATTTGAGGATTCGATCTGATTGAGGATCTAATCTGAGGATTTGATTTGATTGAGGATATGACTTGAGGATTGGATCTGATAGGATGTTGTACCTATACTAGTATACTGGGGCTGGGTATAGAGTCTATAGGGGTATGGGCGAGCATTGACGGCCGGACGCGACGACTGTGCGTGTAAGACTTACCAATACTAGCCAGACCATACTTGGGCAGTATACTAGGATAGGTGGGTGTACACCAGTGTTCTAGAGTGTGTCAGGTGACTCCTACTGGGCTTTTGAGCTCATTGTTTGGATTTTTGATTTTTGGTGCAGGTAGGCCTGAGACCACTGCATCCTTTGGAGATCATGTACTGTGCAGAGGAGTCATTTTTGTATTTTGGCTTCTTTATTTATGTATTAAAGGCATGTATATGTTGGAACTTGAAAATGGTTGATTATTGTAAATTTGGGATGTAATATCATGTATTTTGATGTCTACTAATTCTATGTACATGAAGCATGAAATGAATGAGATGAATGAATGTAAGTGGGCGAATGTGTCCCTGATAGATGTAATTGAATGTGGCAAATTATGTATATAAATCATGTTTTATTAGTAATTGACAGGTTGTAATAGTGATCTCACGTCCCCGTGCCCAAGGGTTATGTCGAAATTTTAAGTAAATCTTTGGGATATTTTATGATATTAATTGGGGCGGGGCGTGACAACGCAACCAGTAGGACACCCTTCTCCAAGCGGGATCTCCGCACTTTGCGGAACAACCGAAGTTAAGACTACCATCACTCGGTACTCCAAGCAGCAGAGTCAACACAGACCCAACCTACCCTAGCATGCCTAATGCACAGGAAAACAGGGCAGGATAAATATGATAAAGCTGTAAACAACCAACACAGCAAAGGCACACCTTCGGCCCATTTATACTAAACACTCCCGAGGGTCATGACTCCCTCGGTTCACCACAAAGCGGTAAGGGCATACCGTCAGCCCATTTATTCTACACACCCCGAGAGGCATCACTCTCTCGGTTTAACCACAAAGCGATAAGCATTCAAGCATGGTCCATAACAGGACAAACCCCGAGGGCAAAACCGTAAAAACCACTTGCATACGAAGCCCCACGGGCAAAACAGCACTTAAAGCAAGTAAAAACCCTCTCTGCACCGAAGGAGATCGATCTCCAATAGCATGGAGATCGATCTTCCTCGAGGCTAGAGCACCCGTCCTGGTCACCCCAACGAGATCGATCTCCACCCATATGAAGATCGATCTTGTATGTGACCCTTGACGTACCGACGCCAGCCGCCAAGAGATCGATCTCCCTCCCAGGGAGATCGCTCTCGCTCGGGCGGGCTGGGCCACCCCGACCAAGATCGATCTCAACCCATGAGATCGATCTTGATTTGGGTTCGCCGGCGGCCGGACGGCGAGGAACACCGCCGGAAACCTCCACCATACCTCACCAAACTAGGTGGGCTGGTAGATCTCAGTGCCACGAAGCTACTCAAGGCTTCAAAACCAGAAAACATCAACCCCACAAGGAGAAACATCGAGATCAAAAACCGGATTCAAAACCCTCAAACAAGCCGGAGTCTTAGAGGAAGAACCCTACCTCTACAACGCAGCTTCGATCCACAAGGCCTAGCCTAGGACCTTCCTCGCCTCGCCACGAACCCAACGAGCCTTCAAGCTCCAGGAAAGGTGGCCGGAGGAGGAAGAACGGCGAAGAAAAGCTCAGCCGGCCAAGGGGGAAGAAACAGAGCTCGGGGAGAGAAGGAAGAAGAAGGGAAAGAAAGAGGAAGGGAAGAAGGGGATAAGGCCGGGGAAAGCCGGCGAAGGCGGGGAAAAGCTGTGGGAGGGGAGGGAAAGTCTTCCTTCCCCTGACAGGGGAAGCGACGGCCATCGCCTTGGCCGTCCTTCGACGCCACCGCCAACGACTTCCAGGCACAGAGAGATCGATCTCCATGCCAATGCAGATCGATCTCCCTTGCTCAGAACGGCAACCACCAGGCACAGAGAGATCGATCTCCATTGCCATGTAGATCGATCTCCCCTGCCCAGAACGGAAAACCCTGGGCTGAGACTCAAGCCCAAGCCCAGAACTTCCAACCCTGGGTCCACCTAACCTTTCTAACAAACACAAACACCAAACAAGGTCTGTGTGTGCACACCCAGTGTGAAACGACCCACGATGCGTAATTTCCCAAATTACCCCTGATGGTCAACACGAGCCACAGGAAAGGAGGGACGGGTCCTCACAGTTAAACTTACTGCTTTACCCCTAGAAGTAAATTGTTCAATTTAACACTGAATTTTGTAATGTATCGCGACAGATTGAAGTGAATAGTAGTAGGAACCCTCACGCTCCGGACCGTATGGGTTTTCTGGGTTGGGGTGTGACATTACTGCTAAAAGAATTGAGGAGGAAACCAGAAGAAGGAAGAAGCTCAAACTTCATGTGGGATTCAATCTGGAAAGGCCCCTTTGGACCTAGGGTGCACACATTTCTTTGGAAACTTTGCCATAGAAAGGTGCCAACTAGGGATGCTCTGTTTCAAGCAGGGATAGTTGAGGATGCAGCATGCATGAGATGCACAGATGCAGCGGAATCGGTGCAACACCTCATATTCCAATGTCCAGCCTCCCACGAGGTGTGGGTAAGCGTTGTTAGCAAGGATGCTGAATTCAGAAGGAGAAGAGGCTGGGAGAATTGGTAACCACTGCTTTCAATGCCCAGCAAATCAGATATTTGGCAATCTCGTAAGGCTAAGATGTTGATGGTGTCGGAGACTCCCCGGAGACCTTGGCAAGAACAATCTTGTCGAAAGCTAAAGAATGGGAGATGCGGGGCATAACAGAAAGGAGAAGAGATGAGGAGTCAAACTCATCGCGTCGCGGGCTTGATAAGACTTGAAAAGTGCACAAAACACCCTTATAATTTGGCTTTGTTGGGCCCGAGCAATGCTGGACTGACTACTTTTATTCCATTTCAGGGATAACAGACCCTTCTATGAAGTAGATCAACTTTGGAGCTAAAACAGGTATATTTGGCGATTTTGACAAGTTAGATCGATCGGCCTCAACAGGTTCGATCGATCCAACTCAACTAACGAGGGGACGATGAACAACGGCTAGATCGATCGAAGTCCAGGAGACGGATCGATCCAGCGCGGGATGTAGCACAACAACGATGGTTCGATCGATCGGTCGAGACAGTTGGATCGATCCAGCACGGAAGTTACCAACAAATAAAGGCATAGGATCGATCGAACTCAAAGAGTTGGATCGATCCAGTTCGGGCGTTACTCGCAACATTAAGAACTCAAGGAGTAGGATCGATCGGACTCCAAGAGCGCGATCGATCCAAAGCGACCAGAAGCAAAAATCGAGGGCTCAGATCTAATCCGTTGAAGGTTGTCTCAGGGGCTATAAGTAGTCATTGTTTAGGGATTTTCGGGGGCTTTTTCGAGACGTTTTTGGAGAGAGTTTTCCTAGCTTTTCTACACTTTTTCTTCGGCGATTCTTTGGAGGAGATCCATGGCGGGAGGAGTTCATCAACTTCCATCGATGGATCGGCCCCTAAAGATGAGTAGCTAAAACCCTAGCCATGGGATTCTTATGATGTAACTAGGGCTTTTGCTAGGGATTTCTTAGATCTAGGGTTTGTATACACGATTATTTGGCTTTTATGGATTGATTATATTTTCCTCTATCTTGGTGTTGATTTCTTGCTGGATGTTTGGATCGTTCTTGCGTACACTTGATTCTAGAGCTTGTGTATGTTAGGGCGTGGATTGGATTCATCCAAATACGAGGATCATGCTAGTCCCATGATATCTCGGATGGAATCTTATTCGTGATTAGGGATTGTATAGTGCTAGTCCCACTATAGTAGTGCTAGTCCCACTCCGTTCCATCCCTAATCCTTCATGCATCTTACCGTTGTAGTTTCGGCCATCGAGATGCGAAGTCATCTCGATATCACACCTTAGTCCATATTTATGCCTTTGTTTGCGATGAACTCATCTGAGTAAGAGGGTTCATTAGCAGTGAACGTAACTAATCATTCGGTCACTGATATTTCGATAATTGTTCTTGCCGACAAGGAATCCTAAACAGAACTTGTCGAGTGATAAGGAGAACTAGCCATTCACTTATCAACTTTTAGAAAGCCATTCATCGTGTTTGCATGCCTTGATCTTTGGAAAACCTGATAGATCCTTAGTTATTG
Source organism: Narthecium ossifragum (assembly GCA_963920575.1). Lineage (NCBI taxonomy): Eukaryota > Viridiplantae > Streptophyta > Magnoliopsida > Dioscoreales > Nartheciaceae > Narthecium > Narthecium ossifragum. The sequence goes on from OY986972.1 coordinate 20,475,903, forward strand.
ATTAAGAATCCTATGGTCCTTTCTCTCATATTCATAAATCCTTTAGTATAAGTTTAGTTTAATTCCAACTTGCAATCTTTTATCAACTTACTAGTAAGAGATTTACTAAGTATTTGATTTAAATCTCTTAAATCCCTGTGGACTCGACTCGGACTCTCCACTATCTACTAGTTCTTAGTAGTTAAAGTAGAGCACCGGAATATTTTGTAATTTTGGTTAAACTTGTTAAGCTACGACACTTTTCAAGTCGTATCAGGGCTCACGGTGGTCCAGACTGATGGAGCATATTTATCTAATAGCTGAATTGCAGGTTTTGGAGTAGTTTGTTGGAATGGTCAAGGGGAGAAAACATGGGAGATTGAAGAAGATGGTACCGCCAACAGCATCATTGATGCATAGCTCACAGCCCTGGGCCTTGTAGTATGGAAAGCTAAAAGCAGTGGCATCACCCGGTTGTTGATGGAATTGGATGCCAAGGACTTGGTGGAATGCCACATAAGATTTATACCTAGTGAGGAAAAAGGAATTGCTGACCAGCTTGCTAAAGCTAGAGCAGGGCATGCCGCCCAATTTTGAAGCAGAGATGCTGCCCGGTTTTGTCTAGGTGGAGAGGTGCAACTGGATTTGTTGATCGGGATGCCGGATGGAGGACCGGTGAACCCACTCCGTAATGGGCGAGTTATATTCCTCTGTTTTCCCCGGCATTAGGCAAGCCCATCGAAGTTGACTGCTTAGATGTTCTCGCTTTAGGACTTACTGTGTCAAAAAAAAAATGTTGAGGTCATGAACTCAGGACCCGTTTGGATTGAGAATAGGATAAATTTGCATAGTAGATAAAGTAAAAGTCATGCAAGTATCAAAGATAGTTATATAGGATTTAGAGAAAAGTGTTTGGATGTATAAACCTCGTTTATGCATACTTATCCTCAATCTAAACTCTAAAACACGACAATAAACTCTAGATTTATAGTAGATGAGCATCAATGTTATTGTTGGAGGGGGTTGTCGGAGGTTGGAAAGGATCATCGAAGGTCACCGGAGTAGCCTCTCGCTGGAAGAACCGCCGCTAGAGGCGTGGTGTCGGAGTTCCGCCGCCGAAATTGATCAGTAAGAGAAGGTGGTCGTATGCCAAAGGATACAGCTATGAGATATCCAACTAGTTGGAATGACTATTAGGGCATCAAAGGGTAGTATAAGAAATTTTTGGATAAATCTTGTAGTGCCCCTAGCAATAATAAATTATTTTGAAAGTAAGGTATAGTGCACTAGTAATTATAGTGCCCCTAGTTTTTGTATTATATTTAGAACTACCCTTATTAGATTATTATTAGAAGGTTTGCTCCCCTCCCAACTTTGTTATTTTCATTTGCCCAACTGAATGCTAAGGGCCCATTAAAGGCCCGTTGCAGGCCTTAATTACGACATTGGTCTTCCAGGCTAACGCAAGACGGGACTCGCGAGACGCCCACGCCCGCCGGACGACGACCTCCTTCCTCTCCGACGGCCGAAGCCGACGACGAGTTCGGCTAGATCAGCACGCTTTCTCCTCTCCTTTTTCTGTTGATCTCGTAAATGCTCCTTGGCCTTCTTCTTGATTTGATCTCTTATTTTTCTCATACGAACTTTCAACATGTTATTTGATCTAGTTTTGGGGTTTTGGATCAATTTTCCAATCTTAAATTCCTTCGGAGCTAATCTTTGCGTGCTTGGCTTTGATCTGTAGGGTTTTAGTTCCACTTTTCCCCGTCTATATTGATGATTTGATTCTCTATACCGAGTAATTCAGTACTTTCAATGTGGTGTGGTTTCGTAATAGATCACGATTGTTTGCTATCGATGAGATGGAGAAGGCTTCGCTTAACGTGAAGAAGTGGATCGTGATTTACCCTATTTACATGAATTCGAAGAAGACCATCGCAGAGGGCCGGCGTATCAGTGCTGCAAAAGCGTGCGAGAACCCCAACTGCGTCGAGATCAGCGACTGCTGCAACTACCTTAAAATCCCTTGTGCCATCGAGGTATGCCTTGTAGAAGTTTTTTTCCCCCCTATTTTGTGGATTTGTTTATTGATAATCTTGATCTTATTTGGTTGCGCGTGGGTAGCTGGACAAGGCGTACCCTCGGGACTTCTTGCAGAGAGGGAGGGTGAGAGTGTTGTTGAAGAGGGAAGATGGGTCGCTCTATAATCTTGCCATTGGCTCAAGTAAGGATCTTGGAATTTCTTGTGGAAGTTTGTCTTGGAATTTTTGTTTTTTAAAATGAGATTCTGAGATGCAGTGTCCATACTAGGTTTAAAGATTATGGCTGCTTAGAGTACTTTGAAAGTTTCAGGAGTAGGCATGCCTTTTGTTCTAAGACTTTTAGCAATCATGAGCATTAGTGTTTAACAACTTCAACTATAGTTATTTTGGAACATACATATTGGTCAAGCAAATTGTAGCATGTGGAGATTATATTGGTCAAGTTCTAGCTAGGTTGGCTAGCAAAACGTTTGTCAGACTCTGTGCAACTTGAAGCACCTGTGGAGGCCCAGACACTTCTGAGCCCATGAATTGCAGCTCTAATGATTCTTTTCAGTTATTTTTTTAGGGTTTTGACATTGATAGTTTCATCGGCGCCTCGGCGGAAATCAGTTCCCCAAAAGGGGATCATCATGTCTTTAATGGCTTTCAAGTTTCAGATAGTTAATTATCTTTCGCCTCACAAATGCCTGATTTTCTATTTGGGAGAAAAGGTCTCCCAACATATTTATTCTCAGGTGTCGAAAGATTGATTCCATAGAGACCATACCCTCATCAGAGGATCTCAAATGCCTAGATCGATCTTGTGTTCTATTTTTCCCTTACTATTCAGTAGTTGGTCTCAGGTCATTTTTTTGGCATAAGCTGATAAGAAGTCGATGTCTACCGAACCATGAGAAAGAAATTTGACTGTCTTTTGTTTATCATTCTTTTTTTGTCTTTTCTTTTCCTTAGGTTGAACATTCTCTCCAGTTATTCGTGGATTTAATCGTGAATCAGTCTATTCTGCGCAAATACATTAGTTTTTCAGATTTGTGATCTTCTACCTCTTTTAAAAATTTAGAGACAGGCCTTTACATGGATTAAGTGCATCTTCTTCATTCAAGTCCTATGGTTGATTCAATATAGATGGGCCATCTTAAGATTGTTCCATGATGGGTACAACATCAAAATATTCTCTCATCTTAGATGTATACCATAGTGCTTGACCAATTGTCTGGTCAATTTTCTCTTGTCACCTTATGTGGTAAGATTGACCTTAAGGCGCCTTCATTTCTTGTTTTGAGGTAAATCATATCTTCCTCTGTAGATGGATTTTCTTTGAGCACTTTTTCATGGGAAGCCTCCACTGTCTATTTTTATATTGACATTCAACTCCCAACGTTTAAAAACTCAACTTCAGTTTCACTTTCCATTCCCGTGTTTAAAAACAAAACAAGTTTCAGTTGTTTTGATTCTTGGTATTTATGATAATTGCAAATGTCCAATCGTGGGAATCTACATGAGGAGAAGCCTAGTCCATAAACTATTTTCCAACTTTAAGGTCCAACAAGCTTCTATTGACGCATATGAATATCCACTGTTTTAATCAAATCAAATAAACTTTTCTTACATATTTTATCCATGCCCCCACAAAGAGAGCTAGGAATCAGGGAAGGAATGCCAGCTGAAGCTAGGTCTTAAGCAAATGGCAGTCTAGGACCATTTCGACCAGAATTCAGAAAGGGCTCATTCTTCAGCCATCTGATGTAGAAAGGCCAAAGAATTAGAAAATTAGTTGCATCTGATTCCAGCTAGTGATTCACTTGAAGCATTTGGATTGATAGCTATGCAAACATCTTGTCCAGCCAGTCATGGTCTATTTGAACTAACACGAGGAGTAGGATTCGTATTGTGGCGCCAACAATCAAACTTGTTTTTTACGCGAATTCCGGTTGTCTTATTTTATTAACATTCTTTAATCATGATTGGGCATTCTTATCTCCCAACACCTGCACATCTTTTTTTCGTTGTCATTACTAGTATCATTTAGATGTCTGAAGGTAAATTTCCCCTTTTCTCTCATTCTTTTAAACCTCCTAACACACTCCGTTACATTGCAGAGAAACAACTTATGCTACAAATTGCCGAGTTGGTTCCCAAACATCATGGAAGAACTAAGAAACAGGAGCCTGCTGCATCTACCTCCAATGCAGGTCCGTCAAAACCTGGGAAAGGTGGTAAGAAGAAGAAGTAATGAATCGAGGATTCTTTCAATTGTAATCCATGGCGACAAAATTCCCACCAAATTGAGCCATTTTTGAAGAGACTTTCAGTCCAATTCTTTGTCATTTTTATTGAGGGTCAGTTGTGCCATGGCATTGGAAGAGACCAGCATAGAGAGAATCAAATGGTTGAACGTCTTGATTGAGGGTGAAACTATGTCAACTACTAGGAAGTTGGTTTTCGTGATCATCAACCAGTCTTAAGTGGTGATGAATCTTTGTACTTGCTCTTTTACAAGGGCCAGAATACAAGGATGGTGGTGAGATCATGAGGTCTCATGGCTTGTCTAGCTTATTCGAAAAAAAATTGTTCTTGTAAACACGTGAATGATCAAATTGGATGCCCAATCAAACCAGGCGCATCAGTCAGGCCAGGCTTCCGCCAGATCATTATTGATTAGTCTTGTGAGACGGGCAATTAGAAAGTGCTCATTCATCAGGGTACCTTGATTAGCATTACCTTTCCGGAGCCAGTTTCAAACTCAAATATCTAGTGCATTAGCAAGATTAATCACCCAAGATAATAGGCATTATTGGACATGATGAGCCTTCCTTTGTCAGCCGAATGTCTGTATTTGCAAATAATGATGGTCATCAGTGTTCTGAAATTCACATTTCAAAGGCATAAACCATCTATTCTTCACATGGATATGCCTTTCTGTTTGCGTACATCCAAAGGAGATATGACCTCTAAAATTAGAACCCAAGACTAGTCTACAATACACCTGGGTACTACAACTTGAGTAGCCCAAAATAGGTTGTCATTCTTTCATATATTCATGAAGTTATAAGAGCAGCAAAAGGATTTTAGCTTTATGGCGGAAGAGACTCTCAGCTATATTTTCTAAAGCTCCCTTTTTCGAATCAATCTCGTACTCATTTACATTTCAAAGCCAATGATAGCACTGGTCTCTGCAAAATTTCCTCTTCACGTTAGTTCTTTTGAGAGATAGGCACACTTTCAACCTTCACAGCAAGCTCCAGTTGCGACCATTTACTCCGAAGAGTGATAACTAGGAGAGTACTCGCTTGGCAAAATAGACCACATATCAAACCAATCCAGAGCCCCTGCACCAGCAGAGCTCAGTTTAGTGACACAAGGACAAGTGCAGATTTCTAACATGTAGACACAATTTAGGATACAATAATGGCTAGCTCCTTGATAACAGTCATTCTTTTCAGGGCTATTTGGTTGCATGGAGAAACATATCACTAATAAAGAACATGGAATCTACAATGAGCAAAACAGTCCAAGTACTGTTTGCACTTAAAAATAGGATCTGAGATTGCTACAGAATGTGACACAAAGGTATCACTAATTCATTTTTCACCTTGGCACATAACAAGGAAGGAAGTATTTTTACCTTGTACAGAAGTCCCAGTTTAAATCCAAATAGGAGAGCCAAAGGCATTCCAATTCCGTAAAACGCTATTAGATTAGTCCATGCTGCTAGATGCTGCGACCCAATTCCTCTAGATACTCCTACGCAAAGTGTCAATCAAGATTATGGAAGGAAAGTATCTTCCAAAATTTAACAATCTTAGAGACTGCAGTTACCTGATAGCACTCCTTGGGCAGTGTCAAGCAGTATAGAGACCATTAGCAGGGGCGTCATGTAAGCAAATTCTCTAATGATTATAGTGGTACTACTGAAAAAGCTTGCCCATATATTATTGCAAGCTGCTAACAGTAAAACAGTTGCGAGGCCGAGAAACATTCCGAGTTTTAGAGCTACGAAAACCGCATTCTTGGCCTTCTCACCATTTCCTGCTCCTAACTCATTTGACACACGAGTGCTGTTATGAAGTTATCAGTTTAGCGCATGGAAAATGGATTATAGAGGAAAGATGAGAAAGTAATAATGAATGTCAATGACATCACAATACCTTGCTGCAGCACTGAGTCCGTATGTGATCATGTATGCCACAGCTTCAGTATTCACACTACATTTATGTAACACTCAGCTTTCACTATCTACGGCAGGGTTTTCTTCAAGTTATAGTCCAGTTCAAAAAAAAACATGCATTGTTAATCATAAAATAGGAAGAAGCTGTACCACATTGCAGTCAGTGAAGTACCAATCTCGGAGTTGGGCATTAGTCCAGCCAGTAAAACTAGAACCTCAAACACTGAATATTCCAAGCTATTTTAGTAAAATGTTTTAGAGTTAGCAAAATTTGAATAAATGAAGGGGAAAAAAAAGGAATAACAATTGTAAGAAGGCAAATGAAATATAGGGCAAAGATATATTCAGAATATAAATGTGATGTCAGAGCCTGAGATACATTACAGAAAGCTGATTCATAATGGTCAATAGACTCAATACCATTACAAGGAAGCTCCACATATAGGCCTTACTTCATTTGCCAATTGTAGACTACAAACTACTGTAAATGAGATTTACTAGACCAATAGCCGCCCTAAGACTTCGACAACAGAGATAAAATGACAAAAGTTATAAGATTACTAGATTTCAAATGCGTGAAGAACTAAGGACAGAATAGATCTTTAAGTTTGAAATGCAGGTTTCACATGCACTTATTTGCAAGGCCAAATGACAGTCTCTCAGACAATTCAAAGTATTTGGCCAACTCTATACTTGAGAATAACACAATAAGTTAGCCAAAGTTTCAAGCCCTTGTTATGTGGGCGGCTACCAAGTGGATGATACTGCAACAATTAGTGCCTTCTTTAACCAAGTTACATTAACTATCGTATGTTCAAAACCGAATTAGGCTGCAAAACATGGCTAAGAATAGAATTATGAGCTCTGAGACAAGTGATCTACTGATGTTGGTAATATGTTAGGAAAGAGAAGGATGTTTGCACTATATTTTCACACATTCTATATCTTTAGTTGAGTGCTGAAAAAATCAAGTGAGTGTTTATGCTACATGTAAGAGAAGAGAAAATTTTCATAATACTAACCAGACCATCACTGCAGAAGGTAGAGCCAGCTTCATGGTACAAATTACATGCCCGAAACATTCCGTTGTAAAACCTTGCCAGGTATGTCTGAACATTTCTGAATAAGCGACATAGAGTGCCAACATAAAAAGAGCTACCCATAGTGATATTGATGCTGATATTGCTGCCCCCTCAACACCAAGACCCAAGACATGAACTAACATATAGGTCATGCCAATGTGAAAAGCCAATGGCAGGATGGAGCAAATAACTAGAGGCATCAGCACACTTTGCGTTTGAAGAAACCTCAAAATGCATTGCAGCAAACCAAAAGCGAATAAGCCTGGAATCAGATACTTCAAATAGATAGCAGCCACATTTGATATCTGGGGATCTTGATGCAGCCAGATGAGTATGGACTCTGAGTAGCACCACGAAAAAGATACCAATATCGAAAAGATGATGGATATGATGAATGCCGCCTGTAAGTATACTCCTAACATTTTGTAAAGCTTTCCTCCAAATGCTTGACCACAAAGTGTTTCAAGAGCACCACTTAGACCAATCTGCAAATGAAGATTAGCGACAAAGTTAGTAAAGCATGCATCTAGAAGTCAGAGGTCATCGTCACATAGTGTACATGTACAACGCTAAGGCCTGATTCCATGGCCAGCCTGGTTCAGTAGGATTTCACGAGGAGCATACTCTTCGAGTTGAAGATGTTAAGAACATAGAGATAGTATCAAGAGAGGTGAAGAGAGGAGTTTTTGGCGATATGAGGGTTTTTAGAGAAAGATGAACAAAGGTCAACAATCAGACAAGAGAACCAAAGGAAGAAAGATTTAGTCTTATACTAAAAATAGGAACAATAGACATTAGCACTTAGCAAACATTAAGTATCCGCGCATAACTGTCTGCTACCGAGTGGAATTTTAATTTGATCCAATAAAATTGAAAAATGATACCAGGCACACCCTCGTTGATGTGGTGCCTCTACATTGCTGAGTTGGCTTGCGGGATCCACTTAAAAAGGTTTCTCTAGGTAGTTGTTTTATAATTTTTTATTTCTATTTTATAATAATTTATTATGTGAATTTGAATGTCATTCGAATAGATATAAAAGGAATGGGTTTTTGCATTTTGATACCCCGTAGTTTTGTATAATGACAGTTTACTATCATATAGTTTTAAAAATATAGTTTACTACCCTACATTTTATGTGACGACGCGATTTAAGGCTGGGCCTCAGACGGCGTTATATTCCTTGATAAAAAATCACTCACGTACCAAGCATTTTGCATTTTAATACCATGTAGTTTAGTGTAATGGCAGTTTACTACCATATAGTTTGAAAAATGTAACTTACAACCATACATTTTATGTGACGGCGCGATTTAGGGCCTGACCCCAGATGGCGTTATCTCATTTGATGAAAAACCACTCATTAGCGTCTTTCCTCTCCCTCTCCGCGGTCGATGCGTAGATCGACCGTGAAATTTGAAATCTGCATTTTAAGCTAGACGGCTAAAGCGATGGTCCATGAGTGGATCAACACTACATGCATGATTTCCTCACAAAGTCTGACAGTCGATATGGTAGTAGATGCGTGGGATCGACCGTGAAGTTTGAAAGCTGCATTTTGAGCTAGACAGCTGAAACAACAATCAATGCATGGATCAACTCTAGCTGAAACGACGGTCGATGCATGAATCAACCTTGGATGCATCATTTCCTCACAGAAGCTGACGGTCGATGTGACAGTGGATGCGTGGATCAACCGTGAAGTTTGAAGACTGCATTTTGAGCTAGACGGATGAAGCGACGCTCACATGCTTGCGTTTTCCATGAAGAGAGATAACGCCGTATGAGCTTGAGCTCCTAAATCGCGCCGTCGCATAAAATGTAAGGTAATTTTTCAAACTATAGGGTAGTAAACTGCCATTATACTAAACTACAGGATATCAAAAGAGATAACGTCGTCTAGGATCAGGCCCTAAATCACGCCGTTACATAAAATATAGGATAGTAAATTATATTTTTAAAACTACAGCGTAGTAAAATGCCATTACCCTAAACTACATGGTATCAAAATGCAAATTGCCCTAAAAGGAAAGGCAAATTACGTTGGCATCACTAATGTAGCTTGTCACCTCTTATGCCATTAGGCCGCCATGTCAAGTGTGCGAAATGCACACACATCACACCCACTTGGGTGTGCATTCTGTCAGAGCTCAATAAAATTAAGGCCACGTTTGGTTCACAGTGAGGAATAGAATGGGAGTAGGAATGGAATAGACTAAAAAATGGAGTGATGGATGATTGTGTTTGGTTGAACAATGAATGAGAATGGGAACGATAGTTTCATATATTTAGTATGCACTAATGAACATGAAAATGGAATGAGAATAATGTGTAAATAACCATACTACTCTTGACGTATATAATGGGGATTTGGGGGGCCTTACTCAAGTAAGGGCTTGTTCGGCGGGCAGGATCCGTGGTACCCGCGAGATGGTATCCGTGGGAGTGGATCCCGCGCGCGGCGGACGCCGAAAATGGGATCCGCCATCCCATTTTCTGGGATCCCGTGAGATCCAAACACACGGATCCCGCGAGCATCCAAACGAGCCCTAAGGGCCTGTTTGGCAAGAGGGCGGATCCGGAATTCACCCCGCGGATTCCAAAAACGGTGGACGCCGAAAATGGGATCCGACCGGGATCCGACGTCAAGGCCGACCCTGAGTTTTCCTGGGCTCAAGGTGGAAGATAAAAACAGGGCCTTGCAACCTTCTAAAATACATAAATTTTTTTCGCTTTGAAAACAAACTTTAAGAGAAACATATATTATTGAAAAAAATATAGCATTGTAAATCATCAAATAGAAAAACCACTTTGTCACGTCAAATATAATCTAGCAATCTTAATACAGTTTAACAAAATAGTATACTAAATTCAAATGAAAATAGAAAACTTATAAAAACCAAATCTGTTGCTACTGAAAAATCACCCTCTTTGCATTATTGGCAACAAAAGATTCAACCAAACTTGTGTAGTCAAGCTTGTCAATCAATTCATTTTCAATCGATAAAATAGCTAAATTGTTCAACCTTTCCTGTGATATGGTTGATTGAAGATAATATTTGATAAACTTCAGTTTTGAGAAACTTCTCTTGGCAGAGCCGAGGACTTACTATATATATTAGATAAGACTGCTTCAAAAACCAGTTTTTTTTTAACACTCCAATTCTCCATGTTTATATAAGAATCAAAAAGTGAAACATAAGTGTATAACCAGCAAGGGGTGCTAAATAAACCCTTGATCTCAACATCGCATCATTGTGAAAACAAAACTCAATTTATGCTGATGATAAAGACAAAAAGAAATTGAACAAAATAAGATGTCACAACATATGGAGTACTTCATTGCACGCCAGTGTAAGAAATTCCAAAATAATTTCGAGTTGAAACTAGAAACAACACGGTGCAAAAAAATCCAGATGCTAATAACTCAATTTTAAAACGCAATAAAAAAACAAGATGAGTAAATTGAATGAGTATGGCATAGGAGATGAACAATTCTGGGGCCCAGAAATTTTTTTCCTAAGTTATTATATATATATATATATATATTAAAAAAAAAAATTTTGGGCCACCCAGAATTGGGGGCCCAAGGCACAGGCCTTCTAGGCTTGCCTCAGGGCTGGCCTTGTCCGACGTTGATCCAAACGCGGGGATCTGCACATCCCTCCCATCGCTGCCAAACAGGCCTTAAGTGGATCTTGGCCGTCCAGCTCGTGGGCTCCAGTGTTCATTAAAAAAATGCAAAAGTCATCTCCCCGAACTCATCGTCGGACTCCGATCGCGGCCTCAAGCTTCTCACCGCCAGACACCGCCCTGGCCTCCCTCTGCGACCCCGACACCACCCAGCAAGCCCAGCCACTGCCTCTTCCCAAGCTCCCTCCGTTATCTCTCTCTCTCCCCCTCTGCTAGAGTTGCAGTATTCTCTCTCTAAAACTTCAAAGGAGAAGGAAAAAAATGGCGTTGGAGGAGGTGGCTACTACTACTCACAAGAGATCTCGGGAGGAGGTGGAGGATGGCGGGGCCGAGGCGTCGCCGGTGGCGGTGGAGTCGGCGAAGCGTATCCGCGCGGCTGACTTCCTGCTGGACATCCTCGACGATGAGTCCGGGGATCCCGAGATCCAGGACTTGGCGGACGTGATCAGGAGCTTCGAGGAGGAGATCGGGGGTATCCCGGCTGTGGAAGCGGCGGATCCGGGGATGGAGGACCGGCAGCAGCCGGGTCTGGGGTTTTTGATCGAGGCGTCGGATGATGAGCTCGGGCTCCCGCGGCAGTCGTCATCCGACGACGGCGGGGAGGCCGAGGCGGAGGAGGTGGCCAAGGTGGAGATGGCGGAGACAGCGGAGACTGGGATGGAGGGGTTTGGTGGGATGTGGGGGTTCGAGGATGACATGTACGACGGGTTTGGGTTCGGCGCCGGCGGTGTGGTTGCGGCCTCGAGTTCCGTCTTAATCTACTCTTCTTCTTTCCGGCCATGAAGAATACATGCATACATACATCATAACATGAGCTAGCATATCATATATGTTAAGAGCTTCGCATCTATGAGACGGGTCTTTGTACGGATAAAGATCAAGTATCTGGATAACTTATAGATCCAAAAAGGCCCAAATTTCTACTCGGCGTTACTCACAAGATGCCAAGCACCAACTGTTTAATTTCTTGAGTCACATATACGTACATGATCTATGGTCTCAATAAATCACAAAGACACAGAATACGTACGGATATTGATGATAGATACATGTATGGCCGGCCCGGCCATATATGGAAAGTTGTGTGATGACAAGCATACCAGGAGAGCTAGTCCGGTGACGACGCTCCAGGAGTTGCCGAGGGTGGATCCGGCCAGCTCCAGCTCGCCGAGGTGGCCGGCGAACATGACGGAGACGAGGGTGATGCAGTAGTACGATAAGTTGGTCAGGATCATGGGCAGCGCGACGTAGAGCTGAGACTTGGCCTCCTCCACATCCAGCAACCTCATGTACCATCTCTCCTTCGTCATCGTTCTCTCTCCATGATCTTCTCCCACACCTTGGAACTCATCCAGGAGGGGCTTTGAACTCATGGCTAGCTTCACTGCAGGCTGCAGCTCTACTCTCCCTCTTTTAGTTATATATATAAAAGAGGGGGAGGCCGAGACAGGAGGAGGAGACAGATGGCATCATGGCATGGAAAAATCATTTACATCGCCAACCGTAGGTACGGAATACATTTTATGGGCCACATGGACGATTTTGGTAATAGTGCTACAGTCCTTGTTTTGTTTTGGTGATTTTATTTTGCTAGAAACGGGGGTGAAAGATTAACCGAGAACCGAGGAGTCGAATTTTTTATATCCTATTTCTATCGGTCGATCTATTAATATTTTAAAAATGAATCGAATGGAATTCATCTTGGAAACTGAACTAAACTGAATCCATAATTTTAGAAATTTTATGGGCTTTTCTGTAAAAATAACTCCTCCTTCCATATGGATCGTCAATCCTCTCCTTTGGTCTTTTTCTTCTCTAAGGGCCTATTTGACAACCATCGTATGAGACGGATTAGATGGATAAGGGAATGGGCGGATTCTGGATACAACTGATCCATGTGTTTGGTTTGCAATGGGTCCTGAAATCCAAGATGGATCCGACCATCCTTATCCCGAATTTTATGGATCGCGGCATTCCGTCAGATCGAGCGAATGCCGCGATCGAGATCCGATCTCACGTTTCTCTCATCCCATACGGGATCAGCTCCTCATCCCAAAAGCCAGCTGCTCATCCCATTAAGCCCTACTCACCCCGAGAGCTCACGATGGTGAGAGGCGGCTCTCGAGCACCCCTCATTCCGCCGGCCTAGATCTGGAGTTTCCCCGGCGTCCCGGCGAGCTCTTCCTCCTTCATCCTTCACCGCAAGATCTCCTCCATCCTCCACCTCCCATCCCAAAAGCCAGCTCCTCGTCCCAAAGGCCCTACTCACCCCGAGAGCTCACGATGCCCTTCATTCCGCCGGCCTAGATCTGGAGTTTCCCCGGCGTCCCGGCGAGCTCTTCCTCCTTCATCCTTCACCGCGAGATCTCCTCCATCCTCCACCTCCCATCCCAAAAGCCAGCTCCTCGTCCCAAAGGCCCTACTCACCCCGAGAGCTCACAATGCCCCTCATTCCGCTGGCCTAGATCTGGAGTTTCCCCGGCGTCCCGGCGAGCTCTTCCTCCTTCATCCTTTACCGCGAGATCTCCTCCATCCTCCACCTCCCATCCCAAAAGCCAGCTCCTCGTCCCAAAGGCTCTACTCACCCCGAGAGCTCACGATGCCCCTCATTTCGCCGGCCTAGATCTGGAGTTTCTCCGGCGTCCCGGCAAGCTCTTCCTCCTTCATCCTTCACCGCGAGATCTCCTCCATCCTCCACCTCCCATCCCAAAAGCCAGCTCCTCATCCCAAAGGCCCTACTCACCCTGAGAGCTCACGATGCCCCTCATTCCGCCGGCCTAGATCTGGAGTTTCCCCGGCGTCCCGGCAAGCTCTTCATCCTTCATCCTTCACCACGAGATCTCCTCCATCCTCCACCTCCCATCCCAAAAGCCAGCTCCTCGTCCCAAAGGCTCTACTCACCCCGAGAGCTCACGATGCCCCTCATTCCGCCGGCCTAGATCTGGAGTTTCTCCGGCGTCCCGGCGAGCTCTTCCTCCTTCATCCTTCACCGCGAGATCTCCTCCATCCTCCACCTCCCATCCCAAAAGCCAGCTCCTCCTCCCAAAGACCCTACTCACCCTGAGAGCTCACGATGCCCCTCATTCCGCCGGCCTAGATCTGGAGTTTCCCCGGCGTCCCGGTGAGCTCTTCCTCCTTCATCCTTCACCACGAGATCTCCTCCATCCTCCACCTCCCGGGGCTGCGATCATTCGTTCCTCTCTGTCTTTCTTCTTCACCGGCGCTGGTGCTCCAGGAGTTGTGAGCCTACTGCTTCTGATCCCAATACGAGTCCAGATCTGAGGAGAGTCATCTAGCTAAGGTATTCCTACTTGAACTTGTATCATTTACAAGATTTTAGTGGATGACAACCTTCTTCATCAGAAGAACTCTTCAACTATATCCACTCTTCAGCTCAGACCTCTATTGAGCGCGCGTTTGGAGCTCTCAAGAATCGGTTTAAGATTTTGACATCGAGACCTTTTTATCCATTCCCGACACAAGTAGATCTTGTACTGGCATGTTGTATTCTCCATAATTACATCATAAGCAATGGAGGAGAGAGCGTGATACCGTCGGAGACCAATTGGGTACCTCCGGTTCATCCTCCACATAGGACACGAAGAGAGGAGAGAGCTGAGACATCAGAATGGCTAAGGAAGAGACATTCAATCACCCAAGAGATATGGACTAATAGGGATAGCTTATTATGACTGTGTTGTAATGGCATGTTGTATTGTGTCTTGTAATGGCATGATGTATTGTGATTCTTGTTGCGGCATCAAACAATAGTACTCTTTTGATTGATCTTAGTACTTTGTTATCTTTCAAATTTTCAAAATTGTTATCTTTGTTTGTCAGTTTTTAGTTAGTTGTAATGGCATGCTGTATTGTGATTCTTGTTGCGGCATCAAACAATAGTACTCTTTTGATTGATCTTAGTACTTTGTTATCTTTCAAATTTGCATCATTTGTTTCATTGTCTATGTTGTTTATGTATATTGTTATCTTTCAAATTTGCATCATTTGCTTCATTGTCTATGTTGTTTATGTATATTGTTATTTTTCTTCTTAATTTATCTTCACTTATATCAAGGAATGGAGCTTGATGCAACGGATGAGAGTAATAGCAGGAAAGAGAAATGAAAGAAGGTAGTGAATCAAGTACGATGGGATGATAGAGATGATTTTTTCTTAGAGAAGTTGGCTGAATTGACCGTAGAGCATGGTAAACTGAATACTACCGCTCTTAAGGCAACAGCTACTGCCATGACAGAGAAATGGCAACAGGTTATCACAGTTGATAACATCAATAATCACTTGCGAAAATTCAAGAGAATGTGGAGACGGATTACAAAGATCAAGGCGTTAAGTGGGATTGAATTTGATCTCAACACGAAGGTGATTATCATGGGCGTAGATGAGGCTGCAACATGGATAGCAGTAAGTAACATGAAAGTCATTAACAATGCTAATTGATTCATCTTAATCTATTTATTCTAAACGACTTATTATATTTCAAGCCAACCCCGACGATGCCGTCTTCATTAACAAACATATTGTTGGATACGATCACATGGCGATCATTTTGGGTGGCAGCCAAGCGCAAGGATCGTTTGCACGATCCTTCGCAGATCCATTGGCTACATCTCAAGAGGCTAGTAGCAATGCTTGTCGCATGGATACGTCCCAAACTACCTCGATGCCCCTTGATGCCCATAATGATGATCTTGACACTGAAGCCACGGATGATCAAACTTCTGTTCAGCATCCCTCGATGACACGTAATAATACTACGAGGGGGAAGAGCAATCGGGGAAAGAGTGCATTGAATATGGACGAGAAGTTTGATATGATGTTCTCGAAACTGGATACCATGAATGAAACTATGAAGGCTTCAAGGCTACGAGAGATCAACAAGGAATTATTTTCGGAGGTAACTTGTATGGTTCAACATGGTTACGAGGAGCAAGATCTCGTGGACGCTTATGATCAACTCATGAGGAATGGTACGGAAGCTAGATCTTTTCTAGGGAAGAGCGAGCGCTATCGCAAGATATGGATGGACAAATTCATAGCTAGTGCAAGAGGAGGTCCTAGTAATTAGTCTCATCCTGGTTAAGTGCTTTTCAGAAAGCTTGTTGGAGCTGTAATTTGGAAATTTTAACTTCTATGCTTGTGGAAAAGTATGTTTTGTTTGTAGTGTAGCTACAGGGAATGGTGTTTATTTTGGCATCGCTTTATGAAACAATATTTATGTTTCTTGTCCCTCAATATGTTTGTTTTGTTTGTGTTAGATTCGTGATTGACAGATATTGGTGGTTAGTGGTGCAGTTTGAAGGTTCAGTTTGTTCTTTCTCCTATCATTTCGATTTTAATTGTATCAATTTCAGATGAAGTTTAGTCTTAAGGGAATTGTTGGCTAAATATTCTATGGTGTAGTCATACATGTCTATTGTATTGTTGTATGTTGTAGCTTACTTGAAATGCCTTTGTTGTTTCTAATTCTGGTAAAGACAAGCTAACCCTTGCAAAATTATTCACTTCTTATGGGTTTCTTCTTCTGGGTCTGAAATTGGAGTTGTGACCGAGACAAAATTGTTCGACCTAGGGTTGGTTATTGTAAAGCTGAAAAACGAAACCATCACTATCTCTCTTTTAGCTGTTACTAGATACCATAATTTCCTACTTTGATGCCTAAGTGACATCAAAGAAAATGTCATGTATTGTTCTAATGTTATCCCATGTTTTGCTAAATATGCTACAAATATTTTTACCCATCTATATGGCTCTCACATTTAGAACTGTCTATTACTGTTTGGTGTCCATATAAGTGATGCTTCATGACAAGAACATCTTATGTTTTTCTCTGACTTCCTCTTTCGCTTGGTCAAAACAATTCCGGAGTTGCCACCTTGACTGGGTTTTGGACATGCAGAACTTCTGGCCTTGAGAGATTGCAAATTGTGTATGAGCTGCATTTCTAGCCAGCTCATAGAATAAATTAAGATAAGTTCCCTCTTGACACTTTGATTGCTGCCCCTGAAACAAACTAACAAACCTTTGTAAGGAAGCATAATTATGCAGTTGCCAAATCAAATCATCAGTTGTTAGAAATAAGATGATGTATCCACTGTCAACAGAAATTACTTCTTGATTATTACTTGGAGCAGTATGAGCATATGAGTATAGAATCTTGTATAATATTCTCATCAGAAATTACTTCTTGATTATTACTCAGGATTTTCTCAGCTGCTTATAGAGCTATGTGTGCCGATGTCTTTTTTATGCATTGAATACTATGCTATGAATCCTAAATTGCTTTTTTATTTCTACTATCTCCTTCAAACTTCTGATTCTTACTTGTACGGTACTATTTGATGCATAGGTATGGCTCCCTCGTACGTAGTATTTAGAGGGAGAAGACAAGGCATTTATCAAACTTGGGGAGAATGTCATGCACAAGTTTCGGGATTCTCTAGAGCTTGTTATAAGAAATACATGTCAATGGAGGATGCAGAGGAAGCCTACTTTGAATATTTTAAAAATGAAGACAAGAAATGTTTTGTTGCAAAAATTGAAGATCCGAAAATTACGGAGAAAGGCAATGATGCTTTATTGTGTTGTCTTCTTGTCTTTTGTGTTTCATGTGTTGTTGTTATCATTGGGTTACTCTTGTTTATCATTTATGATAAGGACTAATGTACGAGGCATGTATAGTTTGAAAGTTTGTAATTTTTAACTAATTACTACTTTGTAAGACTTAGAATGTCAATTTTATTCCTTGATAGAAATTGTGTATTTTGTTGTTTAAGTCTTATAATGTAATTGCACCAGAAAATAAATTGTATAGGTTTCGTGTATTGAATTAATAGAGGAGACTCTGCCCAAATTATCTTAGGAATTTATGGATTAAATTATTCGATGTGGTTGTTTTAAATAGGTTAGTTGGCTCATGTTCCGGTCCGGATGGGTTTTCTGGGTCGGGGCGTGACAAATATGCTATCAAAATCCATTCGATTCCAATTCAGATATTTATGAACCAAACACTAGGATCCACGGAATTAGCAGATTCAGCTCATTCATACCAGATAAACCAAACACCAGAATCAGCAGATTCAACTCATTCCATACAGTACAACCAAATAACAGAACCAGAATCCACAGAATCACCAGATTCAGCTCATTCCTTATTCATCTCATTCAGCTCATTCGTCAGATTCTGAGTTGCCAAACGCCCCCTAAGTTGATCGATCTCTAATCCTCTCATTCATCCCATTCTCCCCTTCTCCCCTTCTCCCCTTCACCTGGCTAAAGCTTAGAGAGAACGAAACACGAGGGCAGTACACCCTCAGCTTTCATAAATTTATTATTATAATTGTTCAATTGCTAGCTAGGGTTGTATCCCGTTTGTAGGCATGAGCGCCTATTTATTCGTTTATTCTAAACCGATGCTATGTTTACCCTTGGCAAGCTATGCGCTGCGCTTGGTCCTGTATAATACCTGGCATATTGTTGCATGCCTTATATGTGTGTATGATCATACATGACTTGTTTGCACTAGATACATTCCTAGGCTAGGAGTTGGCGATGGGTCAATCGTCGATCCGGGGGCTCGGGCAGCTCGGATCTACCCTTAGGACCCAAGGCTGGGTAGCAAGGTCTAGGATTGAATTTGTTGTAATAATATGTTGAATTGAGGTGACTGCCTAATCGGCTGCAAATTGTGTTGTTTGAGGTTTAGAGGTCATTCTGGGTTCCAGACTCAGTCTCAGTCCCATCGTTAGGAGGAGTGATGTAAAACTTACTAGTGGGTCATCTATCCCGGGACCGCTTCAAGGTAAGCACGCTTAACGTTGGAGTTTTCTAGCGGATCACTGCCATCATGGCTTTAAAACGCGTTTTGTCTTATAAGGGTTACTAATATTGTGAGAACATGTCCCTCCATTCCTGGGTCGACCGCCTGGGTCAGGCTCGAGGCTCGTTGTGGGCGACAAGGGCAATTTGGTAAATTGTGCCTTGTCGGCTTGTTTCACACCTGCGAATGCACACACTGACCTTGGTTGTGTTAGTGTTTGATTAGAATGGTTAGGTAGACCTGGGACCGAAAGATCCGAGCTTGGGCTTGCGTTTTAGCCCAAGTTTTGCTTTCTTGGCAAAGGGGATCGATCTCCTTTGGGAAGAAGATCGATCTTTCTTGCTAAGAAGATCGATCCTCTTTGAGAAAGGGATCGATCCTCCTATTCCAGCAAGTCAGGGCAGTTGAGCTGCGCAGGGCAGTTGAGCAGCGCAGAGCGGTTGAACTTGCCGTCGTCCTCCTTTGTCAGGAGAAGAGAGAACCTCTCCCACCTTCCCTGGACCTTCCCCTTCTCTTATCCTCCTCTTCTTCCTTCTCTTCTTCTTCCTTCTCCCTTCTTCCTTCTCCCTTCTTCTCTTCCACGGTTTTGGTTTTGTTCCTCTGTTTCCTTCCGGGGCAGCCATCTTCTTCTCCTTCGTTCTCCCTCCTCCGACCACCATTTTGGGAGCTTGAAAGCTTGTTGGATTCGTGGCAATGGGAGGAAGGCTCCTGGTGTGGTTTGGAACCTCGTGGGTGGCTGGTTTGCGAGGGATCAACCGAGGAATGCGCAGTCCGGTAGGTGTTCTACCTACATGAGTTAAATAAATGGGTTTAGTTAAATCTATCCGTTAGATCTTGATGAAATTATGTTGTTGAATGCATGTTGCTTAATATAGTCTCTGGTTTAAGTTTCATGAACTTTGGTTAAAATTTCAGTAGGATTTATGCATGATAAATCTCGGATTTCCGGTTTTCTGCTGTTCTTGAAGAACAGCCGGCTTGCGGTGAGTTTTTCGGCTTGTACATGCATGATCTTGGATTTTTATGAGAAATAAGAGTGGTAGATCTGTGAGTCTACTTTCCAACCCAATTGATTTTATATTTTTCCGATTTTTCTACGAGTTTTGGTGATTTTTATTCGAAACTGTGTCAGAGCAGAGTTGTTCATGAATAGTGCCACGGATGATCCATGGATCAACCGCCAGACTCCAAGGTCGACCGTCGCGGTCTCCACGGTCGACCGTGAGCCTGAAAATCAGCAAAATAGCGCCTCACGGTCGATCCGTTGATCGACCGTCAACCTCAGCTTTTTCAAGGTCGATCCGTTGATCGACCGCCAGCCTTGAATAGTGTTTTTAGTGGTTTTTGATCGGTGTTTTAATTTAATATTATATGTTCGAAGTTTTCGGGGTTGCTTCCCTTTACAGGGGTTCGCGGTTGACGGTCGTGGTACCGTCGTAATGCTGGGACCCGCTGCGGATCGGCTGGCAGCGGTTGGTAGTATCGCTGCAGCGATCATGTTGGACTTGTATGCTGCCTTGTCATACTGTTGCATGCCTACTTCTCTTGCTTGTGTATGTTCATAGCATGCATTCTCTGTTGTGCATTAGTTGCATAAGGTTAGGGCGTGGGTGATTTGTGGATCGCCGTCCCGAGGCTGGAAGTTTGGATTTAGCCTTAGGACCGGGGTTGGGTAGTTAGGACTCGGTTCGATTTGTGGTGTCCAGTCAACTTGATGATAGGCTTAGATGACTGGTACACATGTTGCTTGGTGATTATAGAGGTCGTGTCGGCCTTGAGTCAGATGCTGAGGTGTAGCCAGTGTCCCACTGTGCTGACCTTGTAGTGTCGGGTTCCTACAGTTGTCGTCGCCAGTGTTGTTCCTGCTACTGAGTGCTGCCCCTGGGCCTCAGGGACACGCGGTGGGGTTATGGGACCCTTGTATACACCCAGGTCTTACTCGAGGGTGACACTCTTGCGTTCCCCTTCCTTCTGTGTGACGTAGTGTAGAACCCTACTGAGCTTTATACTCACTTCTACCTGGGCTGTGTTTTACAGGTGCAGGCGCCAGCTCTTCTTCAGTAGCCCCTACCGGGCAGGTGTTTGGTGGCGCGGCGGCGTCTAGCGGGGTCTGAGGATCGGTGATTATCTTTCTACACTTTTGTTATAGTTAGTCTCCTACGGGAGTATGATGTATAAACTGTTGTAACCCCCTTTTGAGGTTTTGGATTATTATATTATAATTATTGAGGTTTAAATTTGTTGTAATATTCAGGGGTGCTTATGAATTGAATTGTGAAATCAGTAAGTTAGAGGGAACCCCTCGCCTTTATTTCCGCATTTAGTTAGTTTCCGGTTCGCGTCGCCTGGCCCGGTTGGGCTTTCGCGGGTCGGGGCGCGACAAATATACTTATTATCTACGTGGGGTTGCTTACCCGGTTACATGGTTCTGCCACATGCCCTCTAGCCGAACACTGACACCCAGGTACCCCGAGTCTCACACCGGGACTTTACTCTTCCTTCCTTTGTGAGCGTCGTAGTATCGAATCATGTCAAGCTTTTTGCTCACTCCTATCCGGGCTGCGTTTTGCAGGTGCATGTGTCAACTCTTCTTCTGAAGCTCCTAGTTGAACAGGCTCTTGGTGACGCGTTAACCCTTTGGAAGTGTTCGAGGACTTGAGTTTCATGTTTATCTTGTTGGAATGTATAATTTCTTTATGTAAGGCTTTTTGTGGTTTTATTATATGTCTTGAGGAAAAATTAGAATCTTGAATTATATTGGAGATTTTACTTTTATCCCCATATCAATTGTTAATTAGTTGTAGGGATAATTACTTTTGAATCCCGTAAAACTTCTTAAATTACAAATGTACCCCTACATTCTTTAGGCTTACGTATGTACCCCTGAAAACATTGAAAAAATATTAAACATACCCCTCCGTTTAAGTCCGTCTATCAATATAACTTAACCACGGTATAAATCCAATCACGGGGGAAAAAATTTACTTAATTAATCATACAAAGTTACTTAATTACAAATATACCCCAATACAAAGTTACTTAATTACAAATGTACCCCTACATAAGTGACTTTTGCCATGATGCCGTTAACAGCGTTAGGAATATTTCCTACTTATTCGCCGAGAAGTAACTCAGGGGGCATAGTTAACATTTTTTTCAATGTTTTTAGGGGTAAATATGTGAGCCCAAAGATTGTATGGGTGCATTTGTAATTTTAGAAGTTTTGGAGGATTCAAAAGTAATTATCCCTTAGTTGTATTATTTTATTATAAACGCATTTGATGGATTGAATAAATTAGGAACCCTAACGCCCTGGACTGGTTGTGCTTTCTGGGTCAGGGTGTGATAGTTTCAGTTTCGTTTGAGACTCTATCTGATCGTAATTTTAACTCTTTTGTACTTTAGGTGATTGTTTGAGCGACTGACAAGGGTCGGAGCATGACGTGGACCCCCATACTTAGGGAACACAAGTCGACTGCCTTCTTGAGGTAAGAGTTATCTCCTACAAGGATTGTGTGATTATTTGTGATATAAATGTATTGATGCCATGATACATATATATATATATATATGTGTGTGTGTACTTTAATAATATGATGTGTTTGTGCAATGCTATATGTCATGGTAATGTATTTGATGGGTTTAAAGCTTGTTGGGCTGGTTGAGCCTATTGTAAGCTTATCCATGTCATGTTATGTGAATATATATGACTATCTCTGCATGTATACATGATAAGAATTAATTGATTGATTATTTGTTTATCTGGTTTGCGCATACATGGTAGGAATGTCAGATCTTGTAGCTAGACTAGTCAGAGTCTAGGAACTGAGTCGATGACTTGATGGATGGATTTTGATCTCCGTATGTCGATCAAGGATTTGGATCTTAACTTGATTTGAGAATGTTATACCTAAACTAGTATACTGAGGCCGATATAAAGTCTAGAGGGGTCTGGGCTAGCTTTGACGGTCAGACGCGGCGTCTGTGCATGTAAGACTTACCCAGACTAGCCAGACCATACTAGGGTCAGTATATTAGGATAGGTTTGGTGTACACCAGTGTCCTAAACTGTTGTAAGGTGACTCCTATTGGGCTTTCGTGCTCATTTCTTGAGTTTTGTGCAGGTAGGCATGAGACCAGTGTATCTCATGGAGATGATGTATAGTGACGGAGCATCAATTTTAGACTTATCATATTGAGAGTTAGTTTTGTAGTAGGTGGAGAAATGAAAATTGTTTCCCTATTTTGTACTCTTTACCTTAACTCTCAATTTATGTATGATGACGCTTTGTATATGCTGGATTTTTTTTTTGGAGGACTTGTACATTGTAGTCTCGTGGCATGGTTATTATGTGCTTTGATGATTATACTCCTATAAACATGAAATCTGTAAATGAATGTTATGGAGCGAATGTGTCCCCATAGTCTATAATTCTGTTGTAAATTATTGTTGAAATATCACAGGATGTGTTGTTTATAAACTGTTGACAGGTTCTAATTGTGAAATTCAAGCGCCTATGCCCAAGGGTTATGTCAAAATTTTAAATTTTTCTTTATTTGGGATGAATTGGATGTTAAATTAGGGCGGCGCGTGACATGTCACCACTTCCCTTATTTTTTATTTTCTTAATAAGGCTTTTTTTGCATATCACAACCTATATTTTAGAGCTATTGCAGAAAACTACCTCTCTTATATATTGAATTTTGCAGAAAATTACCTCCCTTCTTGAATTAATTCGCAAAAAACTACATGCGGTAACCAGCCATCAACTTTCGTCCGTTTTATAGGCGAAATGACAATAATGCCCCTTGATAGATGTATTGTCACCCGAACTTGTGTATGGAAGGACATTTTGGTCATTAATAGGTCAAGTTAAGTTGACTTAACCATGATTGGGAAGTTGACGGTAGGTAGTTTTTTACAAATTAATTCAATAAGGGAGGTAGTTTTTAGCAATAACCTTAAAATGTAGGATGGCGATATGCAAAAAAAGCCCAAATATGTACTATAGCTTGAGTTAGTTGGAGTTAATTTATTAGACTATTTCACTCGTCCGACTGTGACCGAGTAACCGAATTTTTTTCTATTCTATTATTCGGTCTAATATTTTAAAAATGAACTGAATCGAATTCATGTGAAAACTAAACTAAATTGAATTCATGTAAACATGTAATCAAATTGAACCAAACCGAATTATATGTGTAGTTATTTAGTTGACAAACTATATTAAATTGAACTGAATTCAAGAACTATTTTGATATTGTAAAGATTCTCGGGACTAATGTGAAATTAAGGAAGATTTGATGAACTAATATTACATTAACCCAGTTATTGGTTATTCGATTTTAACAGAAAAAAAAACCGAATCGAGAAAAGAAATCTTGAAATGTAAAAATGGAAAGAACCAAACCTGACGAACCAAAATCGTTACGTTTAGTTCGATTTTTCGGTTTTGAATCGGTTTTGGTTCGGTTTTGCTCACCTCTAGCTGCTATCTCAAGAAAAATATAAAATGTGATAGTGTTAGAAGATAAATATCAATCTGTATATTTGCATTTTTTTCTTTCTTTGATACCCACTTGAGTTTCTGAGACAACCGGTGACTTAACATGGTATAGATATTCTTTGGTGACAATGTTTGATTGTTTTATTTCTTTAGTGATCTTGTAACCGATGAGTTTTAATTCAATTGTTATAAGTCATGCTTATCTTTACTTCTTTTTTTTCCTTTCTTTTATACCCACTTAAGTTTCCGAGACAACCGGTGACTTAACATGGTATAGATTTATTTCAAGAAAAATTCAAAATTTCGGCATGATCTTTAGGCACGAGCAAATTCTCAATTAATGCACAACTTGTCAACATGATTATATATTATGAGAATCCCTCCAAAGGAGTGGATTGTGTGGATCCGACATCTTGAATGTGGTATTCGCCTTGGGAGCATCTGATTAAGTCGGATGACCGAGTAAGCAATTCCACAACGTGTTTTAAAGCCGTGATGACAGTGATTCCTCTAGAAAACTCCATGTTAACATACTGGGAAGTGTTCCCGGTTTCTGTGGATGTGTCAAAAACGGGCAATATTATGTGGGAAGGGCGAGGGCGTTACATATATGACATTCAACCAAAAATCTTCAACAAATTCATAACCTTTGTGTCACCTTCGCCTCATAACATTTATTCACAAGTGACATATGTACATACATTAAATCCATCATATTTCATGTACATAAATGTATAATCATCAAAATACATAATAATTAAACCATAAGATCAAGGTAAATAGTACAAAAAGAAATCGGGATACAACTCTCATCTTTCTACCCAGTACAAAACTAACTCTCAATCATGTAAGTATAAAATGACTCATCGTCACTATTTCACTCATCTGACTATGTGATAGAAACTTAATTTCCCTATTAAGAATCAAAGATAGAATTCCTCTGTTAATGACAAAGGAGACCCCAAATCTTCCAATTTATGACCGGAAGAACCCGTACTCTTCTTATGGATGAAAACCCCCAAACAAGACAATAATAGCATAAAAAGAAATATAACCCTAGACTTCACAAACTCTTGCTTAAATAGAAGTATGCTCCTAATCCTCGCCGCACGGTTTCGGCGGAACCCAAACCCACATAATGATACCTACGACTCAACTCAACCGTAGTAATTAAACTAAGACTGAACCCAACATTCTCATAACTCCTGCTTGTAACTTGTACTTGGATTTGGCTTCTTTGCTCGATCGAAGCTCGTGGCTCTGTCACTGTCGCCATGGGCCTGAAATAAATGGTCTCGAACCATGTGTCGGCTGAGCCAGCTCGGTGAGTATTTCAATTATTCAGATTATAATTAACCTTTTTTTTCGGTTCTTCTAGATTTTTTTTTTGAATATTTTAGCACTACTTGTCCAATCTCCATCCGATGAAACGACACTGAGATAAAAAATAAATAAAATAAACTTGGAAAGATCATTCTTGGACTCAAACGTACTACCTCCGCTACTCTTCGAGACCACAAGTTTTACGGATAAGATTGTGCCTCGTTACTGATAGAGAAAAAAATAGCATGACTTAGTACTCGTCATCCTCGTTTGATTCAGGGTTAAGAAGAATAAAATTATGGGTTAGACAGGGTTAGAAAAAATGAGATTAAAAAATAAAATAAAAAAAGATACGTGAAATAATATTAATCCTGTAATTATTAATTTAATATTTAAATAAAAAGTAAAGATAATGAGATAGAGTTGTTTGGACTTCTCTATTTGAAAAGTCAAGCCCGATGGCTAGGGGTGGCAATTTGGGTCATGACCCGTGAACCCGACCCGACCCGAGATAAACGGGTTTGGGTTTGGTATAAACGGGTTCGGGTCATAAACAGGTCGACCCGTTTATAAACGGGTCGGGTCGGGTTGACCCGCGGGATAGGCGGGTCAACCCGTTAACCCGTACCCACTACTTACCCAACCATCTACCCACTTACCTGACAGCCACCTACCCACTTCCCTAACCCAGCCACCTACACAGCCACCTACCCACTTCTCTAACCCAGCCACTAAGGCTCTCACCCTCTACTCCTCCACCCCCCCCCCCCGGCCGCCCGATCTCCCTCTCCCTCCGGGCCTCCGCTCCTCTCACCCTGTCCACCTCCTCCCTTGCCTCTCTGCTCCCCCCCTCTCCACGGCCTCCGCCTCCGCCCGGACCGCCCCCCACTCCTTCCCGTCGCCTCCACGGCCTCCTCCACGCCCCCCACTCCTTCCCGTCGCCTCCACGGCCCCCACTCCTTCCCGTCCTCCACGGCCCCCGCCTCCGGCCCCCACTCCTTCCCGTCCTCTACGGCCTCCGCCCCCCAAGGCACTCCTTCCCGTCGCCGTCCTCCACGGCCTCCTCCACGGCCTCCGCGAGGTCACCTCAGCGCCGACCACGACCACGAAGCTCCACTGCCATCCAGATTCGTCCAGATCCGGCTACATCCCGGCCAGATCCGGCTGCTTCCTCGCCGCTACGACTCAGATCCGGCCAGATCTGGCTGTTTCCGGCCAGATTCGGCCAGATCTGGCTGTTTCCTGGTCAGATCCGCCGAGATCCGGCTGTTTCCGGCCAGTTTGTAATTAGTTGTAATTTAATTGTAATTAGTTGTAATTTAATTGTAATTTGATATGATTGCTGGTATGGTTGTAACTTGTAACTATTGAGGATGTATTTTAATCAGATTGTAATTAGTTGTAATTTAATATGTTTAATTGTTGTTAAACGGGTAGATCTGACCTCACCCGGCCTGACCCATTTAATAAATGGGTTAGGCGGGTCGGGTCGGGCTGACCCGTTTATAAATGGGTCGGGTTTGGATTGATAAACCTGACCTGTTTATTAAACGGGTCGGGTTCGGGTTGGGTGTTTTGTTAAACGGGTCAGTGTATGACCCGACCCGAACCCGACCCGTGAACCCGAATTGCCACCCTACCGATGGCTAATACAAGAAGCTTCTGACCTATGCTAGACAAATTATTGACAGACGGGTGACAAGGTTCAGC
Source organism: Narthecium ossifragum (assembly GCA_963920575.1). Classification (NCBI taxonomy): domain Eukaryota; kingdom Viridiplantae; phylum Streptophyta; class Magnoliopsida; order Dioscoreales; family Nartheciaceae; genus Narthecium; species Narthecium ossifragum. The sequence continues at coordinate 20,503,247 of OY986972.1, forward strand.
TAATGAGACAAGAAAGGCATTATAAATTATTGAGCGCAAGGAATACTGATCCTTTCTTTGAAATCAATCATGAAGAAATCTATTGTGAAGAGCTTTTTCATATAAAAGTAGCTATAAAAGTGATGTCTTAGGCTTCATTCATGAATGTTAGTAATGAAACATCACGTGGGAGTTAGGTGTTGCTTTCATAGAGTTGTATGGAATCACATAACGTCTACGTAGCTTTATTGCCTCTTATTTGAGAGGGGATAAGTGCTTGACTTAATGTGTGATATATAAGTAAGATAAGGAAGTCCATGATACTATTTTAAGTTTATGAGGCTGAGAAATTGAGCAATTGGCAGTCTCATAATTCCGTTAATTGTATAAAGTTGAGGAGATCGAATTGAAAATTCAAAGATTAGTGCAAAACATTGCTTTCAATATAATTATCAACAACTCTTTTCATATCATTGGTTGATATAAAGCCCATAGTCTAATAGGCAAATTGGGACATTAGTTTTAAGTTTGACTACAAAGAAGCATCTAAACATTTTTTTTTTTCTAAGACAAAGGAGGAGTGAATTTGATTAGGATAAGCATCCTAGCAGAGATGCATTAATCATTTTAAGGTGTGACTGGAGTGTTTTGCAATGATGTGAAATCCATATAATTTTACAATGGTGCATTCGCAAAGTGCTCATCGCATAATCAATAATCATAGTATTTTAACTAGAAATGATCATTGACAAATTGACAATAATATGATTCACTTTATGAGTATCTTGAGATAATTTACCCTCAAACAATTACTTTGCATATATGCTCATTAGAAAATGACAATGATGTTTTGGTCAATTTTCACTCTAATGATCATAGTATTTTAATGATATGAAGCCTCTCGCTATCCATAACACAACACGTTTTGTCATTTAAATATTAGAATCTAGACCAATTTCACCAATTTCAATTTCAGAACCTAACCAATAGAACAATAGAATCAGTGAATTCCCCTAAAGCTGCGTGAATGAATTGGCCCACTCAACCTTCATCTGCTCATCACCACTCGACCATCGTGCTGAAGTGCTAATATGCCATCATAGATGGTCAAGTTATTGCCAAGAGTCAAGAACAGAGCCATTCATAGAGGAGTGGGGACATCCATATAAAAGACAGCTCATGGATTGTCCCATACTTCCTCAAGAGCCCTGTTGATGTTTATCATCTTCAACCTCAAGATTCGTCACTTTCTTATACAAATCACTGGCGAACTAGCACAGTTTTAAAACATTTGAATACATCGGTCGCTTGCTGCTACACATCACAAACACCTTCTAGGTATTTCCATAAGAGCTTTGCTCAGATGAGAGAGTGATCATTTGGCCTGAGTCACAATGATCAGAGGATGTTCTAACCCTGCTTTGCTTGAACAGAATTAACCCACAATGGTCTCAAAGGCAACACTGGCTCTTTATATACAAACCCTTCAGAGAAACTCTGGTAAGAGAGGAAATTAATTTTTTTTTGACCAATTAAGCCCGAAGGCTACTGGGTACAAATCCACTTACAACAACTACAAGTCAACATCAACTATCAACTACTGCTTGACCAGGCAACGTCACCGCCAAGCGTCTTGCATTTTTTGCTACCCCATCTGCCCGCAAATTAAAAGAGCGGGGGATGTATACAAGAGAGAATTCACAAAGCCTACCTATACTCTCCCAGATCTCCCGTACAACTCGGGCACAAGATTCAACCCAAGGAGTTTCATTATGAACAATCCCAACCCCAATTAAAGAATCCGTCTCTACCTTTAGTCGCTGTACACCTCCCTTCTCCACCAAAAACAGAGCAAACTGTAAACCCTTCAGTTCCGCCTCAAGCGACGATCCCACCTGCTGCACAGTCGATTGGGACCACAGCACAACATCACAATCATCTATACACACAACTCCCAAGCCTGCAACGCCCTCCTCTGCATTGAAGGAGGCATCAACCTGTAACCGCATCCCACTCCACGCACCAACTTCAACAATGCTCTGTTTCTTATGAAGTAGAGTATATTCTCTCACTTGCCAATAGACAGATCTGATTAATTGTCCCAGGTCCCTCGCTTCCTTACCCACAACAACAGCGCACCTTGTACGCCATAAATTCCATAACGTGTAAGCGACGACAGATTTAAGAAGACGGGTTTGATCCAAGGATGAGGACCTACCCAAAATATCAAAGCAAGCTACAAGCGTCAGCTCCTCCGCGATCACTCCCGATCCCTCAAGCACTCCCTTCCAAACAGACATAGCACACGGACATCTTATCAGAGCATGCTCCATGGATTCCACTTCAAGATCACACCTCGGGCAACGGTCATCGCAACTCAGACATAGAGCCCAAAGCCTATCCAAGGTTGGAAGCTTCTCATGTAGCAGTTTCCACAAAAATTGTTTCACTCTTGGACCAGCCGGAGCTCCCCAAACTCTCTTCCACATACCAGGATCCTCACAAGGCGCTTTAGCTCTGGCCATAAGGAAAGAATAACAAGAAGAAGTGCAAATCTTCCCTTTAGCTGCCCACATCCAACGCCAGGAATCACCTTCTGTGGCAGGCCGTACTGGGATAGAGAGCACCTTCTCAGCCATGGACTCATTAAACAACCCACAAACCTCAGTAGTGATCCAACAGCCATCATCCTCCAATAGATCCCCCACCGACCAATCAAGCGCACCATCCATCACTGCCATTGGGCAGGGAATGCTCTTTAAAGGCCCCTCAAGAACCCACCAATCCTTCATCACATTCACAGAGCTTCCTACTGCAGGGAACCATCGAAGACCAGCCCGCACCTAGCCTGCAGCCTCACAGACTGACCTCCAAAGAGACGACGCGCACCGCGGAGCCTTCTCAGGTGGCAATGCTCCTAGAAAACTGTACTTGGCCCTCACAATTAAGTTCCAGATAGAGCACCTGCCCTCTAACAGTTCTGCCACTTTTTTCATTCGGAGTGCTTTTTGCCATAAACACAAGTCGCGCAAGCCCAACCCTCCTTCCAGCTTTGGCCTGGTAACTCTATCCCAGGCTACAATAGACAGACTACCTCTCTTCCCCTGCAAGAGATAGGAACGAGTCAACGACATGACTCTCCGAAGCACTAAAATAGGGACTGGTGTTGCCGTCATGACAAAAACGGGCAGCGCCTGAATCACCGCCTGCACTAGAGTAGCACGCCCGGCCTCCGACACCTTCCTAGCTTCCCAGGATGACAACTTCTTTTGAACAGACTCCAACAACCCATTAAAATGTTCTGCTTTTAAGTCTGTTTTCATCGACAGGCACCCCCAAATAGCGCCACGGTCCCTTCTTCTCCCCGAAGCCAAAGCACTGCGACAAGACTCTTCTCCTAGTCCTCGAAGCCACAGGTGAAAACTTAATACAAGACTTCTCTGGATTAGCCTCTAGCCCCGACATAAGCTTGAACATTCGCAGTGCATTCAACATTTTCTTAGCTTCCAATCTCCTAGCCTTGGAAATAAAAAAACAATCATCAGCAAACAGCAAATGATTTATATGAATACCATCATTACCATAACAGACTCCACGAGGTGCTAGCAAAGGTTGTTGCAAGATTCTACTCAAGACCTCTTGAACCAAAAGAAACAGGTACGGGGATAATGGATCCCCCTACCTCAAGCCTCTCTTAGAACAGAACAACCCATGGACCTTGCCATTGATAATCACAGAGAAGCGAGCCGAAGTCACACACTCCATAACCCAATCCACCCATCTTAAAGGAAACTGCATTTTCATCAGCACTTCTCTAAGAAACCCCCAGCGAACCGAGTCGTAGGCAGAACGCAGGTCTATCTTGACAGCCATCAATGGATCTGACTTTGGAGCATATTTCAAAGAATGAAGAAGCTCCTGAGCAGCACCTATATTATCAAAAATTGATCTCCCACAAACAAACGCAGATTGTTCGAGACTTACCAGGGAGCCTAAGCATGATTTCATTCGGTTGGCAAGAATGGAGGAGATGAGTTTGTAACCAACATTGCACAAACTAATAGGCCTAAAATCCTTGATCCTCCTAGGATTCTCACGCTTCGGAATAAACGTTAAGAAGGTGTCATTCCAATTGGTTGGAAGTTTACCTGATTCAAAAATTTCTTCACTAAATCCACCACATCTGGACCAACAACATCCCAATGCCTCTCATAAAATTCTGTAGGAAACCCATCTGGACCCGGAGTCTTATTATTTCCCATCCTGCCCAAAGCATCTAAAATCTCTGCTTCAGAAACAGGGGAAATCAATCCCTCATTCTCATCCGTAGACACCACTGGCAGCACTGGAAGAGCCAACATTCTCCTGCGTGGAAGATCATGCCAAAGCTGCTCATAGAACTTAATGAAGGTATTAGATATATCGTCCTGGCTATGCAACACCTGACCCTCATCACCCAAAATTTCCTCAATTCGCGTACGAGAGCCACCACCCTTCAAAGATTGATGAAAAGATTTGGAGTTTCGGTCACCTTCAAGAACCCACCTCTTCCTCCTAAATTGCCCAACATAGGAATCATGTTGTCTATACAGCGCTTCAAGTCTATTTTCCAGCATCAGCTGGCTATCTTCATCTGCTTGAGACAAAGGACCCTCCTCTTCCTGCAAATAAAGACTTTGCAAATGATGCTCGAGATTTCGATGAGAGTTCACCAGGTCAAATGCATCTTGTTTACTCCAAGACTTCACATTATTCCTCAGCTCCATCTGCCTGCCTTTAAAAACAAACTGCTTCAAACCCCGTCTAGCTCGTCTCAATGCATGAACCACCGTTTTTCTAAAGGTAGGGTGCTCAATCCAAAACTGTTTCAGACGGAAGGGGCTTGGTCCCTCCATCTTCTTCTCTTCTTCAACACAAACTAGTAAAGCACGATGATCCGACCCATATTTATTGAGGCGGTGAATCCTCGCGCCTGGGAACCAAGACCGCCATTGCTCATTACACAGACCACAATCTAATCTCTCAGAAACCTTCCCAGCCCCACGAAGCCTCTTATACCAAGTGAAAGATGGCCCAAGAAACCCCATATCAATCAAACGATCACCCTCTACAAACGATAGAAAGTCACTGACAGCCCTTGTGTATTTGAACTCCTTACCACCTCTCTTCTCAGACGGCGCCAAGAGAACATTGAAATCACCAATAATAAGATGAGGCCACCCCGTTGCATTTATCTTCTGCAAGGTCTCTCAAAGCATCAACCTATCCACACGATTACGCGCCGCGTACACCGCCAAGAAAAACCACTGTCCCAACTCTGGTGAGGTCACAGTACCATGAATTGCCTGATCCATGAAACTCCTAAAGGAGACTCTTCCCATAGACACCTTCCAAACCGTTAGGATGCCCCCGTGACGCCCCCTGGACGGCAGCAAAAAAACACGCCACTCCTGGCCTAACTTCTCTTCAATACTAGGAACATGCTCCTCTCTGATTACAACCTCCAGAAGCACCATTAAATCCGGCTTCTTCATCTCACACACTCTCCTCCAAGTTTGAACTGCTCTCACAGGACCAATCCCATTGCAGTTCCACACTACAATTTTAGACATTAACAAGAGGGTGAGGGGCCCCCTCAGGGCTTAGGTACCTTAACCTCTTGCTCTTAACATGTCCACTTTCCTCCCTTACCACCTCTGCCATACACTGATCAGCTGGAGGCACTGTAGCTAAAACCATTTCTCCTCCGCTACCTTGGAACCCCGGCGGTCCTGGATCATCCTCATCCTCCTCCATCAGCTGAGGGCCCTTAGCAAACGCCTTGCGAGCAGCTTCAGGAAGCTCCTGCATCAAGGCATTCTCTAGCACACCCTGGCCGATGTTGTGAACCTCATCGAGGATAGCCCCATTCGCCTCTCCCTGTCCAGAATCCCTCCAATCCCGCCTCATCGAAGAAGGACCCTGTTCAGTAGGTTCAACACCCTCCTCACAGGACAACGGCGGTTTATATCCACGAGGAAATACTAGTGGACCAGACCGAAAACCAAGCCCATTACTCCTCACAAACGCAGCCCGGTCCTGAAGTGATAGAGAAATAAACTCATCAAACTTGACGCCCCCCGACCCATCATGCTTGAGAAGGATCCTATGAGAAATCCTCGGCCCACCACTCCTCTCTAGCCCATTAGTTGCACGTGCTTTCATATTTCCCAGCTCACCAAGTTTGCCTTGCATATGCTCCATCTTCCCAGCTGGAACCATGACGTCACCCTTGTCAGGAATCTTCCGCGTGGCAGCCTCTCCACGCTTGACCCACACCTTCACCAATGGCGGTTGTACCGGCCTGGAGGTCTGCTGATCCTGCACCCCATAACGTACTCCATCATCTTCCTTGAGCTCTCCTAGCGCCTAGAAACAGCTACCCTGTGCCGCCGCCCTCCCTGCCATCCCACCAGGCTGCCGCCCTCGGCGCCAAAAGGACTGCACCGTGCGCCACTCTCCCCCAAAGTCCTCACTACCCCTCTCAGAGTTTTCCGAGCTCATCACCTCACCTCTCACCACCGGTGACCCCAAACCTCCAACCGAGGAAGAGGAACCATTCCCATCACTTGCTCCACCATCAGAAACCCCAGGCATAGCACTATCCACCAAACCCTCCGCTGAGCTAGGTACCTCCCCCATCTCTACTTCCACCGGCAAGGCTCCCTCCTTCGACCTCCCATTCCCCACACCAAGCTCCTCCCGTGGACACCACCGTGGCCAAACCGCCCACACACTGCACAAATGACCACATTCTCGTAAATAAACGGTTGGGTAAAACACCCCTTATCAACCTCCGGCCTACCCAGACCCACAACTGTGCCTATCCTTGCCGGCTTCTCCAGATCAACCTCCACACAAACCCTAGCATACCTACTCCGATCAACACATGTAGTCGCCGCATCAACCGCCACCGGCGTTCCCGCCCTCGCCGCCACAGTCACCAGAGCTCCCGTCTCCAAATACTCCTGAGGTATTCCCGGCATCCTCATCCACACCGAAATCTTATCAAAGTCCGCCGCCGTCGGCCTAAAGCAATCCCTCCACCGGAGCAACGCCAGAGTTTTCCCATCTACAAACCACGGCCCCCCAGTGTACACCATCACCAAGTCCTCCTCAGAGGCAAACTTGAACACAAAGATATCATCTGAACGATCCGTCACAATGAAAGGCTCCTTCGTCCTCCACATACCAATCAGCCGCCGTCGCAAGAACTCCAGCCCGACACCACCTCCCACAAACCGCCCAAACAACGAGTGACACCAACGCTGTCTTCCCTGTTCCAGCACCTCCTCCGGTACAACCGCTCGGTTCAGATAGAGATTCTGGATCTTCTTCAGCTCACGCTCCGAAATCATCTCACAAAAGTTCCGCCTAAACCCTGCAATCTGCGCCCAAGACAATGAGCTCCCTGCGCCCCACCGCCGGCCACCAACCGCGCCCGCCTCAGCCCCACTAGCATCGCCCTTGTCCGGCGGGACCGGCTCTGGTCCCGGGATCAACGGCGGCCAGTGCTGAGCAGGCCTGAGTCACAATGATCAGAGGATGTTCTAACCCTGCTTTGCTTGAACAGAATTAACCCACAATGGTCTCAAAGGCAACACTGGCTCTTTATATACAAACCCTTCAGAGAAACTCTGGTAAGAGAAAGGAAATTAATAAAACAACAAACAAATAACATACCTTCGCTGGATTACATGCCTGCAGCTCCTATCTGACTATACATGTGAGTATATCTACAAAGACTACAATGTACACCTAATTAATAACAATAGTGAGTGCAGTAATTGGTACCAACAGCAAACATTAGCAATTATCATGGTTGTGCATCAGCTAAGATTTAGTTTCACTTTCTGCTGCTGCCACTTCTTCTTCTTCTTCTTGTAGTTATGAAGAATCTCAGTCCGCTCAGAAGGTAACGCAGAAAGCAGCCACCTGCTAAATTCTAGCTCCCCCATGCCCATGTGCCGAGCAATGAGGCTGAATTCACTTCGTTTCTTCTCTTTGGAAAAGTTCTTGGGATCCCAGCTTTTCTTCGTTATTCTACTGGAGCTCTTTATCGAGTTTTCTCCTGTTAAGGCTATTTGATCTTTCTTCGCTTGAGAAGAAGGGCCCATGTTGACCACATCTTCATTTCGGTGTCTATAAACTATGCCTGTGAAGAGAAACCAGAGTATTGCCAGAAAATTACAGTTAGACTAACTAGAATATAGGTCCCGCATAACAAATAAAAATGCACAGAATGTGGCAGGTTAAAACCAAAACAAGTTTAGATTGGCTGAAAGGGGCTATGAAAATCTTCCATTTTTACACCATAGTGGTTAGTGCCATATGCGATAAAACATGCAACTACTCAACAGCCAATTTTATTGTGCAAATGATAAAGCCAGTATCTACACTGTCCAAATGATAAAGCTGAGAACAGACATTGTGGTGTCATGGTCACAAAAGTATAGCTTTACAAATATTATGCACCTCAAATGATGGATACCAAAGATCAATCAAAAGGCAAAAAGATACATTGTTAATGACTAGAACCAGTTTTGATAGATTCCAAAAGAGGCCTTTCCTCCTTTTGGGCATCTATTCCAAGATCTTGAATGCTTCTTCTTGCTGTTGCATCTAGCTAAAGTTTATACGATAACACTTCGTAGAAACATACCCAATAGTCAGATGGCCATTTTGCATCACATCATGAAAGGTCTGACTAAAATAATTCTGGTAAAGCTTAATCAGGGAGCATCTCTATTGGAAAATGCCTACGTGATCTCAAATTAGACACCATAGCATAAGACCAAGAAGAAACTTGCACATTCATAGGCCTCAAAACATCTTACCTTCAAGAATAAGGCAGTAACACACCTGACTGGATCTATAATGTTCAAAACTGATAGAAACTTGCCTAATCCTCTTTTAAGATAGAAGGGAAAAGAGTGAGACAAACTAAAGACTACAAAAGTGAAAGTGGCATTTCTTGCCGCATTCATCAAATAAGTGCTTTGAATGAGACAAATTAGAAAACAAGATGTGCATAATGATTGAATAACCATGAGACCAATTGGATTATGAACAGCTAATATGAATCTATTTCTTTGATGACAATGATCCCCACAGTAGATAATTCTACATATTTTACGCAAAGTGAGCTTTATGGGAAGCAAAAGAAAAAGAAGATATGAATATATGATCTTACCCAAGTTGTCAGTCTTCGTTTCATCTTCCAAAGCCGAGGGCGGCTCAGCACATTTGCTATAGAATGATAAAATATTTGGTTCTTCTGAATGATGATCATGAAATTTTGAATTGATTAGCAAGGACTGGATGTCAGCAACCTTTTCATGTTTTGGTGGATCCACAGTGGCATACGAGTGTTCATGTCCTTTCTCATGCTTGCCATGCAGCTCAATGATCTCGCTAGTAAAAAGTTTCTCGGATAGATCACGGAAAAGATTGCAGATTCCGAACAGCTCACCTTGAAATTCCTTGCAATCCTATCAAAGAATAACGGAGTTGGGGTCATGAAATCCAGCCTGATGCATCTAAAGATATACTACATACAATACTACATACAATACTACATACAACTCATATTCGAGGAGGCAAACAGCATTTCCAGAGCAGTACCTGGACTCCTTCAAAGTAACGTTTTTCCATCTTTCCAGAAACAGCAATATTTGATAGCTGTTGTTTATACACCTGCCGAGAGTACACAAGTTCTTCAAGGGATCCAGCTGCAAGAAGACGAAATACTACCACGTGCCGTTTCTGTCCATAACGAAATGATCGATCCTGCGCTTGTAAATCTTGTGCAGGGTTCCAATTTGGATCAAAAATCACTACACGGTTTGCACTGACCAGATTCAAACCCAAACCACCAGCTCGAGTTGATATAAGGAATACCTAAGATGAGATGCACATGTAATCTGTCAGATAGGTCTTCTTTATACAGAAAATCTCAATTTAAGGCATGACCTGCTTACTCGGACTTCTGTTAAAATCATCAACAAGTGATTGACGCAAGCTCATTGGAGTTGAACCATCAAGTCTTGAAAAGCAATAACCTTTCCGTATGAGAAGCTTCTCAAGTATGTCCAGCATCCTGTACACAGACAACGAACTTATGGGGCAATAAAAAAGCAAAAACCAAGTGGCATACCTATATCTATAAACAATTACAGCTACTCCAAACTTATAACAGTTGGCCATCAGGAGTCAGATTTTAATGAATTAAATACTGCATGATCCAGAACTAGAACAAAGGAAATCCTTATACAGGATGTCTATGAGGTCATAACTAAGTGAACTTGGTAAAATTCTTCACCTTTCCATGTACTTTAGCTTGCATCCTATCATTACGATAATTCAGTAACAAGGGAAAGAGTGATTGCTGATGGCCATAACAAAGAAGCTTATCAAGAATGCGCATCCTGTCAGTATTTGTAGTTGCAAAGAAATAGCCATTTGGTGCAGGCTACAGTAAGAGACCATCGGCAAATTGCAAGGCAGATTTCATATGTAGAAGAATTGTAATAGAAGAAACCTCAGTCTCATGAAGAAAATTCTTAAATGGTTTTCTAGCACAACACCAGTTCACATCCCTGGATTTTACGAACAAATAACCTGTACAAAGTAATAATCAAGAAACAAAGTCTGTTCCATTGTATTCAACTGTAGCTAACAAGGTTCCGAGAATGTCTAAGTACAACATTATCATAAAGAAAATGATTTTTACACTCCACATGGGGTTGTGTTGAAACAAATCTATGTGGTTGCTCATGTGGCATATATAAAATGACACTTCTACTCTGATCTGAATAGTCCAACATGGATAGATGTTTTCGTTTGGCGGCAAATTATCAAAAAAAAAATATCCCGAGGACTGATTTTTACACAAACTCAAGTAGGGTTGTTCACGTGGCTGCTGATTTGGCATAACAGGTGCTTCCACATGTTGTGCCAAATGAGCAACCACGTAGGGTTGTGTGAAAAACAACCCTACTTGGGTTTGTGTAAAAAGCAGTACTCTATCATAAAACATGTTAACTTCTGGACGTCCTCATGCTATCATGTAGAAACTAATAAACACTGAGAGCAGTACTTCGACAATTTGGTTCATTAATAAAACAAATACCACCTACTTTCAAGCAAAATATCTGCATCCTATAGCCACTCAACATTGTCAGCGTGTGATATAACCACTGACTTCCTAAGTGGGTATATAACCATTGACATTTCCTCCACACAATTCCTTGTAATTGGTATATACCTGAGTTCTTGTCTCAATTCACGATGGTTAGCATCTGCATATTTGATTGGACTGTAAGCGCACATAAGCTTCCACGATCAACAACTTTCTCCCCAAGTGGGGGTATAAACCTAAATCTTGCCATCATTGGCCACTGCTTGCATGTAGAACACCTATCCGCCTCCCAAAGTGGTTATAAATTGACACCAAAGTGGTCATAAAGTGCACATAAGCTTCCACGATGAACAACTTACTCCCCAAGTGTGGGTATAAACCTAAATCTTGCCATCATTGCCTACTGCTTGCATGTAGAACACCTATCCGCCTCCCAAAGTGGTTATAAATTGACACCACTGACCATGTTAGTTTTTCGTACACCAATCTACCCTCTAAAAAGGTGTAGGTTTTAGAACCATTCAGTACAAGTGACATTTACATAACTAATTGCTCTGTGTGCTACAAACCTCATATTAAAATACCATCTTGAAACTGGTGACGGGATTACCATGTTTGGCATCCATACTGACTACATAAGATAAGAATTTATCTGAAATGTCCACATCATCAAAGTAGATCGTCATGATTATGTCACATATCAGTCTGTAAGTTATTATTGGAAATTGTTATTCATAAGCTACAATCCAGTTTCATAGAAGAACTTCATAAGCGTTTATCTGATATGATAGCAATCACCAGACCAGATCGCCATGGATGTGTCACATGTCAGTCTGTAAATTATTATTTGAAATTTATTCATAAGGTACAGAAATCAACTAACGATATACTCAAGTACTAAAACAATCAACAATTATCGACCCACATCCTCCACCTGTTCATCAAATCGACAAACAGATCCTCCTCCACAAAACACTATGGCATTAAATCAGATCAATAACAATCCTCATCAAGAATATCTATTAACTATTACCAAATCAACTAAGCTTGAGATTCGCTTTGGCTGCCACTTTTTTTTTAACTATGCAAGAGAAGTACAGAGAGGAATGGGATGAGTGCCAATCTTCTTTCCTTTGGGAATTGTATTGAACTTTCCTTTCTTTATGAAGGTTTAGCACTAGGCAAGTAAGCTAAGAGGACTCTAGCTCAGTGCAAAGTATTTAGATTAAAATAGTAGGGTCAAACTTCCTAGCAAGTGATCAATCAAATCAATAACCCTGGAACTAATAAATGTCTACTCATTTCAAAACACAAGAATCAATATAGTTTAATAACTACTCAATTGTGGATCCCTCATCTATTGACACTTTCATGATGATCATTTTATTGATTATGTGAACTCCCAACCAAGGAATACCGTGTTGGCACGTGTCACTGGCCATCATGGCACATGCCAACCGGCACAGGAGTTGGCAATAGCTAAGGAATCACCAGCCTCAATCACCCCCATTGGCACGAGCACATACCAGTTGGTATCTACCCGTGCCGACCAACACAGGGACATGTCCCATTTGCAAGTACAGGGAACGCATCCCATTCGTCTGTACCCAACTCCATGTTAGTCTCGACAAGCTGGCATCCTTGCTACCAACTGAACTAATAAATAGTCCTAAATAGTTTATTCATACTTTCATGATGCACGGTCATCTAAGGGCGCGTTTGGCAACTCTGAATCTGACGAATCTTGAATCTATGGAATGAGCTGAATGATGAACCTAATGAATCTGGTGTTTTTTATGTGTTAGTTCTGGTGTTTAGTTGATCACGCCGAATCTGTTGTCTCTAAGTGAGATTTTTCGACATATATATTTTTCAAAATAATATCAATTAGATAAATATCATTGCAAAATTATCAACTGCACACACACACACACATATAAAATTGTATGTATATATCTTATGTTGTGTTCATCTAAGGGGAGTTTGGCGCGCGGGATCGGCGGTACCAGCGGAATGGTATCCGCCCATGGGTACCCGCAGGAGCGGACCCTGCGCGCGGCACCGAAATCGGAATCCGAGGCTTTGCAGATTCCGCGGATTCCGTTTTTTCAGAATCCGTGGCGGCCGCCAAACGACGGAACCCGTGGATGAGGACGGTGGATTCCATCCCATTCGTGGGTTCCGTGGCCGCCAAACACGGCCCTAGTGTATGAATACTATTATATGAATACATAAATAAATATTATATACAATATTATATAGTATAGAATATAGAATATAATATGTATTATGGCATATTACATTTTTATATATAATCATATTATGTCATAGCATACATACACAAAAACTATATATAATACCTAAAAATTATATCAAACCCTTATATCAGCCATTTTATCAAATTCAATACACACAATAGTATGCCAAAACAATCAAATCCACTGCTCTAGTATAAATCTAAATTTAGTCTGCATTATTTTGCTCATAAACAGAATCTTTTCAACCTTCACAAACTTTGCCATCTAAAACATCCACCTGCGTAGTATTATCAATACACACGGTCACACGGGTCTTGCAACCATGCACAACTATTTTGAAGGAGCTACTTTCTCTCTATGCCTTTGTTAATCAGTGATATAACTTCAACAACAGGTTGCTAATAGAAGACAACAGGACACAGAAAAAGCATATTATAGTAGTACAAGTGACCCATACAAGGAGTTTCAGATGACAGGTGCCCCAAAGCATAAAAAGAGTCAGAAAAACTTTAACTTCCTTGATATAAGCAACTGAGCTTAAGGACCCTAGGAAACACTCGAAATTTGAAAATTCCCTGGACTTATGAAGAGGCCAGTCAAAGAAGGATAGTGACCAGGCTTGACACATGGGATTGGTTTCAGTAGTTGACATGGGAATTCTAAGCCTTGGAAATGTACATAGATCTTTAAGAAAAGGATCAGCAGTCAAATCCATCTTACTAAGGCAAAAAAAAGAAACAGATATATAACTCAAATTTGCAATCCAATCAGAGTTTATGTACCATAAGCATAATAAAAATTTACAAGACAACTGAACCATAATCTGAGTATAAAGAAGCTTGAAAGGTTTCCAGAGGCGTTACCTCACAGAGTAGCTGAATAAAAGAACCTTGTCACCATGTGAAGCCCATGATAGTAGCAGCTTTTCCAGAGCTCGCATTTTTCCACAATGTTCCGCATCACTAAGCCCCATAAAACTCTCGGTTTGAGCACTGCCACCGACCAAATCAATGTCGGTACCGAAGATAGCAGAGGCAAGCTCAGCATCCTTGTTCTGTTTCTCTTTTTCATCCCGGGAGTTGTGCTTGATCAGCTCTAGATGATTGCTTATCTGCGAAGACCATACTCCAGCTCAAGAATATTATAAGCCTGAATTTCATCAAAATGTCACATTACCTGCTGAAGCTTGATGAGGCAAGGGAGTACAAGGCAGAAGGGGCATGAATCACAGCCTTCCGGGTTGTCCCTATGAAGATAGGACCAAATGATACCATTAGGGGCTGTTCTCTTGCAACACTCAACCTGAGTCAAAGGGCTCCCACAGCTACAAGGAAGATCCTTATTAATCAGACATTGGATATCAGGTTGTTCCAGCATCCTCTTGTAAACACGTTTTTGCAACTCGCTCATGGCGCAAAAGACTACATTGTCTTCTTTCCCGTGCATCAGATGCCCAATTGTCTCCTCTTTCGTCCTTCTTAACAAGTAATTTCTCAAAACTGCAACTAGGTGTGTCTTTCTCTCGTCAGCAATTCGAATAAATCTTTCAGGAGCACTAAATCTTTGGCCATGCTTTAAAGGTTCCTCGTAGAAATCTCGAAAATGATCCCGAGTTCCAAGGGAAGCAGGTGAAACCCAATCAAACAGATTATACAGCTCTGAAATCTTATTTTGCATGATTGTCCCTGTAAGTCCAATGCGTTTTCGAGTTTTAATTCCTAAACATGCTTTATAGAGTTGGGACTTTTCATTCTTCAGACGATGCGCCTCATCAACAACCACAACCTCCCATGGAATTTCAGATAGGATACTATTATGAATTCTGAATGTGTCAAAACTGGTTATAAGTACCTCCACCGCATGAGCTCCTATCTTCTCGAGGATCAGATCACGATATTGTCCATGATAAACAGCAACACTGAAGTTGCCCCATTCAGAAAATTCATTTTCCCAGTTCTGTATGACGGAAGTAGGGCAGACAATCAGCACTGGACCCTTCATCATATGGTCCTGTAGGTCCCTCTTGCAGTCTCCATGTTCAGGATCTTTACACATCACAGCGGCCAGAAAAGCAATTGTCTGAATGGTTTTCCCCAGACCCCTTGTTTATCCAAGGTAATATCCAGTGTGAGATTTGACAATATAGATTATAAAGTATTTCTGCCAATGCAGATTGACTGAAGAAAAACTTATTTGCAAAGTCATATCTAGGAATTGTCGAAAAGCAAGCTCAGGCATTAAGACTTCGGTTATGAATATACAAATTAGGGTGTTTGGCAGCTTGCATAGAGCGACACATAAATTACTTCATTTTGTATATATCAGTGGACAGGCTAGAGATTACTTGATACTGTACATCGCAAAAGAGCATCAATGGATGTAAAGGACATTGGCAGCTTGCATCAAGCAACAAACATACATTTCTTGAGGTTGTATTTCACAACAGAACATCATTGGACAAAAAAGACATTGGCTAATACCAAAACAATGAAGCCACCCCGGACCAATAAATTGATGATTCAGTGCATTGCCCAACACAAGACCAAATGCCACTAAGTGGTAGTATCTAATCAGATAGATATCTGCAAGATAAGTTATTCTATTGGTAGCAACCAGAAAAATGAGATCCAAATATAAATACAAACAAGCACCACCGGGCAGGTATCCAAGTGAAAGTGCTGTGCATGAATGTCAGACAAAATCATCGAAATACACATTGTCAGATGAAAGAACCAGACAGTTCAAACGCGAGACCAAATGCCATTAAGTGGTAGTATCTAATCAGATAGATATCTGCAAGATAAGTTATTCTATTGGTAGCAACCAGCAAAATGAGATCCAAATATACATACAAACAAGCACCACCGGGCAGGTATCCAAGTGAAAGTGCTGTGCATGAATGTCAGACGAAATCATCGAAATACACATTGTCAGATGAAAGAACCAGGCAGTTCAAACTATCAGAACCGTCAATAATAATTCCTCATCTCAACAGAAAAGGTGAAGAAAACATAATGACCAAGAATAACAACATATTCAAAACAAGGGATGACTATAGAGGTAACAAGGTTGCCAAGAAGAAAGATCCAATAGAAAGAACAAAATGACAAGTTAGAAAACATAAAATGTAACAAGAAGACTCACATATCATCTCCTAGCACACCGCCGTGATTGTTCTTGTATAAACCATATAGAAATCTCACACCCTCTCGTTGATGCTCAAGAAGCCTACAGTTGATTGATGCAGGGACCTGCAACAAGAGAAAAATACTCACGGCAAAATAAGATTAGACAACTTTTAAAGGACTTCTCTGTATGAAATAAATAATTGTTTAGAAAACTGGATCTCCAGAAAATATGATAGAAGAAGGTACACAAGATTAAGGCCATTCATCCCCTCTAAATCACTATGCTGATACATAACTACTCTCCATGGCCTGTCCAGTTTTTTAAAGAATAAAATCATTCGTGCCCTCTAATTCACAATCACTAATGAGACATAGTCTTGGAACCTACAAGTCTACAACAAGATACACTATTTTCGGTTTCTAGCCTAAAATTTAAAACTACAAAAAGAGGAAAAGGACAGATGGAAGAGAAAAGAAGAAGATATCTTTTTCCAGAACTATGAAATTAATATCTCTAAGGCTTTAAGAGCACCAACGGTTCGGCATTAACCATGTGAAAGAACTTCTATACTATATCCAAGAAGATAACTAATCTAATCTCAGATTCTTGACTAGAATTTGGTATCAAACAGAAGAAGGGAGCCTCTAGAATTCCAAAAAGAACCAGATATATTAGTCAGAACTATGATATTATTCTCTCTAAGACTATACAAAAAGAATCCACAATAACCATGTGAAAGAATTTTTTACTTCTTTATCCAAGAAGATATTCTAATCTCAGCTTCTTGACTACAATTTGGTATGAAAAATAAGGGAGACACTAGAATTTACAAGTACAAATGGAGGAGAAAGAAAGACAAATGGAACAAAGAGAACCAGATATCTTATTCCAAACCTATGAAATTAATCTCCCTAAGGTTACTACAATGAGAATCGAAATTAAGCACGAGAAAGAACGTTTCAAGGCTATTCAAAAACAACTGCTAATCTCATCAAAGAGAAGAAGGGAACCACCTGGACGAGGGGGGATTCCGAAAGGACCAAGGGCTCGAAGGGCCCTCTGGAGTCCAGACCCAATGGCTGGTGACGAACGGTTTCACGAGGCCAGGGAAGTGGGAAAGCGGCATCCCCATCATCATCACCACCATCGCCTTCTTCTTGGAGGAGGGGTTTCAGCGGCGGAGTCGGGGATTGGTGCCGCTGGGATCTCTCGGAGAAGGAGGGGAAATCGAGGCGCTGGAGCTGCTGGGAGAGAGAGGACTTGGGGGGTTTCCGGGGGATCTCCGGCGGAGCGTCGGAGAGGAGAGAGGAGGGGCTGGAAGAAGGGACGGTGGTGGGATTGGAGCAGGGTCGCAGGGTCTCCTTCAGGCGGTTCAACGACATCTGAGAAGGAAGGCGGGTCTATTAGTTCCCCTCTCTCACTCCCTATTTATAAAGCCGCTTTGTTTATAACCTTTTGGATATTTGAATGCTACGCGGGCCAACAACGGCTACTGGGCCAACGGCTACTGGGCCAACGGCTACTGGGCTAACGGCCACTATGCATTAGTTGGGCTCGGCTGCTAAAATAAGCCTGTTCTCGGTGAGGTTGGGTTTGCGGTTCATACCTCACACCTTTGTTGTCTAGGTTTGCTCAGTGATTCAGATTGTCGCGCCTCGACCCGCGTAGGCCCAACCGGGCCGGGCGACGCGAACCGAAACCTAACCTACTGCGAAAATTTTGACGAGGTTTCCCTCTAATCATAATGGTCTCCATAGCAATTCATAATTATCATGTATTAAACATTTAATCACAAACCTCAAAACTGAAACTGAATATATTACAAATCCTCAATAAGGTAAAAGTTATATAATTCTCTCCCATAGTAGGCTAACTAAGCAAAAAGGTGTAATTAGAATGATCACCGCTCCTCAAGCACCGCCAGACGCTGCCACGTCACCAAACGCCTGTCCGGTAGGGGCGATCGAAGAAGAGTTAGCGCCAGCACCTACAAAACACAGCCGGGTTAGGAGTGAGCACTAAGCTCAGCATGGACACTACACTACGACACTCACGAGGGAGGGAACACAACAGTGCCGCCCCCAAGTCGAACCTAGGTGTATACAGGGGTCCCATAACCCCACCGAGAGTCCGTGAACGCAGGCCCAAACACTGCAGACTCTCAACATGACACAGAACACTATTTGGCGGCCAAGGACACCGCTGGGCAGGCACATCCCCACTCAAGAGTCAAGAACACCGGACACCGGCTACACCTCAGATTCAACTTGGAGTCGACACGACCTCTAAACATCAAACCACATATATTCATGTCATCTAACCCTATCATCGATATCGACTGAATACTACAAATCGAGTCCTGGACCGAGCTACCCGCAACGGTCCTAGAGCTAGATCCGGACTACCCGAAAGCCCCGGATCGGAGATCAACCCATCGCCAGCGTCCTACTCTTATGCAACTAATGCACAATACAATGCATGCTATGATCACACGCAGGATAAATACAGATACGCATGCAACAAATGTGATGATATATTAAACAAGGCCTTGGCACGGCACCCTGCCGACCCGGGGTGGTGAACAGGTAAGTAAGGTCCAGGAGCTGCTACAGTGGTACCACCACTAACTGCCAACAGTCCACCACAACACCTGCATCGGAAAGAAGCCCCGCAAACAACAGCTCACAGACACTACAGATAAAGCTCCCGGCGCACGCCGGCATGCAAGGCTAAGGAAAGCTGTAGGGCTACCCGCCCGTTTATTCTAAACATCCCGGGAGTCATCGCTCCCCCGGTTCACCACTGCCCATATTATAGGGCTAACATGCATACACATATGTACCAGGTATAAGACGGTAAAGAAAACTATCATACAAAGCCCCGCGGGCAAAAGCCACTTGAAAACACCCCCTAGCCACTAAGAGATCGATCTCCCTTCCAGAGGAGATCGATCTTCTTAGTACTTGGGAGAAAACTCATCCCTGTCAACCGAAGGAGATCGATCTTCTCCACCAGAAGGATCGATCTTCTTCGTGACCTGGGAACTGCCATACCAGTCTAGACAAGGATCGATCTTCTCTAATCGAGGGATCGATCCTGCTCGGGCTAGGCATGATGCCCCACAAGGGATCGATCTTCCCTCAAGGGAGATCGATCCGAATGGGTTCTCCGACGACCGGACGGCGAGAAATACCACCGGAAAATACAACCAAACCCCCCAAAACTCTGGGATCTAGTAGATCAAGGAACCACGAGTCCAAAATCGGTGAGATCATGGAAAACAAACATGTATTTTAACAGATCTAAGCAAAAGATCACAATCCACCCGGAAAAACTCCAAAAACCTGAAAGATTGTAGGTAGGATCCCTACCTATGCAATAGCAGCTTCAATCCAAGCTACTAGGCCTTGGATCGTCCTCAAACGAAGTCAAATTCAGCAAGAACAAGGCTCAAAACTCGGATTTTCCAAAAAAATCAAAGGAAAATGTTTCATTCATTTTATAGACTAACGAACCGACTCAAGAGAGATTGATCTTCCTTGCCAAATCGTGTTTGACTTTCTGGCACTAAAAGATCGATCTTCTAGCAAGGAAGATCGACCCCTTAGGTATTGAAAACTAGACTTGGACTAAAACTCAAGCCCAAGCCCGAATCTTTCGATCCCGGGTCCCACTAACCATTCTAGCCAAACATTATCGCAAACATGGTCAGTGTGTGCACACACGGGTGTGAAACAAGCCGACAAGGCGCAATTTACCAAATTGCCCTTGTGGTCCATAACGAGCCACAGGAGTAGAGGGACGGGTCCTCACACAGATGCAAGGCAGTTTTCTTGATGGAATCGCTGAATTTAAGTTTTGTTTTAGATCCAGTAATAATATGAACTCTCTCAATTATGGTGTGTTTGGTTGCTCCGGAATGGACTGAGTCGATGGAATGAGCGGAATCGATCATTCCACATTCACCCCATTCCACTGTTTGGCTGGATCAGAACAACCGGAATGGATGGAATGATCCATTCTAGCCATTCCAATGACATCGAAGGGCGGACATCGTTCCAAGATGCGGAACGAGTAATTAAACTTGTGTCTTCACTTCATAAGAAACGCGTAAATAGTGTGTTCCTAGAAAGAGAGAGATTAACCCGGTTCTTACCCCCAAACACAATTGGGTTATGGAAATTGGGGTAGGTAGGGTTAATGTGTTTTTAGGGTTAAGCCATTCATCACTCTCACTTACACCCCGACTACTTTTCGACCGCTCCCTCTCTCTCTCTCTCTCGAACCTCCTCTCTTCTCCTCTCCTCCATTCTCTCTAGCTTCCTCCCTCTCTCTCTAGCGATAGGCTACTTCGTCTGACAAGGTGGCCAGGAGTATGACGCGGCGCCGCCAAGAGAAGCGTGAAGGTACCACCCCACCGGCCGCTGGTGGAAGCATCAGACTTGAAAGAGCGGGATCTGTGCGCAAGCGGTCGGCACCTCCTTGTCCCCAGCCTCGTTCTCCGCCAACAACCCCGACCGCCCAAGTCTCCCCCGCCACCTCCTTGTCTCCAGATCTGGTCAAATCTGTTGTCAGTAGTGACCATATCTTCTCCCCCCACGCCCCCAGCCCTCTCCGGTGACTCCAGCGTTCTCCGTCAACGATCCCGAGCGTCCAAGTCTTCCCGGCCACCTCCTTCTCTCCAGATCTGGTCAGATCTGTTGCCAAAAGTGACCAGATCTTCTCCCCCCACGCCTCCAACCCTCTCCAGTGACTCCGGCGTTCTCCATCAACGACCCCGAGTGTCCAAAAATACCCGGCCACCTCCTTGTCCCCTGCCTCGCTCCAGATCTGCTCAGATCTATTGCCCATAGTGACCAAAACTTCTCCCCCCACGCCTCCAACCATTTCTGGTGACTCTGTGCGTTCTCCGCCAACGACCCCGAGTGCTCCTTGTCCCAAGCCTTCTTCTAGATTTGGTAAGATCCGTTGCCGACAATGACCAAAACTTCTCCCCCATGCCTCCAACCCTCTTCCGTGACTCCGGCGTTCTCCGCCAATGACCCCAAGCGTCCAAAAATACCCGCCCACCTCCTTGTCCTCAGCCTCGCTCCAGATCTGGTCAGATCCGTTGCCGGCAGTGACCAAAACTTCTCCCCCCACGCCTCTAGCTATTTCTGGTGACTCCAACGTTCTCCGCCAACGACCCCGAGCGTCCAGGTCTTCCTGACCACCTCCTTGACCCCAGCCTCGCTGCAGATTTGGTCAGATCCGTGGCCGGAAGTGAGCAGATCTTCTCCCCCCATGCCTCCAGCCCTTTCGGTGACTCCGGCATCCAAGTCTTCCATTGTGAGGACCCGCCCCTCTTTTTCCTTTTGGCTTGTTGTTGACCCCAAGGGCAATTTGGAAAATTGCGCCTTGGCGGTCGTTTCACACTGGGTGTGCACACACAGACCTTGTTTGGTGCTTGTGTTTGTTAGAAAGGTTAGGTGGAACCAAGTTTGGAAGTTCTGGGCTTGGGCCCATTTTCCAGCCCAAGTTGGCCTTTCTGGGCAGAGAGGATCGATCCTTTGGTCGAGGAGGATCGATCCTACCTGTGCCTGGAAGTCGTTGGCGGTGGCTTTCAAAGGACGGCCACGACGGTGGCCGTCGCTTCCCCTGTCAGGGGAGGGGAGACTTTTGCTCCCCTCCTTCGCCTTTTCCCCGGCTTCGCCGGCTTTCCCCCGGCCTTAGCCCTTCCCCTCTCCCTTCCCTTCTTCCCCTGCTTTCTTCTTCTTCCTCGCGAGGGCTCTGCTTCCCCTGTTTCCGGCTGAGCTTTCCTCCGCCGTTCTTTCTCCTCCGGGCACCTTTCCTGGAGCTTGAAGGCTCGTTGGGTTCGTGGCGAGGCGAGGAAGGTCCTGGGTTAGGCCTTGGGGATCGAAGCTGCGTTGAAGAGGTAGGGTTCCCACTCAAAACTCCGGCTTGCTTTTGAGGGTTTAAATCCGGTTTTGTTTCTCGTTAGATCTCCTTGTGGAGTTGTTGTTTCCCAGTTTTGAAGCCTTGAGTAGTTTCGTGATGCTTAGATCTACCAGCCCACCAAGTTTGGTGAGGTTTGGTTGCGTCTTCCGGCGGTTTTCCCGACCGGAAGTGCGCCGGAACCCATCAGGATCGATCCTCCTGGGAGGAAGGATCGGTCCTCTTGTGTTGGCTTGCTGCGCCCAGCACATGATCGATCTTCTTATGGGAGGGGATCGATCATGGGGCCTGGGTTAGCTTGGTTACCCCTTCGTCCCGAGAAAGATCGATCTTCCTGGGAGGAAGGATCGATCTTCCTTGGTGCGACTGGAAGGGCGCCCTCTGTCTCGAGAAAGATCGATCTTCCTGGGAGGAAGGATCGATCCTTTTTGTCTCGACAGTGAGGGAAGCTCACTGTTACGTAAGTGATCGATCCTTCCTGGGGAAAGGATCGATCCTTCAGTAGCAGAGAGGGTTTTTATGGGTTTTGCCCGCGGGGCTTTGCATGTAAGTAGTTTTGACGGTTTTGCCCTTGGGGCTTGTCATGTTTTCATCATGCTTGAGTGTTTACTGCTTTATGGTTAACCGAGGGAGTAATGAACCCTCGGGAATGCTTAGTATAGCGGAGCCATGGGTTATGCCCTTTTACCGCTTTATGGTGAACCGAAGGAAGTCATGATCCTCGGGAGTGCTTAGAATAAATGGGCCGAATGTGTGCCTTTGTTGTGTTACATGTTACTGCTTTATATTTTATCCTGCCCTGTTCCTGTGCATTAGACATGCTAGGTTAGACTGGGTGGGGTTGACCCGTGAGCTCCGGTGATCAATGACTAAGTGGTTGATGTCGTTACCCCGGTAAGGGTGTCCTATAGGTATCGTCTGGCCCACCTTGTGTCAAGAACCGTCGGAGGTAGCCCAGTCCTTGAGCAGTGGCTATCGGAGGGACGTAGGTTGGACAGGAACCCTGGGGGGGAAGACATCGATGGGATCGATGGACTCCCTGGCTAGACTTAGTCCTTGGGTCAGGAGTTAGGGGTCCTGTTGGCTCTGTGGCTTGGAGTACTGCGAGATGGTAGTCTTAACCTCGGTCGTTCCGCCAAGTGTGGAGATCCCGCTTGGGGAAGGGCGTCCTACCAGTAGCGTCATGTCCACCCTGTGTCAGGGATTGTCGGAGTTGTCCTCCCTTGAGCAGTGGTTGTCGGAGGGGCATACTTGGGACAGTAGTCCTTCGGGTTAGTGACGGGATTTATGGGATCCTTGGCAAGCCTCAGTACTTGGCTTCAGAGTTGGTTTGTTGGGTTTGCCTTCTTAGCGAGAGTGGTAGAGTAGGACCCTGCTGAGCTGTTGCTCATTCCTACCTGGACTGTGTGTTTGCAGGTACGGGTCCCCGTTCTCCTCCGGTGCTTCCCCGTCGGCAGTCTCGTGGCAGCGCGCCGGCTCCTGACCATGTCTGAGGGTTAGGATGGTTTCGTTTGTGCGTTCGTGGAGACCCCGGTAGGTGCTATAGCTTCTTTTTGGGGACTGTTGATCCCTTGTAGCATGTTGTACTAAACTATGTTTAACTTTATTACTGTTTTGTAATAGTTGTTAATAGATGTTGTAGTATTCGCTTCCGCCTTGTGCTTGCAGTCAGCTGTTTCCGCCAGCTGTGCGTTAGTCTCAGCTGTTTCCGCCAGTTGAGGCTAGTAGATGTAGGTTTTCCCCCTCGTGTCTCGGCCCGGTCTGGGTTCTGCGGGTCGGGGCGCGACATCCATAGTCTCAAAATACAGGCATTCCAAGTCTTCAATTGCTGCTTCTTTCACCATATTGAGGTAAGATTGTCGATCGTGCTATTTTTTGTCGTCTACTAATTGCTTCAGTGAAATAATCTTGAGCATTTTGAGATGTTGTCTTGTTGTATTTCTTCTTACGGTATATTTTGGGCCTTCTTTTCTTGGGAGTCATCCATGGTTCAATGTCTTTGTTCTTTCTCCTGGTGAACAAGACCAATGCTAATTCTGGGTCTTAGCTGTCTTGATTCCCCTTTGTATTATGACTTATGAGTAACTTGATATCATAGTGGGTTTTGATTTTCTTTATATTATGTCATGCTGGTGGGTTTGTTCTATCAGTCTGCAATCTTTGTTTCATGTTTCTCTCTAGTAATACAATTCTTATTAACATATATAAATGGGTGTGGTTTCATTCATTGTGTCCCTGTGATGGTGTCATGCTTCTGGTAATTCATTGTGTCCCTATGATGGTTTGGTTCTGTACATAAATTTCCTTGCTTGATTCTCCTCTTCTAAACTAATCCTACGAATATAGCTTCAGTATTTCTTTAAATTGCTCAAGATCGGGCAACCTGAAGTTGTTTAATGAGCACAGACCGTAAGCCATACTTGTTTATGATTTCTTGCTTTAAATTCTGTTGATCCTTTTGGGTTGAGATGTAATGTGGGAAAGCATGCTTCATAGCTATTTTGATTCTTCTGATTATGTATGCCGATGGATCTATGTCCCATACTTGTCAGTTGAGTATATGACTACAATAGCAAGTTTGTGAATAAGTATCATTTACTGCATGTATGTGTGGACACAATGTTGAGAATCATTCTCGAAATGCCACAAACATAATCTCATGTGAAATTGTGTCACCCATTGTTAGTTTTACACAAGTGTACACTATATTCCCAAAAATTAACACACTGCTTAATGAGATAGTAGAGAGTCCAATCCGTGCATAATGTATAAGTGATCTCCTTAAAAAAGTTCAGCTCTCTACAATAAAGAGAATGTGCATGATTTACCCATTTCAAGTTTAGCTCCACCAGATTGTAACTATATTTTCAGGATAGAGAACATATCTGTGATGTGTGGATGTATATAAAAGCATAGAAAACGGCTACGTTAGCTTATGTGAACATAATTGTTTGCTTCGTACAGAAATATGCCAATATCAAGGATAGGAAATTGGACCGATGCCCAGGATTATGTGCTCCTGGAACATCTGAGACTAGAACACCTTAGGAAAGCCCGAACCGGCGTGAGTTTTACCAAACGGGCATGGGATAGAGCACTCGCCAAGTGCAACGAAGGGCAAGTGGAAAAGCTGGAGTTAAAAAACATCAAGCCGAGGTGAAAGAACCTTAAAAAAACACATGCGGTCTACAAAGAGCTGTTGGGTAAGACCGGATGGGGTTATAAACACACTACGAAGATGGTCGATCCACCTGATACCGCGGCGTGGGATGAGGTTATCGAGGTAACAAGCGTCCCAGCATAGTATTCATAATTCTGGTCCATCGACACTTTTCTAATGAAAGTTTGCTTCCTTTCTTCCAGAATCGTAGGAAATTCGCTCCTCTGAAAGACAAGCCTTATATATTCTATGAAGTAATGGAACTTCTCACGAGCAAGAATACTTTCACTGGGGAGTTTAGATATTCCACTAACATGAAGAATGCAGAGAAAGATGCAGAGGAAGTGACAAAGAGCACATGATCATTGGATACAACGACCGATGCTCAGTCACCCCCTCCTCGGACTAACCCATCGCGTATATCTGGTATTCATATTAGGGAAGAGGTAGACTACGGGGGAGGTCCCGGGCCATCAAGATATGCAGATGGCTCGCAAGATACATGCGACAGTGACCCGATATCCCAAGAAACGCCGCAAACACAGTCTACGAAGGGGGGGGGGAGTGCCACTGGCACGGATGCGTCTGGTTCGTCCGGCAGCAAACGTTGTCGACAAGAGTGAATAAAGAAAAGTAAGAAGAAGATGGTTGAAGGCACATGTGAAGGGCACATCTACTTGCACAACAATTACAAAGGAAGTTTGATACGAAAGAGCAGGCGATGCGAAGATCTGTTGATTACTCCCTTCCAAGCTGTATGGCGGTGGCTCATAAATTGCCTGACATAACACCTGACAAGTTGATCAAGTTGACCGAGGTAATTGCAGATGAGACACAGAGGCAGGGATTCATATCTCTCAATGACTCTAGTTTACAAAGCAAATGGGTAGATGCTCGGATGAAGCAGTTCGACTCACCTTGGGTGAATAGCCAAACGTAACCATCTTCGAATTACACATATCCTGCAGCATCATACTAACCATCGATATGGTCTCCTCCCATTCAAATGCCATACCCATATGCCTATCGTCCACAAATGTCTACTATGAAAACTCCACTTGGTCCACAATCCACTGAGGAACAAGTCAATTCTTGCTGGACGCCCTATGGGATGTAGGAAGATGACCCCAGCACGGATGGTAGAAATGATCCGAACTGGATGCGATGAACTTGTCTAGGTGATCCTTTCTTAATTAAGCTCTCATATTTTAAAATTATGGTTAAGCATAGGGTTTGCCATAGCATGTTCGATGTCACATATCTTTTATATTCATGTTTTGCAAGTCATGTAGAAATTACTGGTAAGCTAAGGGTTTGTCATTATTTACTTCTCAATTTTGAAGAAGGATCATATCTTTACTTCGTTTATTTCGAACCGATTCTCAGTTTTGCCTTCCATATGCTTGGATGCATCCTCATCATACCCTCTTCTCTACTAGCATGTATTATTATAGAAGGTTGTGACTTGCTCTTGATGTTCTTTAACATTTTTTCCTGAATTAATAGTTGGCAATATGGAAATTGTGACAATGTTATGCTATATTTGTCACCAGATATCTAAGAATGAGATGATTTTGCTTCTTATCTCTTCCTTGGGTGCATCGTGCTGGGCCAAGGGAGGAAATATATGGTTCATTCCAACGTAATGTGCAACTGATCATGAAATTCAATTCAGGTATTGGTCTCACCCTATAGGTTTCAATGCAAACGCAAAAAGGGGTCACAATTATCAAACACAATTTTCTATGATTGCCACCAATCATTCAACCACAATGTCTTTATCTGTAACTCTATAGATCAAAATCTGAGCTAGCTTTTTGTTAATAGTAATATGGCTCGATGTGTACATTTCTCATTCGAACTTGATGAGTTGGCAGTCTTGGTAATATGCTCTAACTTTTGGTTATGAAACGGGTTAGATTGAATTTACATCTTATTGGGAAGTTTAAGCATGATTGTACAGTAGATGTAACTTATTGTTCATCTACATCGATTCTTGAGGGAGAATTTTTTTTTGGAGTTTTAGCTTGTTCAATGAAATTTGAATTTTATAAGGCCATGCATTTGGCTTGCGGACATGGAAATGCAGTTGTTCACCATATGGATGGTTGAAGACTCTGGACTTCAAATCAGTAATATACAACACCATGAACATGATTGACTTCAATGAGATGTTATGCCAACGTGTTGAATTATTTTATGCTAGCACTATATAAGTGCTCATGATGGTGAAATAAGGCTGAAAAGGACAATAGTTTAGTGTGAAAAGGCAATTGAATGATTGTATGCGGTCACTGTGAAGAATACCTATAAATGACGAGAAATAAAAGGCTATGTTAGACTTCTTAATAGAGATTTGAATCTACTTTTATTTCTGTAAAATTTCTCGTATCTCCTACTCATTTTGGATCTTTTTGCATGCATGTTACTTTTTTGGTTTAATGTGATTCTAGCTATGTATGATGGTTGTTTAGAACTTGATATCACCAGTTAATGGTTGATGCTTTGTATAATTGCATCTCTGATGGTTGTTGCTCATGAAATAATTTCGTACATGTTTCATCCACTTTATTGAATCAGTAGCTCACATTGATGATACTGCTCTTTCAACAATGATTGTTGACCATGGATGCAACAATCTTTGTTGGAGATGACAAAATGGGGAGATGATGTCAGGATGCATGTGATCATGGTGTCAGAATACCCATCAATGTTGTTGGACATTAGTATAATTTGGCTTGGCTGTTGAACATGCTATCTTAACTTTGTTGACCTGACTACTATCAATGTTGTTGGACATTAGTATAATTTGGCCTGATGTTGGATATGGTTCGTGTATGTGATAGTTGTGTTGTTATCATAGAAAGTAGCTCTATTTTGTTTGTATATACTTAATGACATGCTATGTCCTAGTGGTTGGAGTGTTCTATATAAGGAGGTTAGTTCCTCTGTACTCATAGTTGTGTTATGTTCTACTCAGTGGATTTCGAAGAAGGTTGTTGAAAAGATTGAGGTCAGAAATTCAAGTCCTCATTAGATATGTTTTGTGTTATGTTCTACTCATTATTATGTCTTGGGTTGTTTATTGTTTTCATTTTTTTTTTCTTTCACTGTTAGCTATCTTGATTCAGAGGATTGTGATGTGAAATGGGTTTGTGGATTTTGAGGATGTGCAATCAATTGGTGGGTTTGATGAATTCAGAGGATTGTGATCTGCCTCTGTCTTCTTTCCTCCTTTTGATTTGTGTGACCTGTTATATGAAACAGATAGGTGCTTTAATCTTTTGATGTGGGTTTGTGTTGCTATAGAAGAAGCCCATTTACAAGATTGTCCTATTTTGTATTATTTATCTTCTTTGGTTTTTTCTTTTTGTATATAACTGCTTCTGTTTTGGTGATATTACTATACACATTTTGAAGAATTATATCATGGTGTCTAGATTATGTATTTTTTTCCATCTTAGTACTTTCTTCAGGAAAAAAATGAATATAAATGACCCCTCCAACCCACAATTAACGTTAATAATATAAATGTGCCAAACCCACCCTATGCCACATTGGACACAAATCCAATCACCACTTCCAGATATTAAAAATTGATGTGCCAAAACTTCCTTGCTAACACCTCCAGGTTATTATTGTAATTCCACATTAAATTGATGTGGCGAATTTAATAAGAAGGGAAAATGTGTCCGGAGGTTTTGATGTTAGCAAGGGGTTAATGAGAGAGAGAGGTTGTTAAGAAAGAGAAGTAGGGTGTTATCTTCGTCCACCAAAAAGATGTAGTGACGAGATAGAGCATCGATGTATTTTTGAGCTTGTAGTTGACTCATCAGCAATTTTGGGAATTGGGTTGTCTTTTGCAAAATCTTGAGCATTTTGAGATCAAAACATTAGTACTAGTTTAGAAAAATCTCGTCAAAAAAAGGGTTATGGATGAAGACATGCATTGAGCGTAGGATATTTTTCTAACATCAACTAATCATGATTTCAAAAAAGGGTTAACATTAACTTTTTCGTAGAAATGAGTTTTTTTCGTATGAGAGCTCATCGGGGTCATCAGAAGAGGAGGAGATGATTATTGACATAGCTCTAGAAGATATTGCATCTAGTTCGCAACGACCATCTCCGGTGTCGTGCCGCACTAGGCCTTTCACTGGACATCAACTAATCAATGATATCATGGACGGTCATAAATCAAGATGTCCAGAATTGTTTCGGCTGGCAAATAAAGTGTTTCGCGGCTTGTGTCGTGCACTGGAGGAACTGTGCTTGATTAACAACACATCAAATGTGATAAGCATTGAGCAACTTGCAATCTTTCTTCATGGGATTGGCCATGAAGTTTCTAACAGAGTGTTGGCAGAGAAATTTCAGCATTCTGGGGAAACAATAAGTCAAATTTTCAATAACGTATTGGATACTGTTATAGAATTGAGACTTGAATACTTGTACCTCCATGATGATAATGTCGTCGTCCACCATAAGTTGGCGGGGAATTCCACTTGGGGCCCATTTAAGGTAAAATGCTTGCATAGTCTGCAACGTTGTGCATTCTAGAATGTGCTTATGTTCCGTGGCCTTAATGCAATAACTGTATTTCACAGAATGCTATTAGTGTAATTGATGGCATGCATATTCATGCAATTGCTAGCAGTGACCTGCAACCGAGATTTCGTAACCGCAAGGTGACCATACACATAATGTTATGAGCATTGTGGACTTCGATTTACAATTTCTCCTTGTGGTTCCCGGCTGGGAATGCTTAGCGTCAGATATGCGTGTCTTAAATAAGGCAATTGAAGATGACGATCTCACAGTTCTAGAAGGTATTTCAGTCTCGTCAAATGCGCTTATATATTTGCTCTAACGACTTGATCTAATGGTGACGATGCGATCACTTGTAGGTAAATTCTACCTAGTCGATTCAGGTTATGCAAACACGAGAAAATTTCTGACACCGTACAAAGAATCACGGTACCATATTAGCGAATTCGCAAATGTCCATGGTGGCTGAACTCGTGGATATCTTGACCCTAAGGACATTTACAACCATCGCCATGCACAGTTGCATAATCACGTTGAAAGGGTATTTGGAGTTCTGAAATAGCGTTTTAAGATATTACGAATAATGCAGCCATATCCCTTCTTAGTGCAAACGAAGATAGTAACGACATGTTGCCTAATCCATAACTATATCGTAAGAAATCATCCACAAGATGGCCTTTTATGTCATCTGATCTCTCAGAACCTGTAGAAGCGCCGGGAAATGAACATCCACATAAACATCCACAATCAACATCTCAGTTAGAAGAATCCCGTGATGGTAATTTATTGCGTGACATAATTGCACTAGAATTGTGGATGAATAGGTGATGTTTGTAGAGCATATAATTATTGCTTATCACATATGTTTATCTTTTATCGTGGAATATTACTTAATTTCCTTGAATTTTGTTTTGTAGATGAGTTATTATGTCGTCTACCAAGGTCGGAGGCCAGGAATCTATGCACCGTGGCATGAGTGTCACACACAAGTCGACAAGTACCGAAGTGCATATTATCGCAAATTTAAATCTTTGGTTGAAGTATCCCAATCTTTTGAAGATTACAACATGGCTTATTACGAGGGAGTGGCCACGACATCTTATGCGGAGTCGACCACGGCACGTGTTGACCCTACTCCGTTGTTGTCTTCAACCGTCTGCTATGTACTTGTCGCGATAATTGTTGTCTTAGTTATGATTTTCTTCTTGTGTTGATGTATCTGATTTGGCTTCCTAAGTTCAACATGTACTGTGTCAATGTAGTGGTATGGTGTAGCCGCCGTTAGCGGTCTATTGGGTGAAGACCGATTTTCACCAAATTGAGCGTATTTTGAATGTATAAGTGCATTCGTATGTTATAAAATTACCGAAAATACCCTTTCTTCCACTCTATCGTGGTGATGGTTGTCGTGCTGGCCAGGATTCAGGGGGCAACCGTGGCGGTGTTGTCACGCCCCGACCAAGAAAACCCATCCGTCCTAAACCTAAAATCAAACGGCGAGAGTCTCTCTTGTAAACATCACTTTTAAACCTGATGCATGATTATAATATTCACAAATTATTTAAACTATCCTATCATCAAATCATAATACAAATTAACCAGTATAATACTCAATTAACTTTAAAAGATACAATAATGGTTCAAGTCCTCTAAGTACAGCAATCTCTGATCTATTTACATCAAATTGAAATACAAATACATTTCTCCACCATATTACAATTCATACATTCAAGGTTGTACATCAATTGAATAAGATAAAGTGATGATGTCCTCGATCTCACGCGCCGCCAAGGGGAGTGTCGCCTCCAAGCCGCAACTACCTGAAAAAGAAGGAACTGCATCGACATGCATCGCCGATGCAGCCCAGGTAGGAGTGAGCAACAAAGCTCAGTAGGGTTTTTCGCTATTCTACGTCACACCGAAGGGAGGAAAACAACAACTGTGTTGTCTCTCCACCTAAGTCTAAGGAATGTCAAGGGTCTCATAACCCTATCGATGTCCCAAGGGCTCCCGTCATGAACCTCTCTCTTGAACATGTTACCAAGATCACCCTAACCACCAACAGAGAAACGGTACCATGCGGGATCACCCTTACCCAAGAACAAACGAGAGGAAACAAAGACTGCGGGCTCCTGTCTAGATACCACCCTGCCCAGTCATACCATCTCTCGCGGGGACACACATGTAAGGGAACTCATCGACATCCATCCTTCGCACTTGGCCTTGGAGAAACAACACGACCTCCAAACCTCAACCTCAACCATAATATTCCAGTCCGACTACCTAATAATACTCGAATCATATCAAACATAGTCATTGATGACAATCACGTCCTAATCCTCGACTACCCGAAACCCCGGTCCTAGGGCTAGACCCGGGCTACCCGAGAACCCCGGATCAGCGATCGAATCCATCGCCTACCACCTATCCTTAATGCTCCTAATGTAAGCAAATGCATGCAATGCTCATGCCCACAGAAATACAGAAAGATAAGCATGTAACAGTATGACATCACAACATACAGGGCTAGGCATAGCCTACAGCTTGCCAAAGAGTAAACATAGCAAGGGGTCTAAAGCAGATAAAGGTCTAAATTACAATAATCCAATAGTATAACGGTGCCC
The DNA here is from genome assembly GCA_963920575.1 of Narthecium ossifragum. NCBI lineage: Eukaryota > Viridiplantae > Streptophyta > Magnoliopsida > Dioscoreales > Nartheciaceae > Narthecium > Narthecium ossifragum. The sequence goes on from OY986972.1 coordinate 20,536,058, forward strand.
ACGGGTCGTAAACAAGCAATACCACATTCAATCGAAATTTCGACATTACAACGGCATCCACTGCCGTCAACCGCAATTTCTACAACGGGGGCACAACCCCGGCCACACAATCCTCAATCAACAACAAATATGATAAGCAACCACTAGGGCACAACCTCTGCCCATTTAATTATCTAAACATCCAAAGGGGCATGACTCCCTTGGTTCAACCACAAGCCACACATAGGGTTGGGCCACACATAGGGCCTACATATATATACATATAGATAACATGCTAAGAAAATGCTAACATAACATCGATAAGGGGAATCGAGGGGAATTCATCAAATATAGCATTTTCATAAATAGAAAACCAAGTCTATTCTTTCGAGAAATCCACGTTAAATTCACAGGAAATCCAGCTGAAGACCGCCCACTAGCATACTAGTAATTATTACACTGAATATATCAATTTGCATAAAAGGAGAAGATCTTCATAAACATGACCTAGAGCTAAGCATGCAAACAAATCTATCAAAATCCTACTGGGATTAACATACATGCTCATTACCATAATCCAAATCACTTATAATTAATAGGCATACTTCACAATCTAATTGCTAATTAGAGGGGGTTTTGCAATTAACTAATTAGGCCGAAATTGAGGTAATTAAGTATACAAAGATCATCACATTGAACATGTTAATCCTAGAGATCAGTTGGAGCATTAACTTCATAATTCCTGAAGAATCAAACACGATAAATCATCGAGAAATCCACTAACAAGCTAATTTTTTGGATTTTTATATTAAACCCTAATTAGAGACGATGAAATCTTATCAATTCGACATCCAAACGACGTCGAATTGGAAATCAAACTTGGGCAAATGTATATTAACATACTAGGAACATGCAACCCAAGAATTGGATTAATCTAATGGTTAATCTTCCCGGAATTCACTAATTTCGGTCTCGTCGCAGATCCGAAGAAACATCACCATAAATCGTAGAAAACTCCGAAAATTATAAAACAACGGCAATAGGAAGTAAATCCAAAGATCTACAACTCTCATCTTGATGATCAAACGAGATGATGCACGCACGAACAGCTCAGCTCGCAGAAAAACAGAGCTTTGATGAAATCTGGAAAAAAACATGCATAAAACCCAAATAAATCTTGATCAAATCTCCATAGACTTCAATCAGTAATTTAGCATGCTTAGAGGAACTAATTAGCATAAATAAAACAGCAGATCGAACAATCAAACCCTAACTTAAGCTTAGCCCAAGGATCAAGGTAGAAACCCTACCTTAATCACTAAATCCGCCGTTAACCTCGCCTAATCCGCCTTCCTTCCTCGCCGTCGCCGCCTCCAGTTCGTCGAAGAGCCACCAGGAACTCCCACTCCCGCTGCCATCATCGGAGAACAAAAAGAAGGAAGAAGAGCCGCCGTGGAAAAAGAGAAGGAAGAGGAGGCCCTCGCCGTCGCCTCTGGCTTGCCATGTCATATATGAAGAAAAAAAAATGTACTTAGTTCGTATTCTTGAATGGTTGAAGTGTTTGGATATAATTGATACTCTGAAGCATGTGGAACCCTATTCACACACAGGAGTGTTAAAATTATTCTTAATTTTGGTTAAATATGTTGAAGTGTTGGAAATGTGTTTGGCATACATTGATTTGCTATTGTTTTATCTTACTATGGATAGAAGAATACATTCATGAATATGATTTCTATTTCATGCATTGGAGTTGATGAGTATTGTGATTGATTTTTAATGATATATTCAATGGTTGTATAGATGTTTGTGGGTGTCATCCTTGAAAACCCTCATGAGACTATAACTCCTCCACTGGGGTAACCCAGGGGTTTAAAGGCTTGTTGCACATGCTAAGTGCAATCGTGAGACCTACGAAAGTGGCTAATTAGATTTATTTTTATCTTTTCTTTGCTCGAGAACTAGCAAAGTGTAAGTTGGGGGTGTGATAAGTCACTAAATGTTCATGATTCAACCCCTTAACTTAGCTTTGTTAGGCCTAGAGTGTTTGTATTTAATAGTTTGTTAGTTGATTTCAGGTTTAATCATGATTTGAGAAGAAATACAGGAAATTCGGCTAAAAAGATGAATTTATGTGATAAAGACTGTTTCGTCGTCTGTCAGGAGAATATTCTTTAGATATTCTGTATAAGTCCAAATATTTTGGACATTTAGTACGAGATAGAAGACTTCAAGAGCTACAATGTTCATGTAGGATACTTTACGAGATTCCTGATGGATTGATTCCAGTTTTGAAGAAGATCAAGATACAGAGCTGCTGGAAAATTGATCCGTCGATGCTCAGGAGAATATTCGCCAAATATTCCACATAAGTCCGAATATTATAAACTCTTCAGAATATGACAGAGGACTTCCTAATCTACAACTTTCGTGTTGAGCAAATTTCCAAATTTTGGCTAGATTGGACCCAGTTACGCTTGGAATAGGTCTGCCAGAATTAAAATAGGAAATCCGAGTTGTAGTAGAAGTTCAACTTAGCCCAAACCCTAATTTCGGGAGTTCTCTTATAAATAGGGTTATTCAATCCGGGAATAATCATCTTTTTTAATATCTTTGGAGAGGGAATTAAGGAGAAGGCAGTGAGGATGCGGATGGTGACAGCTTCGTATTCCGAGCCGACGGCGTTCATCCAAAAGATGAGTTGCTAATTGTTGTACTTAGGATTATTCATGAAACCCTAATGTAGTTTTCTATCTTCTTTGGTTTGAATCTTGTAATCTTCTCAAGACATGATCTTATGAATATTATTTTTAATGTTAATAGAGTTGAGGGAACAGAGTTCCTTGACGTATTTTCAGTCCTACATGATTTCTGTGATTGATTGTAGAGATTCATAGGATGGTTTTCATGTGATTTTTGGTTTACCTTTGAGATAGTCTATGCTATGTGAAGATAAGTCATGCTAAGGTCATTAGGAGTAGAATAATTTAATGTAATCGTAGGATCAAAGATGATTTATTCTAAACAAAGATAGATTATGCCGTTGGAAACATAAACCTTATTTTAGGGATTCATGTAAGCTTAAGAAGCTGTGGATTCATAACGTTTAGAGAAGGGAACAAGAGGATAACTAGAGCAGATTGAAGGTGAAACTAGGGCGGATTGAGTAATACCTAAGTCACCTATCCATTGATTCAAATTGATCAATATTTTATTTCTTTTCTTTATTAGTTTAGATAACTCTATCCTATCTTTGATCCTTTTGCTTAATTTTAGGGTTTTGAGAATTGATTTTGATTTTCAACGTTTTCCTTCTGGATCGATTCCGAACTTCACCGCTATATCTACCTAGTAGTTTAGTGATTGAATGAGGATTATAAATTTAATATTTGATTGAGTTTGCAACGTTTTAACGACACGTTCGCGAGCGATCATGCATGCACCTGCAAAACGCATCCCGGGTAGGAGTAAGCACCAAGCTCAGTAGGGTTCTACACTACGACACACAGAAAGGAGGGAACACAACAGTGTTGCCCCCAAGCTAGGCCTATGTCGCGCTCCGGCCTAGAAAACCCACCCAGACCGGGACACGAGAGGGGGTTCCTACATCTAATCACAACCATCTGGTGGAAACAGTTACAATCAAATCAGAGAGCAAAAGTAATTCTAACAACTACTATTCCATCACAATCCAAAACTGTACATACATCAGAGTTATATCAAGATTTACATATATCAGTCCTCAAGTACAAAAGATATTCTAAACCTCAAAAAGTTACATCATCGGTAGTCTCCCGAAAAGCACAGCAGAAGCCCTCTTGATCCTCAAACATTACCTGATGTCGACGCGCCGCCACAGGACGAGCAACTGGAGGCCACAGAAGAAGAGCTGGTACCTGCACCTGCAAATACCGCAGCCCAGGTAGGAATGAGCAAAAGCTCAGCATGGTTCTACTCTACGACACACACAAGGAAGGCAACAACAACTGTATTAACTCTGTGCCAAATACTGAGGCCTGTCAAGGACCCCATAAATCCCATCAATAACCCGAAGTGTACATGTTCAAAGTATGTCCCTCCGATAGCCACTATTCAGGGACGGACCACCTCCGACGATCCCTGACACAGGGTGGACATGGCGATACCAGTAGGATACCCCTCTCCAAGTGGGATTTCCACACTTGGCGGAACAACAGTGGTTATGACAACCATCTCTCAGCACTCAAAGCAACATAGCTAACACGACCTCTAGACTCCAAATCAAAAGCTAAGGCTTGCCAGGGAGCCCATAAATCCCATCGATACCCCCAGAGTTCCTGTCAGCCCATTTATTCTACACAATCTCGGGAGTTATCACTCTCCCGGTTCAACCACAAAGCGGTGACAAACAACAGTTTATAGCAATATCAACATATACCGGAAATTGCTAGAAAAACTGTAGATAAAACTCTGAAGGGTCCGATCCTATATCATACTAGTGTTTAAGCATCGTTAGGGAATACATACCAGTATTCAGATTCGAAGGAAACCGAGAATCGAAGCGAAAACACATTTCAGGATGGAAGGAATCGATCCCCCCCAGACATGGGGATCGATCCTCTCATCGAAGAGGAAAAGTCAGCAAGCTGACGAACCAAGGATCGATCCTCCTCGCTATGAGGATCGATCCCCCTCGGGGTCAGCACGCGGTCACCAGAAGGATCGATCCTCCCCTCAAGGGGGATCGATCATTCTACAACCCGGACAGAAACCCACCGGAGAAATCGCCGGAAAACTCGTCGGAATCAAAATCAAACTTCGTGAAACTTACAGATCTGGTAGATTAGGACATGAGGAGTCCAAAAACGCTAACCAATCGAGAAACCAATGCCTATACAAGGAGATCTACTCGAACCAAAACCGGAAATCAAACCATATGTACCAAATCTTAAGATTTGGGTAGAAACACCTACCAATCAACGCTGGATCTTCCTAAATCCGAGCTATCATGCCTTGGATCGTCCTTAGATCCCTTCCCAAGAAGCCGGATTTGAGAGATTTCGCGCGGATTTTGAGGGATTTCCAAAAGAAATCAAAGAGGAACAGTTTCAAACCGACTTACAAGGGATCGAACCGCCTAGGGGGGAGGATCGATCCTTTGGATGCCTGGCAAAGACTATTGAGGCATAGTGGGATCGATCCTCCCCCCTAGGGCGGATCGATCCTACTTCACTCAAAAGTGAGGTTTGGGCAAATCCTTCTGTCCAAACCCAGATCTTTCGATCCCGAGCCCACCTAACCTTTCTAATCAAACACATACACAATCAAGGTCAGTGTGTGCACACACGGGTGTGAAACAAACCGACAAGGCACAATTTACCAAATTGACCTTACGGTTTACAACGAGCCACAGGGGTAGAGGAACATGTCCTCACAGCCTAGGTGTGCTACGGGGTCCCATAACCCCATCAGTGTCTCTTGGTTTCCAACCATAATCACCATAACGAACTGGGCCCATCCAGGAAACACCTAGTACATCAAGAATAAGACACTGCTGGGCAGGACAAGTCTCTGCCAGGCAGGCACACCCTCTGCTCAAGGATGAAATGATGACACTGGTTGCACCCTTAGCACATGGCTCGCGGCCGACACGACCTCTAAAATCATCGATCAACATGTATTCAAGTCATCTAAGCCTATCATCGATATCGACTGAATACTACAATCCAACCTGAACCATGCTACCCACCACGAGCTACCCGAAAGCCTCGGATCGGCGATCAACTCATCGCCCACGCCCTATCCTTATGCATCTAATGCATTATCAAAAATGCATGCTATGATCACTCGCATGGAAGAAATAAGCATGTAACAATATGATAAAATAACAATCATGTTCAACTGGACTGCTGCACCGATACCAACGACCGCTGCCAGCCAATCCAAAGCGGGTCCCGACATTACGAGGGCACCCTGACTGTCAACCGTGAATCCCTGCAACGGGAAGCAACTCTGAAAACCCAGATAAACATATAATATTAATTAATCATCAAGATCCCCTAATTAGAGACTAAGCGACCTCGTTGATCCGATATCCAAACGATATCGGATTCAAGATCCAACTTAGAAAAAACACAGGGAAACATGCTGGGATCGACATATCCAAAACTGAGAAATATCCAACGGCTCGATTACCGAGAAAACGCTAATCAAAACCATTAACTTCTAATTTCTGCAACGCAACCCATCCGTAGGAAATCCATAGTAATTCATATAAAAATCAGAAACTTATGAAACGGGTTGGACCTAAGAGTAGACCCAAAGATCTATAACTCTTATGTTCATCATAAATAAAGATCATGCATGTACAGACCGAAAAACACGATGTAAGACGGTTGTTCTTCAAGAACAACAAAAACCCGGAAAAATCCGAGTTTAAACATGCTAAAAATCTATTAAAATCTCAATCAAATCACATAAAACTCAAATCAGTAATTAAGCTAACATAGATACACAAAACAACACCAAGAACACCCAGATCCACCGGCTAGATTAAGAGAAAAACCCAGACTAAACCCATGTACGAAGAAACCTACCGAGCTAAGAAAATCTTGGTTGAATCCCTACTATCTGAGCACCAAACCGGCTTCAAACCAAGCCACGGATCTTCCTCATGCTGCCACGAATTCAATGAGCCTTCAAGCACTCAATTTGGTGGCCGGAGGAGGGAGAACGGAGGGAAGGAAGGAAGCAGCCGGAACAGGGGAAGGAAAACAGAACCGCGGGAAAGAAGGAAGAAGAAAAAGAAAAAAAAAGAAGAGTGGAAGAGAGGAGGAAGGAGAAAGAGGATAAGGGAGAGGAGAGAAGGAGAAAGAGGATAATGGAGAGGAGAGAAGATCTTTCTTCTCACCTTTGACAGTGGAGAGCGACGGCCAACGGCGACCGTCCACTCAGAAAACCCATCGCCTCAACTTCCTGACACTAAAAGATCGATCTTCTTAGCAAGGGAAGATCGATCCCTTTCACCCAGGAAGCCAAACTTGGGCTAAAACACAAGCCCAAGCCCGGATCTTCCGATTTCGGGTCCACCTAACCATTCTAATCAAACACTAACACAAACACGATCAGTGTGTGCACACGCGGCTGTGAAACAAATCGAAAAGACGCAATTTATCAAATTTCCCTTGCGGTCCATAATGAGCCACATGCCCGACCTAGACGGTCGACCCAGGAGTAAAGGGACAGGTCCTCACACCAGCCATCCTCAACACCTTCTCCACCTCTCCCCATGCCTCCACCCACCTTCTCCTCCTTCCTCCTTGATACCTCGCACCACCCACGCCCATCTGTTGCCGGTGAGTACCCATTCCTTTTGGCAAAACCCCGCAACCCACTCCCTCCTTCTCTGGTGAAGCCGTGGCCACCCGCGACAAACCCCCACCCTCTCCACTCCACCGACGTGCAGCCACCCGCGGCGTCCCCTACTCCTCCCGTCGCCGTCTCGATTTTCGCTCAGATCCCCTTAGTCGGCGAGGGTCTTCCCTGTCCCCTCTGACGTCAACCCCGGCTATCAACCACCGTCAACCTCCTCCATTTCCCCTAGATCTAGCACCCCCGACGCCACCGCCTTCCTGAACAACTTCCAATGCTGGTCCATGGCCACTCAGACACCTCACCTCGCCAAGGTCCTCCTAAGCTCCACCGGCAACAAGGTCCTATGTACCTTTTTTTCCTCCCCGACGCTACCCAACGAGGCCTCCACGCCCAACGAGCTCGAGGTCGCCACGTGTCACACCCCGACCCAGAAAACCCATCCGGTCCGGGGCGTGAGGGTCCTAAACTCTAAAAACAAACGGCGAGAGCCTCCCCTATAAATATCACTTTACATCCTCATGCAGAATTATAATATTCAAAAATTATTTAAACTATCCTATCATCAAATCATAACAAAAATTAACTGCTACATTACTCAATAACATTAAAAAGATACAATAATGATTCAAGTCCTCTAAGTACAACAATTTCTGATCAATTTTCATCAAATTGGAATACAAATACATTTCTCCTTCAGATTGCAATTTATACATTCAAGGTTATACATCAATTGAGTAAGATAAACTGATGATATCCTCGATCTCCCGCACCACCAAGGGGAGTGCCTCCTCTAATACCGCAACTACCTGAAAAAGAAGGAATTGCATCGACTTGCATCGCAGGAGTGAGCAACAATGCCCAGTTGGGTTCTTGTGAGGACCCGTCCCTCTACTCCTGGGTCGACCGGCTGGGTCGGGCACGTGGCTCGTTGGTTTGCTTCGCGTCGAGCGCGCGATCCGGTGGATCGTATTGTTTCTTGGACCACAAGGGCAATTTGGTAAATTGCACCTTGTTGGTTTGTTTCACACCCGCGTGTGCACACACTGACCTTGTTTGTGTTAGTGCTTGTTTAGAGTGGTTAGGTGGACCCGGGATCGGAAGATCCCAGCTCGGGCGCGCGGAAGCTTGCTTTTGGGCAGCTTACGACCCTTGAGCGATCGATTGCTCCTTGGAGCGATCGATCGGACTCGTGAGCGAGTCGGGACCCGTTTGGATCGATCCGACTTGGTGTCGGATCGATCCAGCCTGTCTCGGATCGATCCGACTTGGTGTGGGATCGATCCGGACTGGCTTCACCTTCGCGAGCGATCGATCGGACTCGGCGTCGGTGGCTTTTCTGTTTCGAGAGGACGGCCGCCGTTGGTCGTCGCTCTCTCTTGTCAGAAGGGGAGGACTTTCCCTCCCCTCCTTCACCTTTCTCCCCTCCCCCTTTCCTCCTTTTCTCCTTCCCCTCTTTCCTTCTTCTTCTTCTTTCTTTTTTCTCCTCTCCCGAAAGCTCTGTTTCTTCTCTTTTCCCGCTAGCGAGCTTCTTCTCTGCCTTTCTTCCTCCTCCGGCCATCATTTTGGGTGTTCTAAGGCTCGTTAGATCCGTGGCAACGAGAGGGAGGCCCCTGGTGTGGTTTGGAGTCTTGTTGGTGTCTGGTTTGCGGGGATCAACCGGGTTTAGCGTTCTTCGGTAGGTTCTTCTACCTACAAGTGTTCTTTAATGGGTTTCTCTAGATCTAGCCGTTGGATCTTGTTGATCTTTGTGTTGTTGGCTTCCTCTTGCCTAGTAGAATTTCTAATATGAGTTTCATGATCTTTAGTTGAGATATGAGTAGGTTTTATGCATGATTAATCTCGGATTTTTCGGTTTCTGCTGTTCTTGAAGAACAATCGGCTTGCGGCGTGTTTTCCGGCCAGTACGTACATGTTCTTGGGTTGTAATGAGCATGAGAGTTGTAGATCTTTGAATCTACTCTCTAACCCAACTGATTTGACATTTTTTCGATTTTCCTACGATTAGTTATGAATTTATCACTGGAGGGCTGCGTTGCAGCAAGTGCTTGGTAAGTTAGAGTGGGATTGATCGGACTTGCAAGTCCAATCGATCGGACTATTTTTCGTAAGTTAGTTTGATTAACGGTTTTGATTAGTATTTTCCCGTTAATCCAACCGTTGGATGTTTATGAATTTTGGATATATTGATCCTGGTATGTACATCTACATATGGCTAAGTTGGATCTTGAATCCGACGTCGTTTGGATGTCGGATCGACGGGATCAATTAGCCCCTAAGTAGAGGCTTTGGGTGTTTTGAATATAATATTATATTTAGGATTATAATATTATATTGTGTACTGTTCATCATCGTTTTCGGGGTTGCTTCCCGTTGTAGGAGTCTGCGGTCGATGGTCGTGGTACCGTCGTAATGTCGGGACCCGCTGCGGATCGGCTGGCAGTGGTCGGTAGTACCGCTGCAGCGATCCGGTTGACTTATATGATGCCTTATCATACCGTTGCATGTCTATCTCCTGTTTATGTATGTTCATAGTATGCATTGTTGATTTGTGCATTAGTTGCATGGTTAGGGCGTGGGTGATCTGTGGGTCGCCGTCCCGAGGCTGGAAGCTCGAACTTAGCCCTAGGACATGGGTTGGGTAGTTTGGACCCGATTCGAATTGTGGTGTCCAGTCGATTCAATGATAGGCTTAGATGACTGGTACACTTGCTGCTTGATGATTGTAGAGGTCGTGTCGGCCTCGAGTCGGAGGCTGTGGTGTAGCCGGTGTTCCACTGTGTTGACTCTTAAGTGGTGGAGAGGCCCCCTCAGCGGTACCATTTCCCGCCTGCAGTGTCGGGTCCCTGCATGTGAGTCAGCAGTGTTTGTTGAGCTTACTGAGTGCTGCTCCTGGGCACCAGGGACACGCGGTGGGGTTATGGGACCCCTGTATACACCCAGATCCTACTTGAGGGCGACACTATTGCGTTTCCCTCTTCCTTCTGTGTGTCGTAGTGTAGAACCCTACTGAGCTTAGTGCTCACACCTACCCGGACTGTGTTTTGCAGTGCAGGCGTCAGTTCTTCTTCTGTGGCCCCTACCGGGCAGTTGGTCGACGGTGCGGCGGCGCCTGGTGGACTTTGAGAGGTGGCGATCTTTACTGCTTTTATACCTTTTGTTAGTTAGTCTCCTACGGGAGTAATGTTGTATTTGGATCTTCCCCTCTCCGAGGATATGTATATTAAATCTTTTTTTGGGTCTGTAGATCTGTGGTTCGAGGCTTCATTAAATTAATGTCTTTTAATTGAGGGTGCTTTTGGTGAATTGTTAGGGAGACCAATAGGTTAGAGGGAACGCTCGCCGTCTTATTCCGCGTTTTGTAGGTTCCGGTTCACGTCGCCCGACCCGGTTGGGCTTTCACGGGTCGGGGCGCGACAGCTTGGTATCAGAGCATAGGTTGTAGATCTCAGGGTTTAGGATCAGGATTCGGTTGAGACTGAGCGTGGAATGGGTTAGTTCTATGTCTAGAACATCCGTGCATGCTCTTCTGTGATGTGTTGTGCTTTTCGCTTCCTGTTTGTACTGGGTGTTTCTCGGTTTCTAACAAGTGGATGCTTGTTGTTTCTGGTGGGGGTTCAGATGCCGAGAAGTCGGGTACGTCGTTCCGTTGTGAGTCGTGGTCGGTCGCGTGAGCAGCACACCGCTCGACAGGCTCCAGTAGCCGCGGCAGCTTTACCCCGAGACTCTGCACCAGCACCAGAGACGAGTGTTGAGTTCGCGGTGGAGGAAAACACCTCTCTTTTCGCCGAGAGGGTTCTTCCGCCACTTAGCGAACGCGCTGTGACGGCAGCGGTGATCACCTTTCAGGAGCTGAACCCGCCCAGGTTCAGTGGTGCTGAGGGTGATAGCATTCTATAGATAGCATTCTACCAAAAAATTACATGGATACTAAGCATACTTTATAATCAATTGCTAATTAAGCTAGAAGATTAGCAACTTTAATAGACGTGTAGAAATCAAGGGATTAATCTCCCAAAACTTATCAAATCACACATGTATCTACTGTATACTGCTAAGAACATCAATTCAAGGTAGTAGATGAATTAGGCAAGTTATAATTGATTAATCATGCTTTAATTATATATAGCCGACAAGATTAGGGTATAACTTAGGTTTCACTATGTCCATCCAATTAATGCGAAACTTAGCATACATGCCCATTAATGGTTCTCAATACGCATACCCGAAATCCAATTCAAACAAACGAACGAAATTAGATGAAAACCACATATTTCGGTCTTCGACCAAAAACAATGAAACCTCATTGATTTGACGTCCAAACGGCGTATCAAATTGAAATCAAACCTAATCATGTACTCAATTGCATGTTAGGGATGTCATGTCCAAGAATTGGGTCTAATTGATGTCTAATTTCCACTTAATTAACTAACTAATTTCTTCATTCATGTTACGCAGCTGTTTAGGAGAAAATTCATTATAATTCACATATAAATCCAAAAATTATGAAACCAGAGGCAATTGAAAGTACAGTCGAGGATCTACTACTCTCATGCTGATGATCAAACAAGATCATGTATGTACAAGCCAGGATCTGAGCTTGAACAACTCAGATCGGACAAAAACATGGTTTCGATGAAATCCGAGAAAACATGTATAAATCCGGTTTAAATCCAACTAAAAATCGCATGGAAGCTAGATCAGATGTTAAGCATGCCAAGAGGAACAATCTAACATAAAGAAATCCACAACCAAATAAACCAAACCCTAGATAAACCCTAAACAAGGGTTTAGGTGTAGAAACCTACCTTAAACGCTAAATCCGTCTTCAATCCTTGCTAATCCTCCGTGATCTGCTGTCCCCCGTCGCCGTCGCCGTCTCCAGCTCGTCGGAGTCCTCCCACAACCGCAGCCGTCGCCGGAGAAGGAAGAGGGGCCGCCGCGGGAGAGAGAAAGGGAAGGAAGGAGAAGGGGGAGGGGGCCCTCGCCGCCGCCTCCAGGTCGCCGGGGAAGGAAGAGGGGTTGTCGCGGGAGAGAGAAAGGGAAGGAACGAGAAGGGGGATCGGGCACGGGGGAAGGCAGGGGAAGGAAGAGGAAAAGAGAATAAAAAAGAAAAGAAAGGGAGAGATAGAGAAGAGGGTTAAGCCACTTAAAGTGGTTTAGCTGGTTCAGACGAGCCAACTGATCAGACTGAATTCGACTTGACTTCAAATTGTGATCTCGTCGTAATGTCGTCCGGATCTGAAGATCACAAACACTCATACTAGATCTATTCAATCACGTAAATCAATCAAGGTTGTGTGTGCACTACGTGGGTGTGAAACCGACCACCAAGGCGCAATTTACCAAATTGCCATTAGGGTCCAAAAACAGCGATGCGATCAACCGATCACAAAGCAAGGCCAACCGAGCCAAACCAACCAAGCCAGACCCTCGACCTAGTCGGATCGGATCGGAGGAACGGGTCCACACACCACGGGAGTGCGGCGAGGAGCTTGCAAAGATTAATGTAGAATTTTTTTTTAACTGTCGGATCTGGATCGATCCAACGGTTCGGTGTACATCGGTTTTTCCCCGGATCATGCGGGCCATCGGCGGCGGGGTGGCGGGGGTGGTTGGCGAGGTTGAGCGGGAGGAGGGAGAGAGAGAGAGAGTAGACTAGAGAGATAGAAAGAGGAGAGAGAAGGAGAGAGAGGGAAGAGAGTGGGAGAGACAGATAAAAACATTTTTCATATCCGTAGTTTATAAAGACATATTATTACTATGTTATTGTAATCAATTATTAATATAAGCGGGTCCACATGTCATGTGTCATATCATGATTGGTCTACATCATTTTTCAAATTTATTCACTTTATATTATTCTATAATATACATTAAAATATTATTATTATATTAATATAAGTGGGTGAGAATAGGAATACATTGATGTTTACTGCCAAGTCACGTGACCATGCTATGCCACCTTGGGATATGATTCTTATTCGTGTCCGTCATAGGTGGAGGTCACGTGTATTTCGTTGGCGGCGGACGCGCCGGCAAGAACGGCTTCAACACCGCCGAGCTATACGACTTGGTGGAGGCGGGGCGGGCATCGTTGTACACGATGGCGGAAGATCGGGCGTTTGCTGGTGATGGAAAGTAAGCGGGCCTTGATAGGAGAATGATTCGCCGGTGGAGGCGTCGAACATGACGGGTGGGGTGGTAATATTATACTTTACTATAATATATTTTTAGTTTATTTTATGTAATAATATCATAGTATAAATTTTATATGGTTTAATGTACAAATACCGAAAACTTAACTTAATAGTGGAATAGAGAAAGATGGGTTAGCCGGTGTTTTGGGAATTGATTGTAATACAAATTGGTTGTGGGAGTGGTGCCGAGGTCGACTGTCAGCGTGCGATAAAAAATAGAGCCGTTGGAGAGTTGAAATATTATATATTTTATGCACTTTACGTACAAACATTTTAATTAACTTAATAATTAATTCAAATATTATAATCTTTACCCACTAGATTACCCATTAATATAATATTATATATTTTATATAATTTACAATTCTTACCCTTATCCCAAGATTAACCCACTAACTTATTTCTGAACCAAACGCCAAAAGTGGGTTAAGTTTACCCCCATTCCTTACCCCCATTTTTCTACCCCTAACTCCATTAACCCTATTCCCCTTAACCCCGAACCAAATGGGGCATAGGCATGAACCCCAGTTGTGTGACATGGGGTCCAGTGCAGGCCCATCCTCAAATCCGCCATCGACGCACAAACGCTACACCAAGCTGCCGAAGAGCTCCTAAAGGGAGAACGGGGTGATAAAATACCTTGTCATACATATTTAGCTTTAACAACCCTCTTTCATAAGGAGTCTTTCGAGGGCCTCAGCTTCGTAACACGCTGCATCCTCAACGCCCGCTGCTAGGTCCCCAAATTTCATAAGGATAGACCACCATCTTTGCGTTGAGCACAAACCGTACTCTACCTTGCAACAGAAAGGCATGATCTCTTGCCCTCCCACAAAAAGGCCGATCCAGGTGATCAATTTTATTTAAAACAGTCTTTGGAACATGTGTGACCATCATCGTATAGCCTGGGAGCGCCTGGAGGACATGCCTCAACAGAGTGACTCTATCAGGTAGAGCTAGCCTGTAATTTTCCCAGCCGGAGATCCTCTCCACTACTTTATCCAGAAGGTCACTAAAATCAAGAGACTGAAGCTTTTTCTTGCTGATCGGCACCCCAAGGAAGCGCCATGGGCAATGAACCTCAGACATACCCAAATGCCGGCCAAGTCGCCTACAACTTAGCTATTCTCATAGACGGGGATATCTTCATATTTGATTTTAAGGGATTAATCCCTATACTAATAGCTCTTCATATCTCTTAAAAAACCACTTATCTTTAAGACCTCACAAGAAGAGGCCAAATAGCAATCATCCGGATCTAACATATGAGTAGAGGAGATTGAGTATTGCAAGGTAAAATCCACGGTTGCTATCCAAATATAACTGATATGAAAATATTACCGTCTTAATTGTTACTGCTGAGAACCCGAGCGATGGCTCTCTCCGCCGCCATGAGTTCTCTCGCGATGGCTTCTTCCTCCTTCATCCTTCACCACCAGATTTAGGACCCCCTCCCTTCCCTGGTTTTTCGTTCCGCCGGCGCTCCAGGAAACCACGAGATCCTCTCCTCCAACCTCAAGCGGTCGCCCTTCTTCCTCACCGGCGCCGTCAAGGGACCACGGGACATACCTGCATCTCCCTGGGCTACGATCATTCGTTCCTCTCTGCCCTTCTTCCTCACCGGCGCCGGCGCCGGCGCTCCAGGAGTTGTGGGCCTACTGCTTCCGATCCCATTACGAGGGAAGATCTGAGGAACCCATCCACCTAAGGTCTTCATACTACCTGATCCCCATCTATTGATATTTTTTCGCTCTCCATGTAACGAGGGCTCTTGATTTATGTGTCGATTTTTGTCACTGATGCTTGATCCACTTATATTGATATTTTTTGCTCTCCATGTAACGAGAGCTCTTGATTCATGTGCTGGTTTTCGTTTCTTGGTGGCTAATCCCCTCCTATCTGATCCTCTGTTTTTTTTCAACATTTATCTGATTTTTCTCTGTATTTTGATTCGTTTTTCATGAGATGTAGCTTTTTGGTTTTCGTCACTGATGCTTGATCCCCTGTTGGTTTTCGTTTTCATGATATATATGCTATGGCTTCTCTGTTCTCGTGGGCTTCTCTGTTCAACGTATCTGATGCTTGACTTCTTCGTCTACGATCTCTGATTTGGTGGTATTTGGTTGAAATGTTTTGGGGTTTCAACTATTTGGTGGTATTTGATTGATCCCCTTCTATTGATATGCGATGGTTTTGTTTCTTGAAGGCTGATCCCCTACTATCTGATCCCCTGTTGGGATTTCTATGTTGTTTTACTGAGCTAAATGCATGCCTTTTACTGCTATGATGTGAATCTGAGTCAAATGCATGCTTTTTACTGCCTTAGATGTGAATCTGAGCCAAAATGCAACTTTTTTGGTTTGCTGCAATTCTGATTTTGATGCTCTGCTGGTTTGGTTGAATTCAACTCAAGTGATGTTTAATTTTTGAAAAAGGGGAGATGATGATGTCAACCTCATGCTTGTCATACCTGATTCGATCCTTATTATGTCTGATTTGATTCTTACTATGCTTGTATTTCCATGCTCATGCTTGCTATAGCTCATCCCCTATTTGAAGCTTTGACTTCATCTGTTTTGCATATATATTGACATTAATCTGATTTTGTTATGTCATGCTATACCTGGTTTGATCCTTATTATGTCTGATTTAATTCTTACTATGCTTGTATTTCCATGCTCATGCTTTGCTATGGCTGATCCTCTATCTCTTCTACTTACCAAGTTAAAGCCAAACCTCCACTGTTCTCTGCGGACAAAGGTAGGGCGGAGAGATGGAGATGTCGGTGTTGCCCGACGAAGGAGGTCCGGCCGCTTCACGGGTGCCGGAGCCGGTGCCTTCACCGCCGGCGAGTTCAAGGGTGATCGAACCGGAAGTCGAGATGGCTGACATTAGGATCGATGACGTGGAGGATGTCGATGGCTTGAGGCATCATGTGGACAATATCTTATCCAGAGTCGATCAGGTCTGGTTGTTTAGCTTGTCTTTTAGGTTTACATGTTTCTTTGGCTCTTTGTATTGGTGGATGGTGGAGTTTGGGGTCGGGGTTGGAGGGGTTAGGGAGAGTGTTTGGGGGTTATGTGTTGGTGAAAACGAGAAACCGAGTTTTAGTCTTGGGACACATAAAATGGGTTCGATCTCTGTTGCTGTTTTCGAGAAGAACATACCAATTTTAATTGGGCAAACATTTTCGGATTACACGCTCTCAGGACAAAGAAACCAGCTCTTGTGGTGCATTTATAACATGAAATTGATTTCTGCTACTTAGATATGATTCCCGAACTTTATTTTTTGATTTGCGTGTTAATGTCTTTAGAAAAGACAGCTGCTTTTATATTGTGACATACATGTATAAGGTTTCGATCTTTAAAGTTAGCGGGTGGAATTTCAATGAATTATGGGCTCGATTCTGCAGAGTGAATGAAGTCATTCTATATTTCGTTACCCGCATTAAAGTTTTACCTTTTGGTGCTTTTGGTGAAGTTGCGGATTGTGTTATGCCTGGAAGAAAAGAAACTGGTTATTGTTATATCTAACAAGCTGCATCAGGTTTAACGTTTTGTGCTTTAAACAGGGCCATTGAGTTTTCTCTATTGGTAAATTGATCTCTTACAAAAACAGGCCCAATTGTCCAGTTTCCCTCTTTGGCCCATACCAAAGGTTAGGTCTTTGGTGCATTAGTTTTAGCCTTTTACTTTGTTAACTGCATTAAGGTTCTTACCCTTTTGTTGCCTTCTGGATAGTTGGTGAAATTTCATTAATACTATCTCCCAAGAAAACAAATTCACCAATTTTCATTAAGTGGAAGGAACTTGTTTTGTGAATCATATCAAAGCTCCAACCTATTTGGCTTTTTCTACAAGCAGTTGGTGAAATGTTAATTGTTTGCATTGTTAATCTCTTCCATGAAAGGATCAATTTTCTGTTTTTGAGCTCAAAAGATGGCTTTGCCTTTGGTTTGTCTCGCAGACTTGAGTGATGAAATTTGTTGTACTAACTGCCTCCAGAATAAGTCAACTTTGTGTCAATAATGTCAGACTGACAGCAAAATCTTGAGCTACGGTGCAACTTATTCTCCTAATCACTGAAATATGTGTCTATCTCCATAGAGAAGTAAATGCCCTTTTACAATGTGACAATGTGCAACTTTTGTGCAGTTGGAGCAAAGAGCAAATGAGGTGGCTCAGTTCTACGCGAGCAAGAAGCAGCCAGTCAATTCTAAAGGGCGCTTGACTGGAAAAGAAAAAGATAAAACACATATAAGCAACACTGGAAATCACATTATGCAAAGTAACAATGTAGGCAAGCAGGAAGCAGCCTGCTCAAAGAGAATGCAAGAGCTAATGCGACAGTTTGGCACTATACTACGACAGGCAAGTTGAGAATTTCTACACTCCCTTATCAGGTTGCCTGTATTGTATTTCCTGCTTCACGCTGAACTTTGTGCTAAACCGTATGTGATCCTCCTTTTCCTATAACTTGGGACCAACATATACTGTAGCCAAATAATGTTTCTCAGACTCAATTCTTCATTTGAAAATACTAAGTTGCTTTGTGTACAAGACTCTAGAATTTCCTTACTTTTACCCTATATTGGGTTTATCCAGTTCAAATTGATGTTATGTATATGACCTGCATGACAATATATGCTTCTTCCAGATTGCACAACACAAGTGGGCTTGGCCATTCATGGAACCTGTAGAAGTCGACTGTTTGGGCCTCCATGACTATAATGAGGTCGTGCTCATTCATCTTGTTGACATACGACTATTAAACTCTAAGTTTATGGCTTATGGCTTTATGCTTTCTTGGTATTTATACTCCAATATGTTACATAAAGTGTATACAATGTGATTATCATTGTAAAGATACCAAATCATGTTAACTTTGTTATGAAGTTGTTTTTAACAAAATATAGTAGCATTGTCGTTGTTCTTCGTCAAAGCATGTAGTTTGATGTCTTTGATACCATGCTTGAAATTCAATGAATGTTTGTGCCCCATTTGACCTAGAATATTGTGGGGCATTCAGCTGCATAAATCTCCAGTAGGCAATGGCAAAAAGTTTGGATGCAACCTATAGACAGGCATGGGGTGTTCATGGTCTGTCACAAGTATTTTCGGCAAGAGAAGAGTTGAAATCTTATGTGAGAACTGGACTGAAGTCGGAGAATGGAGCTTTTATTATCTTCTGTCTCACAGCGAAACGTGGACATTGCCATAAAATACATAATTACAAGAATATTGGATGATTCTTTTGTCATGGAATATTTGAAGCGAAGAAACATAATTTTAGTTGGGAAGACAAACTAATTTTTCGCATTGTGATATGGAGGATAACTACGAATTGTTCGGAGCAAGAGAAGAGTGTTTGTTTTAGTTGCATGCCTTGAATAACATTTGATGCTTGCGTGCTTGAGTATGGACTTCAATTTGTAATAACTTCTTAGTGCATGAATTCAATGTTTATTTTTCATCCTCTTTCGAGGACAACAGTAACAACTCCATTCATAAAGCTTGTGCTTGTTAACCTAGTAGCTTAACTTTGAACCAATACCTGAAATCAAAACACAAAGTTAGATGCCATGTGTGCTTCTAGTTGTGAAAATATCATAACTTGTTTGTGTCTTTTAAAAGGCAGGAGGTCTTAAAGGAATTTAGGCTTTCCTTGAATACATGCCAGAAGATAAGGTTGAACTTAAGGCTATCCACTAAGGCTTACAGATTTTACAAAGAAACGATGACATGCTGTAGTTGTTATAGGTCATTGGTTATCT
Source organism: Narthecium ossifragum (assembly GCA_963920575.1). Lineage (NCBI taxonomy): Eukaryota > Viridiplantae > Streptophyta > Magnoliopsida > Dioscoreales > Nartheciaceae > Narthecium > Narthecium ossifragum. Next base: position 20,555,363 of record OY986972.1, read on the forward strand.
ATTATGTAATGTTGTTATGTATGTAATGTTAAAAGGGCTGTGATTAATAGAACTTGTTAGCTAAGCTTGCTCATGCTACAACATCATCATGATGTTGTTCCACTAGAGGGAACCGATATATTGAGACTCTCAGTAGCTTCTGTATGAGCCGTTTTAGTTAATTAAAAGAGGTTAGCGTCTGTTTGAATTTTTCTTCACAAATGCAATTCGTATGGTATATTCTTGTCACATTGTTTGAACTGTGCTATCATTTGAATTTGTCTTTTTAAAACAATTCATATGATATATTCTTGTCATGTTGTTGAGATTGAGACTTATCTCTCAATTTTACCAATATTTGAGGAGATCCTATCTTCTTTATTGCCAAAGGTGATGTTTATGGCTAGCATTTTCATAGTTAATTATTGTGCATGCCTTTAGGTTATTAAGAAACCCATGGATTTCAGCACAATTAAAAATCGGATGGAAGCAAAGGATGGCACTGGGTATAAGAATGTTCGGGAGATATATGCTGATGCGAGACTAGTATTCACAAATGCAATGACATATAACGACGAGAAAAATGATTTTCATGTAATGGCCAGGGCATTACTGGAAAAATTAGAAGAGAAATGGCTGCAACTGTTGTCTAAGGTTATTGAAGAGGTAAAGGTGGTTTCATTGGTGACCTAGTGCTGGTTATTATTTGCATCAGGGTAAATATAGTTTGTTGGGTATTTTTTGCATTAGTATATTACTCTATTGATCAGGAGAAAAGACAAAAGGAGGAGGAAGACCGAGCTCAAAAGGCTGCAGTTGCAAATTTGGCGAGAGATACCAACGACAAGGTGAATTTATTTCCAGAGCGGGCTGATTTTATGCAAAACTAGGCTTTACATTAGATGTAACTTTCTTTTTTTTGTTACTTTTTATAAGCTGTTTATTATTGATCGTATCACTTCAGGTTACTGCCTCCAGGCTAAAAATTAAAAGGCTCAATCCTTTATCTTCAATAGAATATGTTTCTTAGAAAGGCTGGAACAGTTTATAGGGAGAGGAGATTCCAATTTATTTTACAATGGCAACAGCTTTTCTAGAATTTTTTTCAGGAATTATCGTTGTTAATCGATGACCCAGTTTCTCAATTGATAAAAGTGCTATCTTGTAAGACGTATTGAATCTATTGATAGTTCGGAATATGGTTTATTCTTGTTGGTTTTTGGCCTTTGTCTTATGAAACAAATAGTTACTTTCCTCATATGAGCCGATTATTGGGGTTGGAATGTGTCCATACTTCTGAGTTGTGGTATATTGATATTCAGGTTGGATAATATTACAAGGTGAGAATCACATTGGATCAAGTAATGTATGGATCTTAAATGCTCAAGAGAATCATATTGAATGGTTGTTTGCCTGAAAAATACATTAACCTTAATGTTACTGAAGAATACCTTGTATGTACTCCTACATGAGTCATTGAGGTTGAAACATGTCAGTCTGAGTTGCTGGCATATTGATATTCAGGCTGGATCATATGTGCGAGGTAAGAATATTGGGTCAAGTAATACATGGATCTTAGATGGCTCAAGAAAATCATATTTATTGGTTGTTTGCCTTCATGTTACTGAAATTTACCAGCTAAATCCAATCTGATAAGCGTTTGGGACCTAATATTCCCCATTCGCACGTGATGTTCTTTAGTCTTGTTTGTTCATAGTCTCAATTGTTAGCCTAATTGTTCAAGTATCAGTTTGGATAAATTGTGATAATGCTTGCAGGCTCATGTGATGTTCTAATTGTGTGTTATCGGACTTGGATGATAATAGGACTGGATAAAGGCCTTGTCAGGTGGGATAAAAATAATTATAGGAAAACCCACACCTTACTTGCTTTGAACCCGATTCTAACTAAACAACCTTCAAACAGGTTAAAAATTTCAACGCAAGCATTGTTGTGCATCACATCTGTATCCTCTTGATCCATGTCCCATTGCAGCCCATATGGCCTTACAGGTGAGAGATATATCGGGCAAGACCAAAAAGCCTTAGGTTGGATACCTTTTTGGCCAAGGTAATAAGTTATTAGACCTTTGTATGTATGTTAGGACTTTATTTGCTCTCCAAATTAAACATGCTGAATATGAAGGTGTTTATTGTTATGAGGATCAAGTGCGATACACATTGTTGTCATAATGATCATTAGTCATTGAGCTTTAAGGATGGGACACAATTGGATTGGGATAATTCTATGGTCCTTCCAGAGGTTTTCTCCCCCCAAAAAGAAGGAAAATTATAACTAACATACAATGAAATTGATTGGAGAAATAGCTTATGATTCTGGGAGTGGGTATTTTCGTAGTGGTGATCTGTTTTCTCAAGTGCATGGCGAACTAGGAACTGATTTGGGATTGGTGTAATCTGGTTGCTTTGAGGTTTTTATTGGGGGGCGCAATAATTTTTTGTAATTTAAATAATATAATGATTGTTCAGGCATCCGTAGAGTATCATTTTGATTTCTTGATAGTATTGAAGTTTAGGAATTGAAGAAATCATGTTGATCTTCTTTGGGATACAAAGAATTGTATTAGGATCTCTAAGTTTGTATTTGTTTCCATCAAAGTGTGGCGTCATCTCTTTGGCCTCCATGTTCCCTTAAGTTGTTTTTGATAAAAGTGGATATTCTAGGAAAACTAGAATCTTGGTGGCTAGTATGCAGACTTTACCTTTTGTTTTATAGTTATGGCTCTTGCAATGGTGAACAAGCCACAGTAGAAAATTCCTGGTTCAATATTGTTTTAAGTGCATCTCATCCAGTTGCAGGTGTGTTCTTTAACTTGTATATCAAAAGGTTTGAATCTGCAGCCCCCATGTTATTAGCTAGTTAATAAAACTTGCTTCATATGGTTCATTTGACATGGGTTGTATGTAATTCGCTTGAATGCTATAAAATCTGAATCGTTTATAGTCAAACCTGATAAAACTTGCTGGTGTAGAAAAAGCCAGTTCATCCAGGAACCATTATGATCCCTAAAAATTGGTTTGAAGTATTGATGAATGCTTTCTGATCCTTGTCAGCTCAATGACCTCAGTTTGCATTTGGAGGAACTTAGAGAAATGGTGGTCCAGAAATGCAGGTACTGATTCTAGTTTAAGGGTCTTTTATGCCATATTTTGCTTCTTACATGTCCTTTCTGATAATCTTATTGTGATTTAAATACTGTAATTATTCTGTCATATTGTGTAAGACATCTGTACAGTGATAATACCTGTTATCTCTGGGAAGAAGTAGCAACACTTGGTTCACTCGCTAGAGCATCCATGGCTGACTGGTTAAGGCACCCAACTCAACATTGGCAAATTCTTAGGTTCAATTCCTTCTAGATACCGGCCAATGGGAATGTTAAATAAGTCTATTGGAATTGGCTTTGTAACAATGGAATTTCATCATCCATAAGAACGAATTGGTATGATATATTCATAGCATAACATAACTAGAATTATCTGGAATTAGGGAAGAAAATTGATCTATCGATGGAATCCTGCGGTATTTACATAAAAAAGACTTTGCTTATTGTGGCACAGTATACTTGTAATGTTGAATCTAGGGAACAAAGCATTGTGTCGAATTCTTCTTCGGTGCTAAGGCAATACCTATGAAAGGGTAAAAGGATGAAACCTATTATAGGACATAGAATGCATTACAAATGTATGATCAATTCACTTCCACCGGCTTATTGTATTCAACCTCTTAGGCCCTGTTTGGTTGTGGAATTGGTTGCACCAAACCCGGAATTGCAGCCAAACAATTTTATTCCAGGGGTTGGAATAAAACTTGGAATAAGTCCCCAATTCTAGGTCGTGTAACCCTATTCCAGCATTGGATTCCTATTCCGGAATTGGTAAATAAGATTTTAATATCCGGTTTTTATTAGAATGCATGCATGAGACGTTGCCATCTTCACACCCCTGTTCCAGCCTTAACTTTTTTGCATTGATGTATCTGGTCTAGAATTGGAAGATGGCTTTTTATTTACTTTATTTCGAGTTAATATTAAAATATGCCAGTTTTTTTGTGTATCTAATGATAATTTTCCTTACTTTAGTTAGGTTGATTATCTCGAATATGTGATTTGAGACTTCATGTGAATATATGCATTATAATATTAGTAGCATGAAATTGGAATATTATATGCACTAATTATGAAAGTCCATGTGAATATTATATGCATTATAATATTAATAATTAAATTCCCAATATATCTAATACAAAGGCCTATTTTGAATTTACTTTCCAAACCTCACCAATCCCTATTACTATTCCATATTTTTCATCCAAACGCCAATTCCTTATTCGAAGCAATCATCACTGATTTATTCCCTGCTTTTCAACCAAAAATCACAAGTGGAATAACTTTATCCCACTAGTTATTCCAACATACTAATCCCATAATTCTTTAAACCCGGAATAGCCTATCCCGCAACCAAATGCAACCTTAAGAGAAAATTCCTACATTTGCTTCAAAGTAGAACGCTCATCGTTCACATGTTTTGCATGGACGATGATTTCTCGTGTGTCAATTTATGATCATTACACTTCTACTGGGTTATTATATTCAACGTCTTTTAGAGAAAATTTCTATGTCTGCTGCAATGTAGAACTTCATCGTTCTACATGTTCTGCATGGACGATGATTGCTTGTATGTTAATTTTTAGCTTTCGCTTAGTGCAAGTTTCAGGTTTCTATATAGTGCCTTTTTTGTTACTAAAGAGGGTCCTGGAACATATGCCTCTGCATGTCTGATTAAGTTGTACATCGGGTGTTATCACCTTGGTGATTGAATTATTTGCACCCATGCACTTGCCTTGACCGTCCCTTGGTAGGGCTTCATGAGAAACATGGTTTCCTTCATTCAAAATGCAAAGTGACGTTAGAAAAGACCATTTTTTTTGTTACTGCTACTTGCTTTGGTTGCTACCCAACCACCGGTCCAACCAATACGAGGACAATTTTTTAACCATTTCCACCGAAGACCCGTCACTTGACTAAGTGGGTTTACAAGAAAAAGAGATTACGAGTATACAGACCAAAATTAATCAGATGGAATACACAGTGATGATGATTTTTTTTGCAGTGTGAAATAAGAAAGCCGTAAATTGTCTTGTTTGAAATGTGGAGCCATTTGCGTCATCTGTTCATGCAAGAGAAGAAGATTAATTCTTACCATTCCCCTTAAGTCTTGCTACGTTGTTGTTATTGACATGTGGACATCCATGAACGCTGTCCCTTTTGGTTTCCTGACAACAACAATCTATCCATGTTCGTCATCATGGCTAGGAACATGGATATGAAAAGTTTTGCTGGTACATTTCATGGCAGGGAATAATATCATAAATGAGCAAGTACACGAGCACGTTGCTTTTTTCCCTTTTAAGTATAAAAGATATAGTTGGCTGGCTTCTTCATAGTTGAGATTCTAAGCCTCTTGATCTAGTTATTCATTTAAACACTTGTGAACACCAAATGCTAAGAGCATTTTATAAGATTGTTCATCACACTGATTTAGACAGTTTTGTTATTCCATCACACGAATGTTAAGACTGATATTTTTGTTAAGAGCAGATAACCATTTACGATTCCTTGTTTATCACATCATTTATTGCATGTGCCTTGGTAAGACTTGTTGAATTGCATGCAAACTGATTATAGACATTCATTCCATCGTCCTCTGGAAAACAACTTTAGGGCAGGCATGACTCCCTACATTTGGCTTAATTATTTAACACTATTCCTGTTGTAGGGCCCGGTGTACTGGTGTTTAAAACTTAAAAGTGAGTACAAGGTTTGGAAGGTCCAGATTTACCCTTATTGCGGCCTTCTCACTATGGAAGATCTTCAATATGACTAAAACCACAAAAAAGAATTTGATCAACTTGGCAGAACATTGATTGCATGCCAATATGGGTACGTTTCTTAAAAGTTTGTCAAAAACCCCACAAGGATGGCTTGAATAATGATGGAGTAAATTCAACAATTGATAGGCCTACCCAATCTCGCTTGAGGGTTCTGCACCAAAATCAGCACTTTGGTAGGAGTAGAGCAAACTAGGGATGTGGGTGGGCACAGATGTATGTGCTTGCGTGTGCGCTACGAGAGTTGCTGATGTAATTATTGGGTCGCTGGCACTCAATTATTGGGCCGCTGGCACTCTTTCGCCTTTGGATGCATTTTTCAGATTATATTCACTTCTATGTAGGGTAAAAATAATGTGTGCGCGCCTTAGCAAAGAAATTTGTTGACATATCTATTGTGTACATTTTCACGCTTTTGTCTGTATACTCATTTTCTGAGTTTTATTGACCTTTATCTACACTAATATTAGTGATAAATCCAGGAAAATATCTGCAGAGGAGAAAAGAAAAATGAGCGTGGCGTTTGGTAATCTATCCGCTGAAGATATAAGCAAGGTCCTGGAAGTTGTCTCTCGAATCAATCCCAATGTCCAACCTAATTCTGAATCAGTGGAAATTGATCTGGATGATCAGGTTAGTTTTCGTATCACTGTTTTGTGCATGTGGACTATATGTGTTCACTTTCTCTAGATGCCATTACAAGCTGGGAAACAATTCTTTTGATGGTTGAACAGGCTTATCTTTTCTGTTCGCCATTTTTGTGTTAGAACAGTTAATATTCTGCCACAATGCTAATTCAGATGCTATATTTTGATTTTGGTTGACTTGCTTGCCAGATGAGTAGTCGCGCATAGTTACAACTAATTTGAGGGTTTGAATTTTCGGGGTCTGCCGCGGCTTTTTACTTCATCCACGGGCAATGTTAAAGATGTTGCAAATGAAAACATCCTTTAATTGCCCATAAATCTTGTTGATCTGCATGATTGTTTGATGGTTTTCTTGTCGAGGTCATCAAATACTAGCTGCAATATTAGGTAACTTGTGGCTTCACTTCTCTACACACGCTGTAAACATGAAGGGGCTCCAGAATTTATTATTAGGGAAAATTGGTGTTTAGTCTGTTTGGGAGGAGTTGTTTGTTATTTAGTCTCTTTTGAAAATTTTAAGGCATTTAGTCTCTTTTGTGGACAACTGTACTTTTTTATCTCTAAAATACTCTTTATGCATTTTTTTAAATGGGAGATGGACGGATAGTTTTTGAATTAGTTGGTTGACATTAATTGGAGTGGTTGGGAATACATACACCTATTCCCAATACAGAAAAGGCATGCATGATGCATGCATTAATGTGGACATTAACAGTAAAAAAGAAAATACTGAAAAATAGAGAAAAATATCATAAAATAGAAAAATAATGGAAGTAACTATCAAATATTGGAAAGTAACTATCAAAATGGGAAAGTAATTATCAAATATTGCGAAAATAACTACTAAATATTGTGAAGTAACTACAAAATAATGGAAGTAACTATCAAATATTGGGAAGTAACTATAATATTGGGAAGTAAGTACCAAATTGGGAAGTTACTATCAAATATGGGAAGTAACTTTCATTATTTTGTAGTTACTTCATAATATTTGGTAGTTACTTTCCCAATATTTCGTAGTTACTTTACAATTTTCTCCATTTTGATAGTTATTTCTCATATTTGGTACTTACTTTTCAATATTTGGTAGTTACTTCTCATATTTGGTACTTACTTTCCAATATTTGGTAGTTATTTCCATTATTTTGTAGTTACTTTCCAATATTTGTAGTCACTTTTCAATATTTGGTAATCACTTTTCAATATTTAGTAGTTATTTAAAAAAAAATTCAGAATATTTTTCTATTTTCCGGTATTTTTTTTTCCTGCTTTTCTATCATTTTTCTTATTTTCCCACATATTTTTCTATTTTACGGTAATTTTTCCTACTTTTCAGTATTTTCCTTTTTTGCCGTTAATGGCTGCCCCAAAAATTTTTTTTCAATTTTTTTTATATTTTCCGGTATTTGTTTTCTACTTTTCTACCATTTTTCCTATTTTTTCGACATATTTTCCTATTTTCTGGTATTTTTTTTTATTTTTCAATATTTTCTTTTGTACTGTTAATGTCCACATTAATGCATGCATCCAACCATAAGTGGATGCATGCATGCATTTTCTGTATTGGGAATAGGTGTATGTATTCCCAACCACTCAATTAATGTCAATCAACTAATTCAAAAGCTATCCATCCATCTCTCATTTAAAGAAATGCATAAAGGGTATTTTAGAGATAAAAAAGTACAGCTGTCCACAAAAGAGATTAAATGTCTTAAAATTTTTCAAGGAGACTAAATATCAAACAACTCCTCCCAAACAGACTAAACGTCAATTTCCCCTTATTATTAACACAAGTACCAAATAGGATTGCGCTCAGAAATCAGCTCATGTTTCTATTAGCAACGTACAAGATGGAATCTGGGATAACCCCTCATGTCATTTGCGGTATTGCATGAAATGATTTAGTCAAATAGATAAGGTTTGGCTTGTCGAATTTTGCTCATATGATTGTCGTCTTTCTTTCCCTCAGCTTTGTTGAACACACACATCTCCATTTGTCTTTCATTTGTTGTTTTTCATGACATAGAAAGGCAAGGTCATGTTGCAACTCTATTGTCTATTATTTGGTGCAGGGTGAAGCTGGACTGTGGAAGCTCAAATTCTTCCTGAAGGATTTATTGGAGCTCCGATCCAAGAATTCTCCCAAGAATTCTCCAGTCAAAGCTGATGAGGCCTTGAAGCAGAAGGAGATATGTGATGCTCTGGCCAAGACTGCAAAGAAACAACGCAAATTGCCGCTCTCATAGTACTGCCGTACTATATTTTTCTCCCTTGTTGCTCCGTCTATTCTTCTGAACAAGCGCTTTTTTTTAGGTTACAGACTCGGCTAAGACAACTTTATGGGCTTCAAGGCTCAAAGATCTGCTAATGTAAATACAAAAGAAAAAAGAAATTTCTTTCTGGGCAGTATTGATATCAGCTTGGGAGTTCATTGGTAAAAAGGGTATCTGAATGAGCATTTCTTTCTGTTCACGTTTTCTTGGAAAGTACCTTGAAATCTGTTTATTGCAGGAAGTGACAATCGAGATTCTAGTCAGGAGAGAGTGATTAAAACCTTATAGCTATAAATTTAGCAATAGAGTCAGAGTTATATTGATGCTGAATCTTTGCTGATGAAGTTTTTCCAGGCATTTACGGGGACTCTCACCTGAAGAACCTTGACTTCCTAAAGTTTATACTGAGGAGGTGTGTGTTCATTGTATGGATGGTTATAAAGAGATGCTTTATTTATCTTAGTTTAGCTGTTCACATCACTATTGTCCTTTTTGATGTCTTAATGGGCCTTAATACTTGTATATGATGGGATGGGCGCATGCATATGTTTGGAAAAAATTGCCTTATTCTGTTCCTTGGATAGACAAGCAAGAAACATTTTTATTTTTATTTTTTTTAATCAGTCAAGCCCGAAGGCTGCAGGCCCAATTACTTTTGGGGTTAGAGTTCAGGTGCGGGGGGCAGACCCTCCAGCAAGAAACATTTCTGTTTGAATGCTGCAAATTTTTCTAATGTGATACATGGATTCCAAAAAGATTGCTGCAGCAGGCCTGTGTAGTCTACTTTTTTTGTATCACAATGGCATGATGAAGCATCAGACTCAAACAAAAAACATGGTTACGATCGCGAAGGTAGGAGTTGCATTGACTTAGTCTTAATTCCTGTGTCAAACTGTATTGTGCAGTCCTGAATAGCTGCATGATAGGATCTCACATTCCTGGTGGAGAGCTATTTAGCGATAGGATCTCACATTCCTGCTTCTTTTGGGCATGGTAGAGGAGCAGGTTCAGCAATGTGTGTAGGGTTCTTCTGCCCTGGCATCAACACTGAGAAACCTGATAGGAAGGAGTCTCCTCCACCTATCGCCATTTAAACAGATATTATTCTTATGAACTCAGATTCCATTTGAGTAGAACTATGGAAAAAATGGTATTAAAAAGCTGAGATTTTTGTCATCTCTTTGTGAGTTCTTGAAGCAATTCATTGCTCAAAGGCATATGTTAAGCCACTCAGAAACAAAAATAACCTGGAGAGGATAGAAGTCTCAATTACAGTTTGCAAGTTGCCAAGCTTCCCACTCAAATGCATCTGAGCTTGTGCTTGGCGCCTGCGGTTGTCGTACCGAGACCAAAACTGGGGGAAACAGGAGCTTGGCCTGAGATGTTCAAAGATGGCAGTGAGGAGGAACATAGATATGAAGATTGCTGTTGCAAGAAAACTGAAAGAGAGTCAAGGTAGCATCTCTGTTCAATGTTTCTAATGGATTCGGATTCATAATTCATGGCTTCGATCTCTCTCCAAAGCTATTCATGGCCTGCTGTTTCTGAAGCTGATTGTAGCTAAATGACCAGCAATTTTTTAATGCAGATGATGTCTCTTTTTGGTGCACAAGATAGCTTTAGTAGCTAAATGCCATAAGCACAATAAGGAAAACCTGCAAAAGCATGGAAAAACAACTCTACCATAAAATCCGCAGTTTCGGGAGATCAAACATAGTTTCCAGGGAAAACAAATCATATAGCGCATGAGCTGAAATGCTGCAAAATCTAACAAAACAATGGCAACATGATGACAATCTTCGGAACAGCAACAGAGGAAGAGACCAGCTATAAGGAATTCAGGAGGAGGTTGATCACAATCTAAAAATCTAGTATGGCATCAATGTGTAGATCTCTTGTTTTTTCAGAAGTTACCGAAATGACTTAGAACAAGGAGAAAATAGACGAACTTCTTGTACCTTTTCTTGGCGTGCCAAGGCTATGTCAGCAAGTTGAAGGCATAATGGTTTCAGTGGCCATTAACTGCAGCTTAAACAACAAGGAAGAACAGCTTGGTCCTATGCTAAACTGGCTCCAAACTGGAATCACTTGTCCTCCTCTTTGCTCAGAAAAGATATCACTAGTTCTTCACATGCATCACAAAACTAGTGAGATTGATTGGCCAATCTAAAAGAGAAAGTGCATTGTAAAATACTGAAAATCTTAGCTTGCTTGGTACTGCCATGTTGAAGATAAAAGGAAAGATAAAAGAGCAGAGATAACATCCTCCATACCTCCACCACCACTCATGGAAAAAAGATAAAGTTGCCACACAACGTATAATTTTGGATGACAGATGAAAGGCCGCAAGCATGCTACAAATTAAATTCTAACATCATTCGTGACAAGAAATCTAAGGAATTCATATGAGTATTCTAAGATACGGCCGTCTTCTTCTCCCTCATCTCTCATATACGTGAGCGCCGTGATTGCTGGAGATCGAGTTCTTGTGTTGTAGATTTAAGTTGCTGTTCTAGTAATAGCATCCACCGCGGGCAAACAAAGACACGAGGACAAGCGTTTTACAAAGCATCCGAGGATCGAAACTAGGAGCGAATCAAGGTACGGCTAAAGTCTTCCGCTGCGTTGATGTGTAGTAGCATTTCCTGCAATAATGCGAGGTAGACCAATGGAATTCATGGTAGTCAAAGATCATGTCGAGCAATCACACACCGAGCACCGTAAACCGCAGAGATTGCCAACTGACCAAATTCTTGAGAGGTAATGACTGTGTGCACAGCTTGGTTAGTCCAATGAATCATGGAAACCAGACCAACACTAATCTTCCACACAGCAACAATACCAGCCTTTCGTCAATCAGATGGGATGAGATAACATCCCCAATTATTCCCAATTATCCTCTGTATCCAATCACTTTCAATATCAAACTCCATTTGCTTTAGCTACATGTCATATACAAAGATATAACTTAGCAAACAAAAAACTCAAGATGATATCACAAAATCTAAACAGTAATATCGAAAATAAACCTCCTCTTTGAGAACATCCTTTTCATCATATGATGAAACCTTGTCTCCCTTTGCTTGATGATCTTCAGTGCCATTTACTGTCTTCAAGCTTCCAGAAGCATCACTTTGCCCATCCAATTGTTGCTTCTTCCGAAGCCTCCACTCACTAGGTATAAGCAAAATAAGCCCATTATGAATGAAAAACGTTCCTATTGTTAACCAGGTAGCATACTAACTTGGAAAATGCTAAGACCTAAATTATTAGAGAAGCTTATGGATCTATTTCAAGTTGTTGTAGAGGTTGGGCCATGAAACATCTAAATGGAGCTATGGAGCCTTACAAAGCCACTTCAAGATTTTCAACAGAAGTGTTCTGCTGAAACAATATAAAAGCATATACTCTTTTTTTTGCCATGTAAATGATGGAGTACCTGCAAGACTTGTTTCTATATATTCCTACTGTGCCACACTGAGACAGATGGCACCAACATACAAAAAACCTGCCTTCCCAACTATGAGGATATCATAACAGATAAATCATAATCTAAAAGGAATCCATAAATTACCCATACCAAGACCCATTACGAATATGTGCAGCTTGCTTTAGCAAAACTCCAGTAAACACAGCCCTTGCAGACATACTAAGATAGTGTTCAATAGTTTGCATCAGCAATGCAAACACCTAATTAATGCATTTGCACCTTAATCCATACTTTGGCATGCATGCATGAGTTCTGATTTCTTACTCCACAAGATAGTAGAAACCTTTTAATATTGTAAAAGGAAATACACTCAGATTAACCAGAAGTCTCGAGGAAACATGTATGGATGCACTCGTATTTCAAACAATACCAGTTATGAAACCCCTTTTGAGAAAATAAAACAACCAAGATGTAGTTGAAAGATTTTATACAAAAAGGGTAGTGCTGGTTTTGACACAAACAGATGGAAAGGGACACAATCCATAATATGCATGTATGTCTTCTGAAGACAGGCTAAGCACATAAAAGATAAGGCGTGTAAATCATATAGAAACCAAACTGCATATAGAAACCAAACTGCATAACTAAGGCGTGTAAATCATGTGATTCTAAAACAGGGCGACAACACATTTACAAATGCATGACTGTGTTTAGATTACTTACAAGATATGAAGATATACCTAATCATACTATTGAGTCAGTTGATTATGGCCAACTACTGTCACGCAAGTGTGTAGAGCATGCCCAACCACAAGAATAAATTTGAAGGTACAATTAGCTTACCTTCTTAATAATCTCAGGATCTCACTTTTTATAATCATGAATGGCATATAAATAGTTGATCCCTACCTTCTTCACTATAAACATGATTAGCACGCCCATATTTTCTATGATATATGTGAAGCCTTTATCTCTTCAATTTCACTCCCAAACACATTCAAAGTAGTTGTAAAGAATATTTAGCATCAAAATCCTTTTAACGCAATTGCTTCTCTAACATTTTAAATGTGCCATAAAGGAAATGATAGTATTTTAGGAGTGCTTCTGTTTCATCTATTTTCAGGTGATATATTCGCTTCATTATCTATGTGTGTCAGTGTTTGTGCAGTTACTGGTAGTAAGAGTTATAAGAATAGACTAAAGGGAGGATAGAGAAAGTGAATGTGGTTAGAAGGGGGTGCATGAGCTGAGGTGAAAGGAGGAAAAAGGAGAGGGAGGTGCCGTGCCAACTGCAATGGGGGTGCTAGCATAAATGAAAGTGAGCAAAAAATGGGTGATTCAGGGTAGATTTTATTTTTTTTTTGCCAAATTGAGCCAAAAGGCTAGGTGTTACAACTCCAACTACATACTCCACTGGCCTACGATCCCCACACCGGCAGCCCCAAGTCTTGCCCGTCGTGTGAGATCGTCCGCCACCGCATTTTCCTCACGAGGTACAAACATAAGGTGGAAGCAAAAGAAAAGAGTAAAATGGTGTGATGTGAAGAGGTAGAAGTGCTAGCCAGCAGGAAGATAATGCCAAATGACTCAAATTTAATCGGATCAAATACAAATTATGAGATTTTGTATGGAAGACAGATATTCTCTCAGGGAATGGTTCTTGCATGTCAACTTCAAGATGATCAGACAAAAGTCACTTTTTTTCGTATGCAAGATGAACATCTTCTAAGTGGTTTTGAAAATCGTCTGATGAATTTGCACCTAATGAGTTCTTCATATGTCAAGTTGAGAAAATGAAGTGTTCACTCATAAGTGGGAAAGCGTTTATATCTCCTACTATACTCATTTACCCCACTCTACTCACCTTTCATTCTCCATTCTTCTATCTATGCAAGCCTCCTATAACCATTCTCTTCCACTCCCTGATCCTCCGCTTGGGCGGCACAACCGGGTTGCCGACGCACTCAGCCGACAAGAAGTGACGGACTATGTTGCGACCTTGATATGGGTCGAGTCAGACATGTACAACGGGATGAAGTTGGTGGCGAAGAATGATCCAAGCTACCAGAAGCTCGTGAAGGAGGTTCAAGATAGGATCGTCAGGGCTCAACCTATAGGATGAACTCGAGAGGGTTGATCCAAAAAAACTTCAGAAATCCGTAAATTTGGAATACAATCCAGTCTAATTTATAAGAGGAAACATGTTAAATACCTTGTACACTGGTCCAAACCCTCCCATTCCAAGCTTATACATAGCAGAGAAATTATTCGTAGCAGCCACAACAGTATCATAGTTAAATTGAGATAACTCTGTTGCTCTGCTATCATCTCCAAGATCAAGCAGAGAATCAAATTCCTGCGGGGCCTTCCTCCCTGCCAAACAATTGCACAAGCTTTTATTGGAAGTATCGAAGACTAGGCAATCACTAATAGCTATGTAAAAGGTCATGGCTTACTACTCTCTTCTTGTTTCTTCCTTAGACGCAGACAAAAGCAACTAAGGACCAAGAGGAAGAAGCTAAAGGAGACAGTGACCGCAGCAATTATCAGTTGTAACCCTGTATAGTTCGATTTCGCGGTGTCAACTTCATCTGAATACAAATCATTTGATTAGTTTGAGCTGTAACAATGAAGAGTACCAAATAGTCAATTTTGACCCTTTGTCACTGTGAAACAGATAATCTGAAAACAAATCAATTTAGTAGCAGACAGATTGTATGCACATACCTAAATCATTCGAAGCGAGCTTCACAAACAGATCTTGCCCATTTGATTCATACTCTGTAAGGTCTATTAGATCATCCATCCACATGATAAACCCACTTCCCCCTCCAGTGATATTGGCACTTGTGTAAGCTGTACAAGAACAATTGGTCAAGCACTCCTTTCTACACTCATCGACGCTCATGCTCCGATTCACCACTAATCTCGACGTGTCTAGCAACTTATTCCTTTCCAGCTTCCAAAATCCCTCTCCACTCTGGCAATTCAGCTTTGTCTTCCTCACGCAGCCGCTGGAAAAATCCATATACTTCCAATCCTCCAGCGATCTCGGTTCGAATCCCCTCAAGCACTTGCAAATAGGCATGTCTTCCATCTTGCAAACACCATTAGCTCCACACTGACTATAAAGGTCGCATTTGTCCTTTGGCAAGGAGTAGACTACATTCCATGAACTGGTCCGGTTGCTCCAAACAAAGAGTTTGAGCAGAAAATATCCTTCATGATATTTTGACATAGGATACCAACTTCGCCGAATAGCTAAATCCTTCGCCATTCCAAGGCCCGGATCGAGAATGTAATTCCTGCCCACGATACAGTTTCATTTCAGGCAACCCAAGGACATCCATCTTAAGAGTGTACCTTCCAATTGCGGCATGGAATTGTAGGGGGGTGGGAACAGAGAGGGTGATAGATATCTGCGGAGGTCTAATAAGAGAGCTTGCGCCGGATCTGCTCTTCATTATCGATGTGTTTGTTGTTGAGGAATGACTCCTTACTATCAGCCAGCGTCTAGGATGGAGGTGGGGGACGGCCCTTGTTCCTGCTGAGGGGAGGAAAGGGGTATCTTTGCAGTGTGGAGGAAAACATTGGGACATGTCAGCTTTGTCTCCAGTATATCCAGGCTATTCATGGTTTGCTCACGGTGGTTGGGGGTGTGAGGGGAGGAAAGGGGTTTATGGCGCGCGGTCAGCACCCGGTCACAGGAGCCTATGGGAGATGTTGGGTAAGGTCAACAACATTGGTGTGTCCCATATTATATTGGGGGATTTTAATGCAGTTATAGCACCTTATGAGAAGAAGGGAGAGAGACCATTTTCTATGTCCTTGGCCTCGAGAGAATTCCTTGAATTTATTACAACAAACGCACTTGTGGACGTTGGTTTTGTGGGGTGCACTTTCACTTGGTGTAATGGGTTACCGGGCCAGTGTAGAATCTCTGAAAGGCTTGATCGGATGCTCTGTAGTGTATCAACTCGTAACGCTCTTGGCTGGATGGAGGTTAAACACTTGAGCAGACAAGGATCGGATCACTATCCTATCGTTCTAACTACTGGAAGGGAACAAAGGTAGGATGGCGCATGGCTGTTTCGTCTACAGCAGCACTGGCTTGACGAAGACCGTTTCAAGGCACTGGTGAGCATAACGTGGAATAGAAAACTTGATGGCTCGCTACAATACAACTGGGCAACAAGGATTAAGCTTCTCAAGATTATGGTGAAGGATTGGAATACTAAAGAGAACTGCGACCCATTTCGTCGTGCTAGCTGATGAGTCACTAAATATTCATACTTAAACCCCTTAATTTACATTTATTAGCCCGAGAGTGTTTGTATTTGATAGCTTGTTAGTTGATTTCAGGTTTAATCATGCTTTGAGAAGAAATGCAAGAAATTCGGTTAATATACTGAAATACACTGCTCTGTCGACTGTTAGCACAATATTCACCAGAAATTATCCTTATGGCCAAATATTCTGAAATTTGGATGACATCTAGTAGACATCAAGACGCACAACGTTCATGTTGGACACTTTCAGAGATTCCTGATGGATTGATAGCAGTTGTGAAGAAGATGAAGATATTTAGCTGCTGGAAGACTGGTCCGTCGACTCCCAGGAGAATATTCGTAAAATATTCTAGTTAAGTCAAAATATTGCAAACTCTTCGGGAGAGGACAGAGGACTTCCAGATCTACATCTTTTGTGTTGGACTCATTCTCAAATTCTGGACAGGTTGAGCCCAGTCGCGATTGGAAGAAGCTGTCAGGGTTGAACATGGAATCCGAGTTGCACTTGAGGTCTAACTAAACCTTGAAACCCTAATCCGGGAATTAAGATATAAAAAGGGCTTTGTGGCTGGAAAATGAGAGGCTTCTATAGAGAGAAAAAGAGATTCAGATTGGAGAAGAAGACGGAGATGCGGTGTGGATCTCTAACCTTCTTCATCGAATACATGGATCTCATCCAAAAGATGAGTGGCTAAACTCTATACTTAGGGATCTCATGAAGCTTTAGTGTAGCTTCTTTGTATTTTCTAGTTTGATTCTTGTTATCTTTTCAAAGACATGATCCTATGAATATGGTTTTATTTTGTAAAGAGTTGAGGGAACAGAGTTCCTCGACGTATATTCAGACCTACTTGATTGCTGTGCTTGATGGTAGAGATTCGTAGGATGGTTTTTATGTTGCTTTTGTGTATGCCTTTGAGATAAGCTATGCTAGATGAAGATAGGTTGTACTCAGATTAAGTTCGAAGACAATCTATGTTAAATTTGGATAGGTTATGCCTTAGGGAAACAATCGCATTATTTTAGGGATTCATGTAAGCTTAAGAAGCTGTGAATCCATAATGTTGAGATAAGAAAACAAGAGGATAACTAGAGAATATAGGAAGTGAAACTAAAGTGGATTGAGTAATCCCTAGGTTTTCTCTCATTGATCTACTTCAACCTTTTCATTGCTTTTTCAGTAGTTTAAGTCCTTAGATAACAAAACCATTGAAACTCCATTTCTTCGCCTTAGGACTTGAGTTTAGAGATTTAATTTGATTTCTTCTTTTGTTAAACAAGTTTTCCCTGTGGTTCGACTCCGGATCTCACCACTGTTCTACGTTTGTAGAGTAGTATTGATTGAAGGATTATAAATTCTAAATTGCGTTTTGCATCTGATTTAACGACGCATTTGCGAGCGATCACTAGCCGCTTGCAGGATGGAATCCTAAAGCTCTATGCGAAGGAGGAACACCAAGGACTATCGCTTGCTGAAGAGGGGGAGCTAAGGTCCCTGGAAAAACAACATGCAACCGTGGTCACCTTGCAGGAAAAAGCGGTGGCACAACGATTGAGAAGGGAGTGGGTGGTGGCGAGAGACCGTAACTCGGCCTTCTTCCACAAGCTGGTTTCCTCTAGAAGTTATAGATTAAAGGTAAAGGAACTTGTTGTTGCTGATGGTGCCATCCTATCTACCAACGAGGAGATTGGTGCTGAGTTTGTGCGGCCCTTCGCTAAACTCTGGATTGACTCTGAGGCCTATTGTCAGAGGGAGCTGCCTACATTACCGTTGGTCTCGCTCGAACACTATGCTCTGTTAGTCAGGGAAGTTTATGCAGATGAAATCAAAGATGCAGTTTTTAGCCTTGGGAAAGTCAAGTGTCCGGGGCCAGATGGCGTGCCTGTGGAGTTCTACATGAAGAACTGGGTGGTGGTTGGGCCGGAGGTCACTGCTGCAGTCCTCGCATTCTTTAGATCAGGTTCTCTACCGGAAGGATGGAATGAAACCATGATTTGTTTCATACCAAAGTGTGTGAACCCAAGAAGGCTGAAAGAGTTTCATCCAATCAGCTTATGTAACTCGAGCTACAAGATTGTTTCCACTGTGCTTACTAAAAGATTGAAGATGGTGCTCAGAGAATTGGTAGGGATGGAATAGTCAGCATTCATCGCAGGGAGATCAATAAATTGCAACATCTCTGCTGCCCAGGAATTATTACACTCTATAGATACCTTTCCTATGTCTAGAGCAGTGATGGTAGTTAAAGTGGATCTCGGCTCAGCCTATGATAGAGTTCGATGGATTGCGTTGAGGGAGGTGATGCTCCGCATGGGCTTCCCCTTCTCTTGGGTTGAATGGATTATGGCCTGTATTACAACTCCGTGCTTCTCTTTCATTGTCAATGGAAGGGTCTCCAGGATGGTCCGTTCTCAACGGGAATTGCGTCAAGGCGACCCCCTCTCACCTTATTTATTTCTCTTGATGTAGGAAGTCTTATCGAGGTTGGTTGAGAGGCCAGGGGTGGGCATTCGGATGACTGTGTTTTCGCGTCCGATGCGGATCCTATGGAAGCACGCAGATTAAAGCAGCTATTGATTGGGTTCAAACGGGTTTATGCACTTTTCATGCGTTATCAACCAATAGGACCTAGTTAAATACATCATAAACTATCAAAATAACATTGCTCGGAGACTAACAGGACCTAGTTAAAAGGGCGATTTCTGTACTTTTCATGCGTTATCAACCAACAGGAGAGCAACACTTCTATTTTTGTTTGCCATTGTGTGTACAAACATTCAACCGCACAATGTTTGAAAATTAAAGATTACAAACCAAACATTCACCCCAATTTTGATACGTACCCAATACATTACACCCACCCCTTTCACATCTAAACACAATTTTTATAGAAATCAAAACCGTTTACATCAAATATCATTAACATCTCTAAATGGAAGACTATCACAACCTCCAAATTTTTTTGCTTCTTCTTCACTGCCATCTTCTTCCTCCTTGATGGTCCAACCCCCTCTCCCTCCATCGTAGCACCGACACCGACATCATGTTCAACATGTCCCTCCGAATCCTCCGGATCGTCCTCTGTCGTACCCATGACTGGATATGATGATGGTATATCTTGAGACATCGGCATGTCATAGGAAGTAGTATGTTGCGACTGTTGTGAACTGACAGGAGGTCCGCAACAAATCTACAAATCCTTCATCATAGAGTAAAATACCAATGTAAAACGATCGGCAAGCTCCTCTCCAGAACGGTCGCGACACATCATGTAATTCTCCTCGGCGGTGTCATACTATTAGTGGCAAGTTAAGAAAGTTTGGTTTGATTAACATAATAGAAGAATTAATTACTAACAAACAAATTATATTTACCAGCTTCCATAGCAGGTGTATGTTCTGCTGATAGGCCATCTTGTCCTCCAATCTAGGTCTGCTGGCATACCGCATGGTGATCCCCTAGTACTACTTCAAATATGACGCATGATCCTCACCATCGTCCATTGCACCGTCAATGATCCTTTAGTGCCGCTCCTCCCATTGGGTGATATACTAATGATGCGTAGTGACCCAGTCCACAGTAACATTGCCCCGACGGCTTGCACGCGATAGTCTCTTTGTCACCGGGGGCGGTATCTCTTGTCGCAGGCCAAATTACGGCATCACCCGTAGTGCATGGTGCATCTCCACAACATCAAAGCATATGAGCGGCACATGACTCCTCTAGATAGCAAGCCCCGTAGTGCAAAGGGCCGGTAATTGTGCTAGACGTTGTGGTGTGTATGGATACCATATAATCTACAAGTTTAAAATACGAATTCGGTTAGATCACATCAGCATTAAAGTAGGTAACAAAATCTTGAATCATGAGCAATAATACCTGGGATGACAACTTCCTATCCAACTGCTCTTGGTAGTAGGCTAAGTAACGGCCATGCGGGTTCCATCTACTGTTGTGTGGTGTTGTCCACTTGCATTGCATATAAAGAGTTAAATGCTAATGCTAACTAAACTTTGAAAAATATTTGAAAAAATCAAGAGTTCGTACTGGATTGCCAAGGGGCCTTCAAGGATACGCAAATCA
Organism: Narthecium ossifragum; assembly: GCA_963920575.1. Taxonomy (NCBI): domain Eukaryota; kingdom Viridiplantae; phylum Streptophyta; class Magnoliopsida; order Dioscoreales; family Nartheciaceae; genus Narthecium; species Narthecium ossifragum. Next base: position 20,575,975 of record OY986972.1, read on the forward strand.
CGCTCCTCATTTTGCTCTTGGGTAGCTAGTGGTCGTCGTGGCATTAGTTCACGCCGCCCTATATGGAGGTGCTCCCATGACCATACATGTGAAAACAACTCCATATTAGGTATAATATAAAATATTTAAAGCAACTATATATGATATATAAATGATAAATCACATGTAGCCTGTAAAGGCATCCATAGATCTAATGCTTTCCTCTTTGTGAAGCTTTACATAGTTCCCGAAAGAGATGTGCCAGGCAGGCTGCTGATAAGACTTGAAAAGTGCACAAATCACCCTTTTAATGAGGTCTTGTTAGTCTCCGAGAAATGTTATTTTGATAGTTTATGATGTATTTCAGGTATAAGAGCCTTCAATGAAGATTAGATCATGTTTGGTGCTAAAACGAACAAATAAAGAACCTGCTAGGAGTAAAGGAATGAAGATGGATTAGCTTTAAATATTAAACTGTACCTACTCAGAAAGAACCAGATGATGTGCCATATATAGTTGGAAAGCTCTTGAAGTCTAGTTTCGGAAGAAGTTTACGGTTTGTGATTCCGAGTTTCCTAGAAGAAGTTACAATATTTTTAGTACCAACAACGCAGTCAGATGGCAAAAGCGTAAATACGCAGAACAAAGGATGGATCCTTCCCTCCTTAAAGGATCGATCCTTGCACTGTAGCAGAGACGACAGAGAGCCATATTTTACATGATCGATCCTTCCCTTGTGTAGGATCGATCCTACTCGGACGCAGCCAATGTTTTGGGTTCAAAGGATCGATCGTTACCCCTAAAGGATCGATCCTTTGATATCTGTTAAGCAAAATCAAAGGCCCAGATTTAATCCGAGTTAAGGGTGATACATAGGCTATAAATAGGCATCTTTTAGGGTTTTTGGGGGCTCTTCCTTGGCCCTTGGGCTGAGCCTTCTTGGTCCTTTTTCTTCCTTCTTTTACATAAGTTAGGTTAGATCTTTGGGGGAAGATCCATAGGTTGAGCGTGGCGACAACCTTCATCAACGGATCTCATTCCTAAAGATGAGTAGCTAAACTTTTACCAAGGAATTCTTATAATGTAACTAAGATTTCTATTAGGGATTTCTAAGATTTAGGGCTGGTACACCTTCTTGAATGGTTTGTATGGATTGATCTTAATTTTGCTATGAACTTGGTATGATTTTATTATTAGTGGATGAATGATTTGTTCTCTTATGCCCTAGATCTAGGTCTTGAGCATGTTAAGGCTTGAGATTAGAGATTCTCATCAAAGCATTCATGCTAGAACCATGGATGTGAGAATTTTCCTCTCGAGATTAAGAGTTTTGTGATGCTAGAACCATTACACATAATGCTAGAACCATTATGACCAACTCTTAATCCGTTATTCATCTTAATTCAAGATTAGGGATTTCTTAAGTGCTAGTAACACTACGCTAGTGCTAGAACCACTAGGATTAACTGCTAATCCTTGATACATTCTATTTGGCAATCTCAAGGTGCTAGAACCATCTTGACTTTACACCTAAATCCATATCATTACTATTACATGCGATGAATTCATCCTGATCAGAGGATTCATTAGCAGTGAACGTAACTAATCATTCGGTCACTGACTTTTAGATAACTAATCGTGCCGACAAGGAATCCTAACCAGAACTTGTTGAGTGATAGGGAGAACTAGCCATTCACCTATCAACCATTAGGAAAGCGATTCAGGTTAGTTAGCTAGTTCTATTCTTAGGAAAACCTGGTAGAATCATGGTTATTGATTAAGAATTCCCTAGTACATTTTCTCGTATTTATTAATCATTTAGTATAAACTTAGTTTAATTTCAATTCTGAATCTTTTATCAACTTATTGGTAGGAATACTTAGATTGAGTTTAGTAGTTTAATTACTTTCCTACGCATTCCCTGTGAATTCGACTCGGACTTACTGCTATCTACCCCTAAAGTAGTTAGTTAGTAGTTTGATTATAAATTTATAATTTTGAGTAGACTTGTTAAGCCAGGACATTTTTCAAGCGCTATCAGCTGCCCCCCAAGCATACTGTCCACATAGGTCCAAGTCATGTAACAAAGGTAGGTACTTCATATGTACCTACAATTGAAAGACAATGTTAGTTGATCCAAAAGATCGATAAATAAAATATAAATAGACAATTGTACTTACCCTGGAGCCACTCACGTCAGGTAGTACTAAACAACCTAACACATATATGATGTAGGCGCGCGTAGCCTGATATACAAGTAGATCCGTGGCATATGGTCCAATATGTCCGAAATTAGCTCGTTGTCACGACAATTCAAGCATAGTCGGTTGGCCCTTTGCGGGTACAACACCGAGCAACTCCAAGCATATGTCATGCCAAATGCATGACATGTGATAAGACGTGAAAAGTGCACAAATCACCCATTCAATTTGGCCTTGTTAGTCTCCGAGCAATGCCCTACTGACTACTATTACCCCGTTACAGGTACAAGAGCCCTCAACGAGGATTAGATCAAGTTCCGACCTAAAACAAACTCATTCGGGCCAGTTTAGTATGAAGAAGATCGATCCTTTATTGAATAAGATCGATCTTTTAAAGACATTAAGAAGAAATCCAGTCGGAATAACAAAGATCAATCTTCCATCATGAGAAGATCGATCCCTTATGTGCATTTTTCAGTGACAGAGCGCAAGTTTTGGAAGGATCGATCTTTCCCAAGTGCATGATCGATCTTTCACGGGCAAAAGAGATGACAGAGCGCAACATTCTAGAGGATCGATCCTCGTCTACTAAAAGATCGATCTTCATCGGGGCGCAGCCAGCAGTCAAGAACAAAGATCGATCTTCATCTATAGGAAGATCGGTCTTCCACGGGACCAGCGATCACACGGAAGAGGAAGATCGATCTTCTACCCTATAAAGATCGATCATTTTGTGCCAGTTGAGCAAAATCAATGGTTCAGATCTAATCCGAGTGGGGGATGTTTGTAGGCTATAAATAGACCCCTTTTGGGGGATTTTGGGGATCCTCTCCAGAACTTTTCTCAGCTTTTTCCTCTTTTAGATTCCTCTTACCCCATTTAGAATAGGACATTTTTGGAGGAGATCCATGGAAGGAGAGCGTCATCAACCTCCCTCCACGGATCAAACCCCCAAGATGAGTCACTAAACTTTTAGCTTAGGGATTCTTATGATGTAATAAGGGTTTCTTCTAAGGAATCCTAAGATTTAGGGCTTTGCTACTCTAATTGAATGGTTGTATGGATTGGATTTAATTTCTTTACGAGTTTGGTGTTGTTTTCTTTGATGGATGCTTGGATTGCCCTATTGTGCTCTAGATTTAGGTCTCTTGCATGCTAGGGCTTGGATGGAACCTCTCGTGAGAGGGATTCATGCTAGAACCATGAATTCTCTTACGGCGAAGGATTCTAATCTAAGATTGGACTAGATTGTGGTGCTAGAACCACCAACAAGCTATCCCTAACTCTCCACTCATCCTATTATTGGGATTTTGGCTAGCGAGGTGCTAAAACCACCTCGCTATCACACCTAGATCCATATCACGTTAGCTCTCTTGCGATGAATCCATCATAATTAGAGGGTTCTTTAGCGGCGATCGCAACTAATCATTCGATAGCCGATCATTAGACATTTGTTCTCGCCGACGAGGGATCTTAACCCGAGCCTCGTCGAGCGATAGGTGTACCTAGCCACTCGCCTATCGACATTCGGATTTAACCATTCAATTTGAGGAGGCATGCCCTTGTCTTAGGAAGACCTATTAGAACCCTTGTTATTGATTAAGGATCCCTCGGCCTCTCTTTATATCTTAATACCTTTTTGCATTAATTTTGGTCTAGTCTAGTTAAAAACCAAAATCTAAATCTTTTTCTCCAACTTCTTGGTAGACGATTATGCTTATTATGCCATTTCAACTCCAGTCTCTTCCCTGCGGATCGACTCGAACTCACCACTTGCTACCCCAAAAGGTAGTTAGTAGAGGGTTTGATTATAAATTTCTAATTTTGATCAGGCGCGTTAAGCCACGACACTTTTCACGTCTCATCAACGTGCTCCCTAAAACTACTGGGCCATCAACAGGTAAACCCATAAGTATCCCAACATCCTGCAATGTGATCGTCATCTCCCCATTGCGCAAGTGGAAAGTAGTAGTCTCTGGTCGCCATCGCTATCTGTGCTAGGTAACGGCTTAGGGCATGTAGCCCTGTTGTGACCCATCTGATTGCACCTACTGCACCTTATATGTTGCAATCCTCTTCTTTCATCCATGCCATTACGCAACCTTGTACTCCTCGGATGCCATGCCGGCCTCCGCAACACGTGAGGGAAGCAATGTGTACTCTTCGACTATCGGTCAGTGTTGACATCCACGAATAAGATGGAAATGAGTTGCATATGTTTGTCTGTACTTACTTGAGGAGTAAAACGGTGAAACGAAATCATATGCCGAAGCCCTGATCGATATGTCACCGCATATGGCTAGAACATGCGAACATGGATACAACATCATCTGAAATTGTCCACAACTACATATACCTTCCTGTCCAGTTAACTTGACAGTAAAGGTAACCTCATGTCATTCTATCACCATGTACTCACCACCGTCAAATGACTGCACATGACATGATTCGGCGAGTATGCAATGCTTGTGTAATACATCTTCGACTATCGGTGTCACCTCGCCAGTCATTGCTTGGCCCTCCGACGATGGCCTATGAAGAGGTCGTTCATCCTTTCAAAGGTCTTTGCCACTAATGCTTTAATAGGCATACCTCGTACACCTTTCAAAACATTATTCAAACTTTTGGACCAATTGGTGGTCATTGTGCCAAACTGTTTGTTATTATCATGAGACAACGCCCAAGTTTTTGGTGGTTCTGCAATAACAAGCCACTGATAAGCAACTGCTGGAATTTTTGGACTCAACCATGGCAAATGCTATTGATATCAAATGATCATTGCCATCCATTGCCGTTGCAACTAATAAAGTGCCAAGATACTTTCCATATAGGTGTGTTCCATCGATAGATATTATGGGTCGACAGTGTTTGAAAGCCTCGATAGAAGGATGAAACTACCAGAACACGTGCTCAAATATATCAACACTGGTGCGCACAGTCTCCGTTTGAAGCTTCACTACAGTACTGGGGTTATCTACCACTATTGTTTGCATATACCAAGGCAGGATATTATATGATTCTTTCCAATCACCATATATAATCTTCATAGCTAGTATACGTGCATGATATGCCTTTGCATAGCTAATGTTAACATGGTAGTCATCTTTGATCCTTTGCACAATATCTTTGGGGGTCATAGCGGTGTTTGTCCTTATCGCACCAAGTATGATACCACATATGAATTGAGCAGTGCAGTCGCGGTGGTTGGTATTCAACGGACTTGCCTGATAGGTATGTAGACCATCGTAACTCTTCATCTGAAAGTAAGATGTTTCTTTGTAAGTAGGCACATGCAAACGCCAGAAACAATCAGGATTACGGCACTTGACGGTCAACACCTTCGACCTGGACTTGACAGTGCAATGTTCTGCAAACCTCCGAAGCTTGTTCTATTGAAGAGCATGCATAAGCGATGCCTTGGCCTTGAATATTTGTTTCTTCAAATACCCCAGGTATGGTATTGTTCATTGTCATTCGGTCGACCCACTCATCATTTGAGAATTCATCTGGTAACTCCTCTTCATACTGTGTTGGAGTAAGCGACATTGGATTATCAATACCTTCATCATGATGTGCTGGCTCGTTGCTCAATGCAGTATTCTCGATCCAATCGTCATGATGATCCTCAACAACAACATCTAGCAAGGGGCTTCGAGATGTTGAAGGCATAAAAGCATCTCCATGGCCGTTACTGACATTGTCATTATATTGGTGGCCTCCGCGCAAACTCGACGGGTCAACATCAAAAGTATGATGTGTGTGTCCCATGTTTGTACCCGGAGTAGTTTCCGTGTATTCACGAGTCAACCATGTATTCTCCTGTTGGTAAGGCCTGCATGTTCACACACAAGCCAACTCATGAATAAGGGGCAAACCAAGATGTAACATTACATGTTTGACAATAAATTACTTACTATGATGTCTGGTGTCCGAAGATGGGAGAGCCATAAGACCCAAGAGAGATGTTATCCGTTGAATCGTCTTATCGTTGTAGTAGGCATGTAAATTCACCAAATGTCGTGTTATTTGGAAGGTTATTGTTGACTTCGACACAAATTTTCGCCAAGAACAATTGTATACTTGGAATGACTGGACAGAGGCTAAGAATGCCACCAGTATCACTATCATCCTTTATGTCTACACCGCAATACATGCTTTCTCCCATTGGATATCTACAAGTTATGCGAATGTCGAAATAGTTTGGATTGTATCTAGTTAAATCAAACATTAAAGCCTTTAAATCTGTATAACTTGCATTTTTCCGTATCCTACTTAGTTTGATTCGCCACCTATGTGTTCAATATCACCCGCATTACACTTTAATTCCACATTTCCGTCCATCCGACACAATAGTGGAACAATGCAACTATCCATCACTATAAATAACACAAATATGATTGCAATTATGAGTCGATTAGATAGAAATTACAAGTTAATAGTAAAAATTCCTATGTAAAACATGTTTCATATAATCTAATTGAATTAATACTAGAAATTTATGAAATTTATCAACAATGCCACTACCCAAATCACCATACCAGAATGATTAAAAAAAAAAATTTCTAATAAAAAATGGGTATTTCAATTCCTATAAAAAAATCCTAATTTGACTATATAAACCCTAAATCTCAACACAACAAGCATACAATTAAAATTTCAAGATAAAAATTCACTGGAAAGTAAGATGGAGAATGACCAAAGGATATTAGAGGATTTGGACGGAAGATCGCCGGAAAATTTCAACATATAACTCCTCTTGAAGAAGTGGATGGACGGGGAAGGAGGAGGGTACCAGGGGGCAGCGCGTCGAGGAGATATGCCAGAGAGCGACGGAGATCGCCGTCCGATGAGAAGGAGGAGAGCCCGGGTGGGAGGTCGGGTGGGGAAGGAGGAGGGTCCTCGGTCAGGGGTAGATGACGACTATAGACGTAAGTTGAAGTTACTTTTTTATTAATATAGACGTAACTCCAACCTACATCTTATAAGAACCACTCTCCTATCCGTCCTTAGCCTCCATGTGGTGGGGAATGGTCAAAAGATCAAAGACGTATGTCGAAGTTACGTCTTTATAATATAGACGTAACTTGGAGTTACGTCTGCATTGACAGAATTAAAAAAATGCATATCTTCATCAATACTTTCTACACATGTATATATTACTAATATTTTGTTAAAATAATATTATTTTTTAAAAAATTCTTACATAAAAGTATATAAGATCTACACTAGCGAGCTTCTAAGGAAATTGTGACACCATTCGAAGCTTCAACACTTGGTCTACTGGAATTTGCATCTAACTTGGCAGAACGATTCCCAAAACAAAAAGCAGGTTGCTTGGGAGAAGGTATGCTTGCAAATTCTCTACTAAGAAAGGAAAGGATAGTAGTCATGTTTGGTCTATCCTTTGGCCTCTCTTCAACACACAGCAGACCCACTTTAATACATCTTAGTAGCTCATCAACCAGAAATCCGCCATCCAGTACTGGATCAACCAGCTCCAAAGATTGATCATTTCCCCACAGATCCCATACCTGCAACACCATTAAAGAAGTAAACTAGTGATAGATCTCCGGGATTTCAAGACTTGCAGAAATTTAAAGGACGTACATATCTGGGAAGACTCCATGAGTCACCGATGTGCGAAAAGTTAGTATTCCTCCTGCCACTGACTATTTCTAACAGCAATACTCCAAAGCTGAAGACATCGGACTTCTCTGAGAAGCGCCCCTGCAAAGCGTACTCAGGTGGCATGTAGCCGCTGCCATGAACTTCTTTATCAGTGCTAGTAATGCATATATAAAAGAGTTCGATCTGCGAGTTCAAGGCAAATGAACATGGACTTACAATGTGCCGACGATTCTTTTCGTATTTCCTTGGATCTGGTCCTTGTTGAAGATTCTAGCCATGCCAAAGTCTGATATCTTGGGATTTAACTCGGCATCCAAAAGAATGTTACTAGCTTTAAGATCTCTGTGGATGACTCTCAATCTTGAGTATTTGTGGAGATAAAGGAGCCCTTGTGCAATCCCTTCAATGATTTGCATGCGTTTGATCCAGTTCAGTGTTCTGCTCTTCTTTGGATCTGTTTCACAACCATTTCAAACAATCAATTCTGATCCATTTTTAAGACGCAACAGCTGCATAATATTTGGTACTGATTAAGGTGAAATGAGAAGGGTAGCGCGTACCAAAGAGCAGTGTGTCCAAGCTCTTATTTGGCATGTACTCATAGATCAACGTATTCTCTATACCTTTAGTGCAGAAACCTATAAGTCTTACAAGGTTTGTATGCTGCAACCTACCAATCAGCTCCACTTCATTCTTGAACTCCAGCAGCCCTTGACCTGAGCCGCTTGATAGCCTTTTCACTGCCACTTCCTGTCCATCTGCTAATATTCCCTGTTTAATCCCAAAAAACATCAGAGATCCACAATATACTTAATAAGTGTGAGAATTTGGAATATAATGTAGTTTAATTGATGAGAGAAAACAAGCTAAATACCTTGTACACTGGTCCAAACCCTCCGCTTCCAAGCTTATTCATGGCAGAGAAATTACTGGTAGCAGCCACGACAGTATCAAAGCTGAATTGGGATAACTCGGTTGCTCTGTTACCATCTCCAAGATCACGCAGAGAGAGATTTTCCAGTGATGCATTCTTTGCTGTGAAACAACAGTAGCTGAAGTTTTCCTTGGAGGTTTAGAGTTTATATGAACTTCAAATAGCTATGCGTAAAGTTCATCGCTTACCTTTGTCTTCTTGTTTCTTCATTTGTCGCAGACAATGGCAAGTAATTAGGAGGAATAGGAAACTAAAGCAGGCTGTGACCGCAACAATTATCGTCTGCAACCTTGCATAATCCGATTTCCCGTTGTCATCTTCATCTAAAAACAGCCATTTGATTAGTTTCAGCTGTAATAATGAAGAGTACCAATTCGTAAATTTCGACTGTTGGTCATCATTTTCATCTGAGTTCATTCTTAATTAGTAGCAGACAAGTGATTTGTGGTGAGGCCCTGTATTATAGTTGTATATTTTCAAAGTTGAAGAAAAGAAAACAGAAGGAAAAGAAAAACAATCAAAGAAAGAAGGAAAGAAAAGCATACCTAAATCACTAGCTGCCAGCTTAACAAACAGATCTTGTCCATCTGATCCAAACTCTCTAAGATCTATTAGATCATCCATCCACATGATACACCCACTTCCTCCTCCAGTGATATTGGCACTGCTGTAAGCTGTACAAGAACAATCGTTCAAGCACTCTTTTCTACACTCATCAAGATTCATGCTGCGATTTACCACAGATCTGGATGTGTCTGGCAACTTAATCCTTTCCAGCTTCAAAAATCCTCCTCCACTCTGGCAATTCAGCCTTGTTTTCCTCGCGCAGCCGCTGGAGAAATCCATATACTTCCAATCCTCAAGTAATTTCGGTTCAAATCCTCTCAAGCACTTGCAAACAGCCATGTCTTCCGCCTTGCAAACACCATAAGCTCCACATAGACCATAAACATCGCAATGGTCATTTGGCATGGCGACTCCAATGCTCCAGGAACTGGTCCGGTTGTTCCAAACAAAGAGTTGGATGTCACCAGATTTTCCTAAGACAAATCTGTGGATGCTATGATTGACGATATGTTGGTAGTAAGATTCATACTCGTCGGAGAAGTAAATAAAGCTATTTGTATCATCAGAGATCATCTTCGGCTTCGAGCTAAATCCTCGGCCATTCCAAGGCCCGGACCGGTAAATTAATGCCTGGCCACGCCATTGTTTCACTTCCGGCATGCCAAGAAGATCCATCTTAACAGAGTACTCTCCTAACGAAGGGTCATCGTCATCCTTCCACGACGTGAATCCCCGTTCCATCCTTGACGACAACTTCATGGCAGGAAGCAATGTATCAGAAGGGTGATCAAAGCTTTGCCATATGATTCTTCCATCAGTACCATCTCTAACAACAAGGTTGCCTGACTCTAAGAGCTGCACCAATAATTGCTTTGATGCAGTACCTAAGACGCCTGTAGACCAGACCACTCTACTTTTGCCATCGACCAGAACTAGATCGCCGGCAACTCCGATCTTTAGGACTCCGGCAGTGTCTGCTAGAGGAATCTCACGGTTGGCAACCCAGACAACAGTCTGAATTGGGATGTTCTTGTACCATATGCCTACATATCTGTTTTTTGAGCTCCCTGGACTGAAGAAACCCAATTCGAAGGCTCCGAGGGCCGAGACTAGTGTTTCGCCAGGGGCGTCGCGAATGGAGTATGTTGATGGTAGCATGTCTGTTGCAGTGGAGAGGCTGTGGACGGTACCGAGGAAGTAGATGAGAAAGGAAGGCCAATCATATGGTTTCGACATGGTTTTGATTTTTTTTTTTTTTTTGCAAAAAATCTCTGGGTCTTGTTTGTACATGGAACTTTCTAGGTGTCAAAGTCTTATTCCAAGTCGTCCCTTCAATTTCCTTGAGGCCTTTAAAGTCAAAACAGATACAGATCATAAGATTTGATAATGTAGAATTGTTTAAAAGGAAATTGAGCACTCTGATAGCTTTGATCAAATGATCAAATTATGCTCACATTGATCGATTGCCTGTATATGATTTCGATACCGTTGCTGTGACGGTCAATTGTTTCTTGGTTAGAATTAAGCTTGGAGGAGGATGGATTTGGCCCTGTTTAGAAGGTAATCATCTTCTCTGAGATTGAGCAGAAGCATTGCAGAAACAAAAAAAATTATCTCCATAATAGTATTGAGATTGAGCGCAGTATATGGAAGCTTATCTCAACTGCAGTTTAGTATTTGTTTTAGGCCTTCACGACTAACAAAAAATGTAAAAGAGTAGGGAAAAACTTATAGTAAACAAAATGCATGGTTTATAACTTATAATCTAGGGTTAATAACATTTTACTCCCCTCTAGTTTGACAATATGTCAATTTACCCCCTATAGTTTAAAACGTGACAAAACGAACCCTTAATTTTTCAATGTGGTCGTTTTACATCTAAATCTCAAATGCCGTTAACCGGACTGACGGCAAACCGGTTAAATAGGTCACGTGCGATGCACGTTACCCCGTTTGACCGGCCGCCTCGACTATGCGGCGTTGTTCTCTCTTCGCGCTCTCATCCCTCTCTCTCGCCCCTGTTTATGTCTCCAGTGACCTACCCACCGTCTCCTCCACTCCCTCACTCTAGCCCACAACTACTTCTCTGGCCCGATCCCCTCCTCTTTCTACTCCCACCATCACCTCTGAACCCTAGACCTCTCGCACAACTGGGTCTCCGCCCCAATCCCCGCCTCCCTCCCTGCCCTCGAGCACCTCATCCTCTCCCGCAACCTCCTCTCCGGCGATCTACCCCGCTTCCCCTCATCCAGCTTGATCTCTCATCCAACGCCTCTCCGGCCCGGTCGATCGCTCTCTCCCCAGACTCTGCCGGCTTGAGTACCCCGATCTCAGCTCCAACCGCTT
>OY986972.1:20587829-20609409 GCA_963920575.1 Narthecium ossifragum
GAGGAAGAGGAGGAAGATGAGCCAGTGAGTTGATAAGACGTGAAAAGTGCATAAATCACCCCTTTTAACTTGGCCTTGTTAGTCTTCGAGTAAGGCCTTACCGATGGATTTCACCCTATTACAGGTACAAGTGCCCTCAACGAGGATTGGATCAAGTTTCGAGCTTAAACGATGTCATTCGGGCCAGTTTTTATGAAGAAGATCGATCCTGTATGGATGAAGGATCGATCCTTTGAAGTGCTTAAGAAGGAGCCAATCAGGACAACAAGGATCGATCCTATGGCATGAGAGGATCGATCATTTTTGCGCATTTTCTCAGTGACAGAACGCAAGTTCTGAAGAATCGATCTTCACCTTGGGAAGGATCGATCACTTTTGCGCATTTTTCCCAGTGACAGAATGCAAGTTCTAGAGGATCGATCTTCACAGACTGGAGGATCGATCTTCATCGGGGCGCAACCAGAATTCAAGAAGTAAAAGATCGATCCTTTCCTATAGGAGGATCGATCCTTCACGGGACCAGCGATCACACGAAGCGGAGGATCGATCCTCCACCCTATGAGGATCGATCCTTTGGTGCCAGCCGAGCAAAATCAATGGCCCAGATTCTAATCCGAGTGGGGGAGGCTTGTTTACTATAAATAGACCCCTTAGGGGGGATTAGGGGGGTCTTCTCTTAGTCTTCTCCAGCCCTTCTAGGTTTCTTACCCAATTGAGAGGAGGACTTCTTGAGGGAATCCATGGGAGGGGAGCTTCATCAACCTCCATCCATGGATCCAACCAAGATGAGTAGCTAACTTCCTATCTCTTGGGATTTCCATGTAGTTGTAGGATTCATTTGTAGTTTTCCTAGGGTTTTTGATGTGTAATCTTTGGGATTGATCTATTGTATGGATTTGAGCATTATTTCCTTATCTTTGTACATGGATTTCATATGTTGAATGGATGAATGCATTTCTTTGGTATGAGTTAGGACTTGTGCATGATAGGTGTTTGTTGTTATGCCCCAATGAGTTGGATGTGCTAGAAACACATCCAATGATATTGGGAGGATTACTAGCCCTAGATTAGAGATTAGGGATGCTAGAACCATCCCTATCTCTCTAATCAAAGGATCCGTTCTATCTTTCTCTTGCATTGGATTCGAGGTGCTAGAACCATCTCGATCCAATGCCCGATTCCATGCAATATCTTTTTCTCTTGCGACGAATCGATCTTAATCGAAGGTTCGTTAGCGACGATAGAAGCTAATCACTCATTCGTCGACTTTGTGAATGTGATTATTTCCGGCGGATGATCCTAAACCGACTTCCGTTGAGCGATAAGTGAGGCTAACCACCCGCTTGTCGACTTCTTGATTTCTATCGTCCCAATTGGATTACACACCTCAATTCCTTAGGAGGCTACACTAGAACCTACAATGAAATGGAGATCCAAGACCTCTCTATATTAGTGATATTTCTCTTCATTTAGTTAATTGCTTAATAGACATTAATTCAAAACCCAAATCATTTTAGCTAGTTGTTTGGAGTTATCTATCGAGTATGTTAGTCAATTCTCATTTCCCTGCGGATCGACCCGGACTCCCGCTAGCTACGTAGTAGTTGTTGATCCTAACCTTGTTTTGATGATGCCAATATACATTAAATGATAAAATATATGTTTAATATTTATTACCCCTTTAATTGGAGATATTAAATTCAATATTCAAGCTATTTTGTACTCACGATCGATGCAAGGATCGACCGTGATGAATGGTTCATACATGGCTATATGCGTATTGACGCGACGGTCGATCGGTGCATCGACCGTCGGAAGCGTTTTTCTTGACAGAGGCTCACGGACGATGCGACGGTCGATGTGGCGGTCGACCGTGGCGCATCAATGAAGAATGTGAAGAAGCGACGGTCGATCGGTGCATCGACCCTGAGAAGCATTTTTCTTCACAGAGACGGACGGGTCGATGCGGCGGTCGACCGTGGCGCAGATATGAAGAAAAGTCAAGGAGCGACGGTCGATCGGAGCATCAACCCTGGGAAGCGACCTTCTCAACAGAGGCTCACGGACGATGTGACGGTCGATGTCACGGTCGACCGTGAGAGCGACGGACGATGCGTGGATTGACCGTCGACCAAAGAGGCTGAGTTTTTTATACGTGACGACGATGGACGGATCGACCGCCAGGAGCACGCAGAGTAAAAAACTAGCCGTTGGAGAGTTGCAGGGAGCCGTTGGGGCTTCTTGTTGAGCTGGTTGAAGCCCATCTATAAGTAGTCTCTTCATGTAAATTTGCCAGAATTTTAATAACTATTATTGAGATCATTTGAGCAAGTTCTAGGAAAGATTTCTACTTATTCTCCTTGAGCTAAAACCTTTGTAAACCTTCTTCAAGTGTGATGAAGTATCTTGAGAGTTGTTCAACAGCAGTTGGCTGTGATTGTAAGGTCACCAAGCACCAGGAAGCTTGGGGAAAAGCTAGTAAGGGAGTTGCAAGTAGTGGAACCTCAAGGAGAGCCTTGAGAGAAGTGGACGTAGACCAAGAGTTGGGTCGAACCACTATAAATCGGTGTCATCTCTCTCTCCCTTCTTTCAGTTAATGCTTGCATGCTATTGTAGTTAAGTTTCATTGTGTTTACAAGCATTCTAGCTGTTAGATTCTTTTCTATCTGAATTTTCCATCAATCTAGTTTTTCGAAAAGAGTCCAATTCACCCCCCTCTTGGACCTTCAGTAGTTAGTTAGGATTCGGTATAAATTGTAATCTTTGACGCCCTAGTCACTTTTAATGACGAGTGGTTTGGGCGCGTCATGAGTAGCGAGATCGACGGGGCTGAGCGGACTGCCAAGGTAGTGAATAGTGAGGAGGATGAGGATGTGGTCGGGGAGGAGGAAGAGGAGGATGTTGATGATGAAGATGGGGAAGAGAGGAGGATGTGGAGGACGAAGAGGATGGGGAGCCTGGGACCACGGGTAGGTTGATAAACACAGAGGGGGAGATTGATGGGCATGATCACGGGGCGGATGGTGACGAGGATGAGCATGGGGAGATCGGGGAGGAGGTCCATCAAAAGGGTAAAAAGGTCATCAGAAATACATAACAAATTCTAAACCTCCCATAATTGTCTTAAAATGGTGCTTATACATTAAAACACCAGATGATGGTGTATCAGTTAATAAGTTTGCTTGTTTTGGTGTAAACACTAATTATCTATATTTTATAGCCATGGCTCCGTATAAGGATGATGACTAGAAACGAGTGTTAGGCCTATTTGTCCCCTTTTCTTTAATTTCAAATTCAGTTATGTCCATGATTTTCCAATCTACACCTTTGGATCTTAAGTTTAAGTTGAATGGATTTGAACGGTTTGACGTACCTCTCTCTCTCCCGTCTCTTATAACATTGATGCTAGAGAGTACTTTATCATTCAACCAAAGTTTAAACTAATAGTAGAAACTGAGTGTGTATTGACATTTTAACATTTTTTTTGCAAATCCGCTATCATAGTGCTACATTGCAAAAATCCCCTGACCTTTGTATCCCAAAGCAATTTAACAACATTTATTCCAACTCACTTAGTAAATAATGACCAAATTACTCGTCATTGGTCGATTCATTTATACAGGTTGAATTTGGATTCACTAGTAGAGTGAGATTGCAATGAGGGTATTTTTTGTCATTTTGATCAGGGAAAACTAAGTTATGAGGCTTTTGCAATAAAATCAAGGGGTTTTGGCCAAAGCCCCAAATCTAGGCCCCTCCTTGTCCAGAGCCCCATGCATCTTGATAAAACCCCCACTTTCACTACTTGTCGATGAAAAACCCCAAAACACCTCAAAATGACACTAATACCCTTATTTTATTTTTCTTTTTTTATTCCAGCATTTTCTCTCTCTTCTCTCCTCTCTCCTCTCTCCTCTCTCCTTTCTCCTCTCTACTCCGGCGAGACCATCCCTCACCATCTCCGCCGCCGACCCTTCCCCGGCGACCACCCCCTTCCCCGGCGATCTCCCCTGCGGCAACCGTTCCGACCTCGGATCTGAGCACCGTGACCCCGCCTCTCCTTCCCCAGCGCACTTCCGATGATATCCAACGCCGGCGTCGTCCATTGCAGCGACCCGAGCTCGTCCGCCGTCACTTGTCCCTCCATCTCCTCCGAAACCAGCAACCATTGGTCGTCTCTGCCTTCCCCGACGACGTACGACGAAGCCCGACGTCGTCCGATCGCCCTCCTCGCTGGAACCCCCAACCCGAGCTCCCACTCTCAGATCCGGCGCCGTAAGCTCCCAACGCCACCGTCTCCGACCTCCCAAATCGCCATCCAACGAAGATCCGGAATCCCCATCGCCTCGCGACCCTTCCGCCGCCGTTTTCCGGCTAGATCCGGGCGTTGTCACGCCGGCTTTCCCCTCCCCTGCTCGCTGCCTCCTTCCCCGACGAGCATGCCCCTTCAGTTGGACTGGTTCAACCGGACCAACTGGCTTGATCCGGTTCAGCCCAACCAAGCAATCTTAGTCTGATCTGATCCAGATCCCATCAGATCCAGCCAATCAGGCTCAATCACAGCTCAATCTGATCATGCTCAAATCCAACAATCCAGACTTGACCAGATTACAGCCAGATTGGGCCGGTTTTATTTTTTTAAATTCATTTTCATCTTTCCTGCATTTTTATCATTTTAAATTCATTTTCATCTTTCTAAATTCATTTTCATCTTTCTAAATTATTGTTTTAATCTTATCAATGTATTTTTCATCGTTTTTAAATCATTTTCATCTTTTTAAATGCGTTTTTATCTTTCCAGCATATTCATCTTTTCAACTTCATTTTTGTCTTTTAAACTTTATTTTTATCTTTTTAACACCATTTTCATCTTTTTAAATGCATTTTCATATTTTTAATACATTTTCATCTTTCTAAATTCATTTTCATATTTTTAAATACATTTTTATTTTTCTAAAATTATTTTCATCTTTCTAAATTCATTTTCATCTTTGACAATTCATTTTCATCTTTCTTAATTCATTTTCATCTTTCTAAACTCTTTTTTATCTTTGACAATATATTTTCATCTTCTGAATTTATTTTCATCTTTCTGAAAATAGATCGGAGAGATGAAAATAGATCGGAGAGATGAAAATAGATCAATAGAGATGAAAATAGATTGGAAAGATGAAAATAGATCGGAGAGATGAAAATAGATCAATAGAGATGAAAATAGATCGGAGAGATGAAAATAGATCAATATAGATGAAATAGATCAGAGAGATGAAAATAGATCAATAGAGATGAAAATAGATCGGAGAGATGAAAATAGATCAATAGAGATGAAAATAAATCGGAGAGATGAAAATGATCAGACATCAACTGACAAAGATGAAAATGATCTGACAAAGATGAAAATGACTGACAAAGATGAAAATGATCTAACAAAGATGAAAATGACTGACAAAGATGAAAATGATCTGACAAAGATGAAAATGAGCTGACAAAGATGAAAATGATCAGACATCAACTGAGAAAGATGAAAATGAGCTGAGAAAGATGAAAATGAGCTGACATCAACTGACAAAGATGAAAATGATCAGACATCAACTGACAAAGATGAAAATGATCTGACAAAGATGAAAATGACTGACAAAGATGAAAAATGATCTGACAAAGATGAAAATGAGCTGACAAAGATGAAAATGATCTGACAAAGATGAAAATGATCAGACATCAACTGAGAAAGATGAAAATGAGCTGAGAAAGATGGAAATGATCAGACATCAACTAACAAAGATGAAAATGAGCCGACAAAGATGAAAAATGATCTGACAAAGATGAAAATGAGCTGAAAAGGATGAAAATGAGCTGAAAAGGATGAAAATGATCTGACAAAGATGAAAATGAGCTAACAAAGATGAAAATGAGCTGACAAAGATGAAAATGGTTTGACATCAACTGATAAAGATGAAATGATCTGAAATCAACTGACAAAGATGAAAATGAGCTGAGAAAGATGAAAATGATCAGACATCAACTGACAAAGATGAAAATGATCCGGCGATGGAGCTCCGGGCAAGGACGGGACGCTGGCCGGTGCTTGTTCGGGATCAGGAAGTGAGAAGGGGGGGGGGGGGGGGGAACGAGAGAGTGAGAGAGTGAGAGAGTGAGAGAGAGAGAGAGAGAGGAGGGGTAACAAGTAGGAAGAAGGGGTATTATGGTCTTTTTAAATTCATTTTCATCTTTTTAAAATGTATTTTCATCTTTTTAAATACATTTTCATCTTTTTAAAATGTATTTCATCTGATTGGGTCGGCTCACTAAGGTGGATCGCCTTTAAATGTACCACTACCAGGTCGTGGTCCGGGACTGACGGCGAGGGTGCACCATCCTTGCCTAGCTGCAGTGGACCGGCTCAAAGAGGAGTTGTAGGCTATTGGGCTGGAGGCGTAATGGGTATTAATGGTTATGCATGCACCTTAATGAAATGGCTGAGGCCCGGCATGGATCAATCTTTACTGTTCAATCGGATCTGAATCGAATCAGGTGCAAGGTGGGGGTGTGGATCAACCTGGCTCAATCAGGTTTGATTTGATCGGACCAGACAGGTTGGTCTGGCTGAACCAGCCCAGGCAGAGGAGCTTCTCGAGGATGGTGACCGTGAGCTAGGGGGATGACGCTGGCTGCCAGATCTCGCCGGAAGGAAGTCGGAGAAGGACCAGCGAGGTCTCGACTACTCGGATCCGAGGTTGGATGGGACCCGGAAGCTCGGAGACGGTGGAGTCGAGAGAGGCGGCACTGGACTCTGGTGACCCGGAAGCTCGGAGACGGCGGAGTCGAGAGGGGGGGACGAGGCTGGCTGCCGGATCTCGCCGGAAGGAAGTCGGAGAAGGATCGGCGAGGTCTCGACTACTCGGATCCGAGGTTGGATGGGACCCGGAAGCTCAGAGACGGTGGAGTCGAGAGAGGCGGCACTGGACTCTGGTGACCCGAAAGCTCGGAGACGGCGGAGTCGAGAGGGGGGGACGACGCTGGCTGCCGGATCTCGCTAGAAGGGAGTCGGAGAAGGACGGGCAAGGTCTCGACTACTTGGATCCGAGGTCGGATGGGACCTGGAAGCTCGGAGACGGTGGAGTCGAGAGGGGCGACGCTGGACTTTGGTGACCCGAAAGCTTGGAGACGGCCGAGTCGAGAAGGGGGGCGCCGGACTCCAGTGAAGGCTGGGGCTCGGGGACGGTCTCAGCGATGTGAGGAAGCCGAGCGGCGTTGATGGCGTTGGTAGGCGTCATCGGGGAGGATGGGTGTCCCACGGGGCGGGGCGGGGCGGGGCGGGGGGGGGGGGGGGGGGGGGGGGGTGAGGGGGCAGGTGTTGGATGCGAAGGTGTCGGCGGATCTCGGCGATGGCCGGGCTCGGATGGCGTTGGCAGTGGCCGGAAGGACGGCTTCGGAGAAGGTGGACCTCGGGGAGGTCGGAACGGAGTTGGGGCGGAGAGGAGAAGCCGCGGCGACTTCGTTGGGAAAGGAGGAAAGTGGTGTTCGCCGGAATTAATGAAGGATGGGTCACCTGGCTTGGAGATGGTGGTGGTAGCTGCGGTGGTCTCGCCGCCGGCGTCCGGGATCGGAACGAGGCCAGGAACGCCGGCGGCCATGCTGGTCATCGCACTCGTCAAGAGAAAGAGAAGGGCAATTTTATTTTTTTTATTAAATAAAGCTTTTATAATAAACATATTAAATGGGGTTAGGACCTTAAAAAACTTATAAATGGTGTTTTCATTAATAACTTTTACTAAACTGGTGTTTCCACCAATTGTCTATAAAATCAATAAGTGATGGGGAAAAATGCGAAGACCCATAAGACTAGTATTTTTTTTGGAATATAATTGTAAAATAGGAGGGTACTTCCAAAAATAGTTTAACCTAATATATCCCCTTAATGGGTGAGTTTATTACCTTTCGGATCAATTATGTATTTCTCCTTGCAAAAATTCGTTATTCCACATTTGCCCCAAAATCCTTGGTCTCTTAGATTTTTCACCAGGTATGACATAGATTTTTCCTATGTGGAAATGTGTGGCATGCATCAGACTTTGGGCATAAAGAAACTTCCTAAGTTGGAAAATTGCAGCACTGATCCTGAATCTGACTTATTTGTAGACCAAACGTGTCAAAATATTATTTGAAGTCAACCCTTCAATTTCCATAAGGCCTATAAAGTCAAAAAGCATACCGTTGTTGCTTCCAATTGATCATGTAGAATTGTCCAAATGGAAACTGAGCTCTCTGATCAAATGATCAAACTTTGCTCACATTGATCGATTTGCCTGCATATGATTTCGATACCGTCGCTGTCAATTGTTTCTCGGTTGGAATTAAGCTTAGAGAGGTTGGATTTGGCCCTGTTTAGAAGGTGATCTTCTTCTCTGAGATTGAACAGAAGCATTGCAGGAAAAAAAAAAAAAAATCTCCATAATAGTACTGAGATTGTGTCCAGTATATGGAAGCCTATTTCAACTGCAGTTTAGTTTTGTTATGGGGCTTCAAGACTAAACGAAAAATGCAAAAGAGTTGGGAAAAACTTATAGTATATGCTGACTTGATGTTTGGCATCCATGAGTTTAAGAATGAGATCACGATAATCGCCAAACTGCAACACAGGAATCTTGCTCGACTTCTTGGTTGCTGCATTGAAGGTGATCAAAGAATCAATGCTGATTTATGAATACATGCAGAATGAAAGCTTAGAATTCTTCTATTTGGTGCTCTCTCAGCCTTTTACTGTTTTCCTTTATCATTTGTTCCAATGTGAATTTGTTAAAATCCCTCTCTCAAAAAGATATCAAGAAAGTAAGATTCCTTCTTTAATTACAATCTTCCTTTCTCAACATTCAGGCGCTTTGTTTGTCATGAAAGAAGCAATAGAAAAAACCGAATCTAGACATGAATTTGAACAAGATCTCGGACATACATATTGCAGATAAATCAAGAAGTGCACTGCTGGATTGGCAAACAAAATACAAGATCATCTCAGATATTTCATGAGGTCTTCTTTATGTTCTCTGAGATTCCAGATTCAGAACAATTCACAGCGAATACAATGTGATGAACCAAAAAAATTATAGGCTTGGCCTGCTTGGTATGATGGTAGTGTGGAGAAACTGGTAGTACCCAAACGGGACTCGCAAAGCATAGTCACAGTCTTGCAGGCAAAATGATGTAGCACTGTAGCAGCAGATGCAGCCTGAATGGAAAGAAATTGACAAGTAGGAGTCTACAATCTGACCACAAAAAATTGCCAAGTAGGCACACATAATTATATGCCTTCCTTGATCTTTCTCTCTATTCTTAGATTAAGTTCTTGATTAACTTTTCGTCCAATAAGAAAATCATGTATTCTCCAATTCAATTCTTCGAGATTGATAACTAGTCTTATGAAGATCTTACATCCTTAAAAAGATCCAATACTTTCATCCTGCAAATCCGAGTGACCTCAAAGTTTACCACACAAAATGCAAATTTTTCACTTGATTTGTCTACTCCAAGAATCATATCTAATTATATTCTTCTTCAATAAAATTTATAAGTAGAACTCCACAGACCACTTTAATTATATCAATAGAAGAGCACACAAGATAGTAGATGATAATATGTGCAAGCACTTTTTTGTAACTCTTTTCTGGCCAGGATTCAGGTCTCAAAAACTCCTGTAATTCTGTTTCTCTTCAAACATTTTCGTGATATGCATGCCATACAAAGCAGCATGGACATCACACCTACACTAGCGAGCTTCTAAAGAAAAAGTGACACCATTCAAATCCTCAGCACTTCGTCTATTAGAATCTATACCTAACTTAGCAGAAGAATTTGTGAAACAAAATGCAGGTTGCTTAGGAGAAGGTATGCTTGCAGAATTTCTACTAAGAAAAGAAAGGATAGAAGTCATGGTTGGTCTCTCCTTTGGTCTCTCTTGAACACACAACAGACCCACTTTTATGCATCTTAGCAGCTCATCTTGCACAAATTCGCCATCCAATACTGGATCAACCAGCTCCAAAGACCGATCTGTTGCCCAAAGATCCCATACCTGCAACATCATATGCAGGGATAAAAAAATTAGTGCTAGATCTCCCTAAATTTGAAGATATTCAGAATTGAGTGGCGAGGCCAAACATATCCTTGAAGACTCCATGAGTCACCGATGCGTGAGAAGAATGTATTTCTCTTGCCACTGACTATTTCTAGCAGCAGTACGCCGAAGCTGAATACATCTGACTTCTCCGAGAAGCGCCCATGCAAAGCGTACTCAGGAGGCATATAGCCACTGCCATGAACTCTTTTATCAGTGTTAGTGATGCACATATAAATGACCTACTGCGACTTGAGGCACATGAATGAGAACTTGACTTACAATGTGCCAACGATTCTTTTCGTATTTCCTTGGTTCTGGTCTTTGCTGAAGATTCTTGCCATGCCAAAGTTTGATATCTTCGGGTTCAGCTCAGCATCCAAAAGAATATTACTAGCTTTCAGATCTCTGTGGATAACTCTCAATCTAGAGTACTTATGGAGATAAAGGAGACCTTGTGCAATCCCTTCGATGATTTGCATGCGTTTGCTCCAGTTCAGTGTTTTGCTCTTAATTGGATCTGTTAGACACTCATTTATTCAGATGCATTTCCAAGACGCAACATCTGCATAATATTTGGTAGTGATTATGGAGAAATGAGAAGGATAACACATACCAAAAAGCAGTGTGTCCAAGCTCTTATTTGGCATGTACTCATAGATCAACATCTTCTCTCTACCTTTAGTGCTGAAACCTATAAGCCTCACGAGGTTTGTATGCTGCAGCCTGCCAATCAGCATCACTTCATTCTTGAACTCCGGGAGCCCTTGCCCTGAGCCGCTTGATAGCCTTTTCACTGCCACTTCTTGTCCATCTGCTAGTATCCCCTGTTTGATCCCATAAGACAACAGAGATCCACAATACGCTAAGTGTAAGAATATTGAATATAATCTGCTAATATCCCCTGTTGATTCAAAAAAACTTCAGAAATCCGTGAATTTAGAATACAATCCAGTCTAGTTTATAAGAGGAAACATGTTAAATACCTTGTACACTGGTCCAAACCCTCCCATTCCAAGCTTATACATAGCAGAGAAATTATTCGTAGCAGCCACAACAGTATCATAGTTAAATTGAGATAACTCTGTTGCTCTGCTATCACCTCCAAGATCAAGCAGCGAATAAAATTCATGCGGTGCCTTCTTCCCTGCCAAACAATGGCACAAGTTCTTAACTGAAGTTGGGAGATCATGCATTGCTAATAGCTATGTGTAAGTTCATGGCTTACCATTGTCTTGTTGTTTCTTCCTTAGACGCAGACAAAGGCAACTGATGACCAAGAGGAAGAAGCTAAAGGAGACTGTGACGGCAGCAATTATCACCTGTAACCACGTATGGTTCGATTTCCCGGTGTCATCTTCATCTGAAAACAAATCATTTGATTATTTTGAGTTGTTAACCATGAAGAACACCAAATCATCAATTTCGACTGTTTGTCACGGCGAAACAGATCAACTTAGTAGCAGACAGATTATATGCACATACCTAAATCATTATTTGCGAGCTTTATAAACAGATCTTGTCCATACGACTCATACTCTGTAAGGTCTAATAGATCATCCATCCACATGATACACCCACTTCCTCCTCCAGTGATATTGGCACTGGTGTAAGCTGTACAAGAACAATTGTTCAAGCACTCTTTTCTACACTCATCAAGATTCATGCTGCGATTTACCACAGATCTGGATGTGTCTGGCAACTTCATCCTTTCCACTTTGAAAAATCCGTCTCCACTACTGCAATTCAGCCTTGTTTTCCTCGCGCAGCCGCTGGAAAAATCCCTTATCTCAAACTCCTTTGGTGATCCCACTTCGAAGCCTCTCAAACACCGGCAAACATACGTGTCTTCCATCTTGCAAACACCATAAGTTCCACATCGACCATAAACGTCGCATTGGTCCTTCGGCGTGGTGTGGATAACACTCCATGAACTGGTCCGGTTGTTCCAAATAAAGACATGGAGAGGACCAGATTTGTCTACGACCACTCTGTAGATGATTGACCTATCCTTGATGAAATGTTGAAAGTAAGATTCATACTCGTTGGAGACGTAAACGTAGTCATTAAAGTCATCGGAGATCAACTTCGGCGTATTGCTAAATCCTTCGCCATTCCATGGCCCGGATCAAGAAATTAATGCGAGGCCATTCAATAGTTTCTTTTCCGGCATGCCAAGAACATCCATCGTAAGAGAGTAGCCTCCTAACGAAGGGTCATCGTCGTCCTTCCACGACGTGGGTCCCCGTTCCAACCTCGACGAGAGCTTCATGCCAGGAAGCATTGTATCAGAAGGGTGATCAAAGCTTTGCCATATGATTGTTCCATCAGTAGCATCTCTAACAACAAGGTTGCCTGAGTCTAAGAGCTGCACCAATTGCTTTGATGCAGTACCTAAGACGCCTGTAGACCATACCACTCTACTTTCACCGTCGACCAGAACTAGATCGCCGGCAACTCCGATCTTTAGGACTCCGGCGGTGTCTGGTAGGGGAATCTCACGGTTGGCAACCCAGACAACTGTATGAATTGGGATGTTCTTGTACCATATGCCTACATATCTGTTTTTTGAGCTCCCTGGACTGAAGAAACCCAATTCGAAGGCTCCGAGGGCCGAGACTAGTGTTTCGCCAGGGGCGTCGCGAATGGAGTGCGTTGATGGGAGAAGGTCTGTTGCAGTGGATAGGTTGTGGACAGTGCCGACGAAGAAGATGAGAAAGGAAGGCCAACCATATGGTTTCTTCATGGCTATGAGCCTATGATCCGTGGGACTTGTTTGTATATGGAAATTAACTTATGTTCAACATATGGTGCGCGCATATATGGATGTACTACGCGACAGGGGGATGGCGTATAACATCCCCTCAACTGGGCGGCGGAGGCAGGAGACTCAGGCAGGGCACCTGACATGGGCGAGGAAGGGGGATCCTTTGGGAGATCTGGGAATCGCCAGCGAGGATGCCGCTGGTCGCCTGGATCGGGGCAAGGCTCCGATAGTGGATGTGGCTAGGGATAAGGTGGGCTTGGCCAGGGGTATTAAAAAAGGAATGGACAGGTCTGGGAAAGATGGGCCCCCGCCTGGTTTTAGTCGGGCTGGACCTAGCTACTCAATGCTGGTCGAACCAAATGGTGAAGCTGGTCTGCCAAAGTCAGGTTTATTAGAATTGAATCACATGGATCAACCAGGGGAACGTAATAGCCATTCAAAAGGTGGTTCAGAAGCTATCTCTAACCTGGTAGTGGCGGGAAGGGGAGAAGCTGTCCTTGGGGGACCAGTTGATGATCGAGAGTGTCACAACAGAAGCTTCAACTTATTGACGAATGCAGTTGAGAGTGCTAAACAGAAGATGGTAGAAGCCTTAGAGCAGGGCCGTGCTTCAGTGAATGATGATTAAGACAATATCATGGAATTGTAGAGGGGTGGGGGTGGACAAAGCAATAATAATCTGTGGAGGGCTAATGCGGGAGTTGTCCCCAGACATCATATTTATTATAGATATGTTGATAGTGGAGAGTGGGTTGGTCCAAATTAAGCAGAGGTTGGGAAGGCGATGGGATTCCTTTCTAATTCCGGCTGAAGGTAGGCAAGGGGGGATCTTAGCAGTGTGGAGGAGGGCAATAGGTCATGTCTCTATGACCAGTGGCATTTCTCAGGCACTTCATGGGTTAATTACGGTAGAGGGAGGAACACAAGTCATTTTTTCCGCGGTCTATGGTGCGAGGACGGTTCGAGGGAGGCGACTGTTGTGGCAGATGTTGTCCGAAGTGAATAGCATTGGGCTACCCCATGTGCTAATGGGGGACTTCAATACGATCATTGCTCCGTATGAGAAAATGGGTGGGAGACCGTTCGGACTCAATTCCTCTTCTAGAGAATTCCTGGAGTTCATCACTTTGAATGATCTTGTGGATGTTGGCTTTATTGGGAGTACGTTCACTTGGTGTAATGGGCTTCCGGGTGATAGAAGAATTTTCGAACGATTGGATCGAGTTCTATGCACATCATCGGCGAAGGATGTACTTGGGTGGCTGGAGGTTAGACATTTAAGTCGTCAAGGATCATATCACTGTCCACTTGTTCTATCAGCAGGCAGCGAGCAAAGATGTACAGATGGTGCGGGTATTTCCGGGCTGCGTCAACACTGGTTGGATGAGCCTCGGTTTGTGACCCTTGTCAGGAGAATTTGGAGTAGGAGACAGCATGGTTCAGCTCAGTACAACATGACTACAAGGCTTCATGAACTTAATGATGTGGTGAAGGATTGGAGTACCAAAGAGGACTGCGATCCTTTTCGACGGGGAAGGAAGCTAGAGGACAGTATTCTCAAAATGTATGTGAAAGAGGAGAACCAAGGGCTGCAGCATGAGGAGGAATTAGAACTCCGGGCACTAGAAAAACAGCATGCGGCAGTTATTACTCATCAAGAAAGATTGGTGGCTCAAAAGTTGAGAAAGGAATGGGTTGAGGCATGAGATAGGAATTCAGTTTTGTTTCATAAGCTGGTTTCCTCCAGACTACATCGTTCCAGGGTGAAGGAAATTGTCAATGATAGGGAGGAGGTTGTTAACCAACCAGCTGAAATTGGAGGTATCTTTGCTCGGTATTTTATGGAGTTGTGGGCGGATGATGATGTTTATAGAACAGGGGAGTTACCTGATCTCCCGTGCTTGTCCCTAGAGCAGAGACAATTGCTGTCTATGGAGGTGTCTGAGGTGGAAGTCAAAGAGGCTGTGTTCAGTTTGGGAAAACATAAATGCGCGGGGCCAGATGGAATTCCTACGGAGTTCTACACCAAGAATTGGGCTGCAGTGGGGGGCTAGGTCACCAAAGATGTTCTCACCTTCTTCCAGTCAGCCACACTCCCATCAACTTGGAACGAGACCTTCATCTCGTTCATTCCGAAATGTGAGAATCCTCGAAGAGTGAAGGACTTTCGCCCCATTAGTTTATGCAATGTAAGCTACAAAATTGTGTCAACCATTCTAGTAAGAAGACTCAATGCGGTGCTTGAAGATCTGGTTGGGATGGAACAATCGGCGTTTATTACTGGAAGGGCTATTCATGATAACATCTCAGCTGCTCAGGAGCTACTCCATTCTATGAAAGGTGCACCCATGTCGAGAGCTATGATGATGATTAAGGTTGACCTGAGGTCAGCCTATTGATGAGTCACTAAATAGTCACAATTAAACCCTTTAAATTACCTTTGTTAGCCCGAGAGCGTTTGTGTTTGATAGTTTGTTAGTTGATTTCAGATTTAATCATGCTTTGAGAAGAAATGCAGGAAATTCGGCTAAAATGACTAAATAAACTACTTCGTCGACCGTCAATAATATATTCGCCAGATATTGCACAAAGGTCCAAATATTATGAAACTTTGGGATATTGTAGAAGACTCATAGATCTACAACGTTGCTGTTGGACACTTTGCGAAATTTCTGATGGTGTGATAGCAGATTTGAAGAATACATGAAGAGACATAAGCTGGAAAGCTGCACCGTCGAAGCTGAAGAGAATATTCATCAAATATTCTAGATAACTCCGAATATTATGAAATCTTCGGGATCTGACAGAATACTTCCTAATCTACATCTTTTGTGTTGGACTCATTTTCAGATTCGGGACGGATTGGACCGAGTAGCGACCGGAATAGGCTGCCAGGATCAATTCAGGAAATCCGAGTTACACTAGAGTCCAACTCCATTAAACCCTAGTTTTGGAAGTTCCCCTATATATATGATTATTTAATCCGAATTTGGGGGCTCTTCCTTGGCCCTTTGGTTGAGCCTTCCATGGCCGAATTTTCTTCATCTCTTAGGGTTTTTCTTAGTTTCTTTTCCACAAATTAGGTTAGATCTTTGGTAGAAGATTCATGGGTGGAGCACGGCGACAACCTTCATCGACAGATCTCATTCCTAAGATGAGTAACTAATCTCTAGCCTAGGGATTTCTATGATGTATTAGAGAATCTTTCTAGGGACTTTCATGAATCTGAGCATGTATTCTTTTAATGGTTTTTAATGAAATAATCTTTTATTGTCATATCTATTGGTAATATTTATTATGGTGAATGAATTGGATGTTCTTTGTGCCCTAGATTCGGCCCGTCTTGTCTCGGTTTTTCCGTTGTTTTACAGTCGGAATCTTTGAAAACTCAAAACATAAAAGTTGTAGATCTCTTCCTTAGCTTTCCACCGAATCTTGAATCATCTTGTTTCGAGTTCGGATGTGAAAGTTACGTAGAGATTACGATCGCTGGTTTTGAGCATTGCATGTTAGAGGCTAGGATTAGGACTTTTCCAAGATGCTTTCATGCTAGAACCACGTTAGATATTAGGATTGGATCCTAAACCCTAGATTATGATTGTAGGAGTGCTAGAACCACTACCTTAATGCTAGAACCACTACCTTAATGCTAGAACCATTAAGACCTATGATTATAATCTACAATTCGTTCTTTATCTTTATTGATTAGGCAATCTCGAAGTGCTAGAACCACTTTGATTATTCTCATACCAATTATCCACTGATTTGATCTTCGTTCCGATGAAGACTTCTTACGAATCTTTGTTGAGCGGTAGGGGTTCTAGCCATTCACCTACGACTAATTAAAACCATTAATACCTTTTGAATTACTTTTATCCTAGGAAGACCTAGTTAGTTCTTTATTACGGATTAGAAATCTCTTGGCCGTTTATCCTATTATTATTTCGAATTAGTTTAATCTTAGTTAAGAATAATTAAACCCAAAAATCATTTCCTTTATTAATCTTTTGATTTAGAACTATACGAAGTAATTAGACTTAACACTTCTTTTTCCTGTGAATTCGACTCGGACTCATTGCTATCTACCCATAAAGTAGTTAGTTATTGATTCGGATTATAAATTTCTAATTTTGGCGTTCTTGTTAAGGTAACGACACTTTTCAAGGCGTGTCACCTATGACCGGGTACGATGGCCTGCGGTGGAGGAAGTTCTAAATGCTATGGGGAACCTGGCGGTTTGGATAGCATGGACCATGGCTTGTATCTCTAAAACCAAGTTTTCTTTCATCGTCAATGGGAGGGTCTTCGGAAGGGTGATTCCTCAGCGGGGCTTGCGCCAAGGCGATCCACTCTCACCTTATCTGTTTCTTTTGATGCAGGAAGTTCTCTCAAGACTTACCTTGAAACCCGGTGTTGGCTTGAAGGGAGCCCAGTTGCGACGTGGCGGGGGGAGATTCTCGCATTTACTATATGCGAATGACTGTTTATTCGTGATGGAAGCATGTTCCATGGAGGCCCGAAGGCTAATGCAGATTTTGATCAACTTTAGAGCGGCGGTTGGGCTAGAGATCAACCCTATGAAGTCTAGTGTTCAGTTCTCTAAAGTGGTGCCACATGATCGTCGCATGGCTATTTGTAGAATGGCTTTTTACATATTTCTCCTTCAAAAATTTCTAAATATCATAATTACCTTCACATTGTTTCAGCTTACTAATATACCCCTGAAAACTTGAGAAAAGGGTTAATCTGCCCCTCGGGTTACTTGCCGGCGAATAATCATGGAATATTCTTAACGCCATTAACGGCAGCAACTAAAAAGACAAAAGCCGATCAAAATTGACAAAAGATAGAGGGTATTGCCGCGTACTCCCCCCATGGCCGCCAACGGGTGCTCCCTCTCTCCCTCGCGTCTCTCTCTCTCTCTCTCTTCCTCCTACGTAAGTGAACCAAGGAAAGCAGTCAAAATAGGTAAAATCCGGTCAAAATTGATGGAAACACGTGTAAGTTTAAGTAAAAAACATGGGTAATTAAGTAATTTACATGGCTCGGTTGGGTTATAACCATAATTAAACCATGGTTAAGTTAGATGGATAGACGGAGGTAGACGGAGGGGTAGGTTTACACATTTTACAAGTTTTCAAGGGTACATTAGTAAGCTGAAAAAATATAGGGGTAATTATGATAATTAGAAACTTTTGAAGGAGAAATATGTAAAAAGCCCTTTGTAGAATTCTGGGTATGCCCGAGGCTGATGGTGTTTGGCGTTATTTAGGCACACTTGTGTCTGGCAAAAAACTGAAAGCTTCTGATTTTGATGAGCTACTGAACAAGATGATACATAAGGTGTCCTCATGAAAAGCGGGATTTCTAGCCGAAGCTGGAAGGGTGACACTACTCAAATCCGTCCTCCAGGCGATCCCTGTCCACTGCATGTTGTCCTCCTATGTACCCGTTCCATTGCTTCGTCAGTTAGAAGCCCTCTGTCGCATGTTCCCATGGAAGGAGGTGGGATCTATCTCAAGAGTTAGTTGGCAAGCGGTTTGTAAGCCACTTGAATGGGGAGGCCTTGGCATTCGTGATCTGGTGCTCTGGCAGCGTGCCCTACATATGAGGAGAGCTGCTAGTTTAATGGAGGACCAATTATCTATATGGGCGGCAATGACCAGAGACAAATATGGGTGATCGGGTCCTCTACCCCTGAGGAGCTATAGGCAACCTTGTTCTTCTCTTTGGAGGTCATTTGGCCGAGGTGCTGGAGAAATCCACGCCGGATTGCTATTCACGCTAGCACCGAATAGCAAATTGCACCCTCTGGAGGATTGGTGGTGTGGAGACGGACCTTTTTCTTCTAGGCCGGCCTTGGTAAGAGTGGGTGGGGAGTTGGAGGTCTCCAATCTTGGGAGCTTGATGAACAATTTAGAGTGGTGCAGAGAAAAGGTAACTGAGCAATTTCATCCAGCCTTGGTACAAGAAGTTCTTGATGTTAAAATTGATTCAACTTTGGTCAATGATAAAGCGAGATAGGTGTTCAATGCATCGGGGAAGCCACACTCTAGGTCTCTATTCTTGGTTGTTGGGGCAAGGACGTAGGCCAGTCTCTATTATTCAGAGTGAGGTTTGGATGAATTGTTGGAGTTGTCCAGTTGGACCTCGTGTTAAACACTTCATCTGAAAAATCCTACATCAGAAAGTGCCTGCTCGTGATGTTTTGCGGCGAATTGGCTTGGTCCAAGATGGGCAAACTCGATATCTTTTCCCATGGGCTCGAAGGGGCGTTCATTGGGACCGAGCACCGAAACAAAAACAGGCCGGGCCTAGAGCCCTATTGTTCTCAGTGAAGAGTGTCTTGGGCCTGGTAGCTCTACTAAAGGAACCAAAAATGATATCTACTTCTCTTCTGCTTTAATTAAATTGATAAGTTGAGCTCCAGAGACCACTTCAATCAACATCTATCGGGAGAATAAGCGGAAGTTTTGGTGTATGCCTCCGTCTACTATAATTACCATCTTTAGCTTCGGATGCATCTCTACCATAATACCATTATTAGTATCATCGCTCGTCGTGCAAATAGTACATTAATTAGCCATAATTTCATACATGCGTTTTTTTTTCCTTGCCAATCCGCTTCAGATGCATCTTCACATATAAGCCCTTGTTTGGTATGGGCTTAAGGGGGGATAACCCCCTTTATCCTCATTTCTACCCCAAACATCAAAAACAATCATTACTACGTTATCCCCATTCCATCTACCACCATCAGTATACTTTTTTCCTATCCCCATTCTTTAACCCCACTTTTTCTAACCCTTTCTATCCCTATTCCTCTTTAACCCCACTTTTTCTAACCCTTTGTAACCCTATTCCCTTTAACCCTATTTTTTCTATAGATAATTGGTGTTTACACCAATTATGTATAACTTATTGATGGGTACACCCCTGTCATTAGATTTAAGGGCTAAGCACCAATTTACATCAGTTATGGTTGTTATGGGTGGTTATATATAACTTTATGACCTTTCTAACCCTGTTATGTCACTTGCTATTAACGTGGGCATGATACAGCTGTATTCGTGCTATGATACAGCTGTATTCATGGATGGGGGTTATAATTGATTCCTCCGACGGTATATTCGAAGCGTCAATCTCGGCATGAGCGTTCATCATCTCTTTCTCGCGTCCAATGGGAAAGAGACGTACACAGCAACATTAATAACCTACGCACCCATACGCTTCTCTTCTCTCACGTGGGTCCTACATGCCCATTAATACCCTATACACAATTAATAGCTATCGGGGAAAGAGGCGGTGAGAACTCCACAATTAATACCCATACGCCTCTCTTCTCTCACGTGGGTCCTACATGCCCATTAATACCCTATGCACAATTAATAGCTATCGGGGAAAGAGACGGTGAGAACTCCAGCTTGAATTTGGACTTTAATCTGATCAATTTGTTGAAGTGGCTGTTGACTTCTGATTTAAGTGGTTGTGGCCCTTGTGGTAGGCTCTTGTAATAGGACTAATTGTTGGGTACTACCCGCATAGCAAATCGAGAAGCTTAAGCATAAAATCATCTTTTCGCTTTTCTCGTTTCTCTTTTTGGTGATATAGTCCACTACTTTTGACGGTTGCATTCCAGAATTCTCTTTTCTCTTTTCTCTTTTTGGTGATTTAGTCCACTACTTTTCACGATTGCATTCCAGAATTCTCTTTTCTCTTTCCTCTTTTCTTTTTTTTCTTTTTTTTCTTTTTGGTGATCTAGTCCATTACTTTTCACGGTTGCATTCAAGTATTCTCTTTTCTCTTTTTGGTGATCTAATCCACTAATTTTCACGATTGCATTTCAGAATTCTCTTTTCGCTTCTCTTTTGTCTTTTCTTTTTTTGGTGTTCTAGTCCACCACTTTTTATGGTTGCATTCAACTATTCTCTTCACGGTTGCATTTTCCAGAATTCTCTTTTCTCTTTTCTCTTTTTGATGATCTAGTCCATTACTTTTCACGGTTCCATTCAAGTATTCTCTTTTCTCTTTTCTCCTTTTGGTGATCTAATCCACTACTTTTCACGATTGCATTCCAGAATTCTCTTTTCTCTTCTCTTTTCTCTTTTCTCTTTTCTCTTTTCTCTTTCCCATTTTTGGTGTTCTAGTCCACCACTTTTCATGATTGCATTCAACTATTCTTTTCACGGTTGTATTCCAGAATTCTCTTTTCTCTTTTCTCTTTTTAGTGATCTAGTCCACTACTTTCACGGTTGCATTCCAGTATTCTATTTTCTCTTTCTCTTTTTGGTGATCTAGTCCATTATTTTTCACGGTTGCATTCAAATATTCTCTTTTCTCTTTTCTCTTTTTTGTGATCTAGTCCACTACTTTTCACGATTGCATTCTAAAATTCTCTTTTCTCTTTTTGATGTTCTAGTCAGCTACTTTTCATGGTTGCATTCAAGTATTCTCTTCACGGTTGCATTTCAGAATTCTCTTTTCTCTTTTCTCTTTTTGGTGATCTAGTACACTACTTTTCAAGATTGCATTCCAGAATTCTCTTTTCTTTTTTTGAAAATATTTTATGAAAAATTTGATAGTCTATTGCAGAAATTATCAAGACATAATTTCATTTTCAAAATTAAAAAAAAAAAAAGAAAAAAAGGAAAGTAATGCAGGAGTACATCCGATTTCAAAAAAAAAGGAAAAAAAAAATTGAGCGC
>OY986972.1:20609609-20650728 GCA_963920575.1 Narthecium ossifragum
ATTATCTACTGAGGCGGGGACCTAGATTGTTAGCCCCATAATTATTTATCATAACTATCCGGCCGCCATTTCCACTCCTCGAGATGAAGAAATCGCTGCCATTTCCAGTCCTCTTCGGCTCCTTCATGCCTTCCATATATGAAGACCTCTTGGGGTTCGAGTTCGTTTCTCCATAGTGCCAAGAAAAAGCTTGTCCCCATCAAGATTTTTCCCGGCATTCACGACCTGCCAAGAGGTGTACTGTTGGAAATGCTTGTGTTCTTACTCCCTATTGGTCTTGTGCCCCTTGCTCTCCATGATAAACTTTTATTTAAACTACTTTCACTGTTAATTTTAGTTGGTTTTTGGGTATGTCGTTGACGTGACCTGACTGAGCCAATTTACTTTGAACATCCATCTAATATATTGGCTTTATCACATGTTTAGTTTATGTTTCCCGTATCAAATGTAGTTATTTTTTATGCATCTCATATATTGGACTAGTACTCACCTGTGCCCATGGCACAGTTTTTAGTTATTGTTAATATAAAATTTTAACAAACTCCTTGTAATTTGTTTGGTTAGATGGCTGGGTTGACCCGTAGGTGGTTCAGGGTTCGAAGGTTGGTCATAGCTTTTTGTTCACTGCCACCATAAAATATAGCCAATAAAACTTAGGGTATATAAAATAATAATAATAAATAATATAAGTCTTAGTATTAGCA
Organism: Narthecium ossifragum; assembly: GCA_963920575.1. Classification (NCBI taxonomy): domain Eukaryota; kingdom Viridiplantae; phylum Streptophyta; class Magnoliopsida; order Dioscoreales; family Nartheciaceae; genus Narthecium; species Narthecium ossifragum. The sequence goes on from OY986972.1 coordinate 20,610,314, forward strand.
TAAGATAATATTAATAAAACTTAGATTGATATGAATTAATGCAGCTTTATATAAAACAAACTTAGGGAATATATATAAAGAAACTTAGGGAATATGAATTAATACAGGTTAACCGAAACTGCTCCTTATAATGTTGATTAATGGTAGCTTTGAGATTGCATTTCTTGATTTCTTCCATGTTGTTTTGTACAGCCCGTTCTAGTTTTATGCTTAAGTGCTTTTAGCGCCTATCAAAACCCTATTTGGCTACCCCCAAATTCAAGTTTCGAAACCCGTGGGCCTTCCATCGCCGCCGCTCGCCACCGGTGACTCTCACTTTCCGTCCGTAAAGAAAACAGAACAAGGATTAAAAAAGACGTCGAACACCTGCAATCCAGAGACCATTTTAATTACATCTATAGAGATGCAAAAGAAAGTGTCCTTGTCAAGTATAAAACCCATGTATCCTGTTTTTTCTTCAACAAATTTTATAGTACATAAAAGTATGTAAGATCTACACTAACGAGCTTCTAAGGAAATTGTGACACCATTCGAAGCTTCAACACTTGGTCTACTAGAATTTGCATCTAACTTGGCAGAACGATTCGCAAAACAAAACGCAGGTTGCCTGGGAGAAAGTATGCCTGCAAATTCTCTACTAAGAAAGGAAAGGATAGTAGTCATGTTTGGTCTATCCTTTGGCCTCTCTTGACCACACAACAGACCCACTTTAATACATTTTAGTAGCTCATCAACCAGAAATCCGCCATCCAGTACTGGATCAACCAGCTCCAAAGGCCGATCTCTTTCCCACAGATCCCATACTTGCAATACCATTCGCCGAGAAAACAAATTACTCATAGATCTCCTAAATTTCAAGACTTGTAGAATTGAGAGGCCAGGCCATACATATCCTGGAAGACTCCATGAGTCACCGATGTGTGAGAAGTGCATGTTCCCCTTGCCACTGACAATTTCCAGCAGCAGTACTCCAAAGCTGAAGACATCGGACTTCTCCGAGAAGTGCCCCTGCAAAGCGTACTCAGGAGGCATGTAGCCACTGCCATGCATGAACTTTTTTATCAGCGCTAGTGATTCATATTGTTAGCCATAAATATGACAATGTCTTAAAGTCATTTGGACGATTGACAAGATCAATGGTAATTTCGTAAATATTGTCATTAAATGGTCCTCAGGTCCTCATCTTTAGCTTTAACATAGCTGAAGTATTTTGACCATAACTTTTACATCAAATATCCAAATTAGATGATTCGTGAACCATTGAAAAGAGGATGAAAAGATATACAACTTTCATGTTGACGAGATTTTCAGATTCCATTGTTTAGTGTCAATTTGACAGTCAAAGTGCCCAGTGACAAAATAGTAAATAATGACAGAATTTCCAAGTGTCATCGTCCAAAGAATGGTCGATTTCATCGACCAAATTCCAATCGGCCAATTTCCATCGGCCATGTCCAATCGACCATATTTTGGCCGATTATTTTAATAACCGTCGTCGACGTGCTCCGATTATTTTAATCATAACTTTATTATACAATGTTCAAATGAATTGATTTTTGGACCGGTAGAAAGAGAAATCGAAGAACTACAACTTTCATGTTCAAAGGTTTTCCAAATTCGAAGGTTATTATTGGCCAAATTGCAGTGGAAGATAAGACGTTCTATTTGATTGCAGTTTCATAAATAACTGAAGATGTCGACCAGTTATGCAGTTTTGACGGTTTCAGATTCAATTCTGACAGTTCCAAAGAGGTTGTACGAGATCAAATGGTGAATGGCTTGGATCGTGCTCAGCACATCAAGCAGATGAGGATCGTTTTCCAGGCAAATGATGGGAGTTGCCAGGGATCATGCTTGTCGCGCCCCGACCCGCAGAGCGCGACCGGGCCGGGGGCGCGAGGGGGAGAGAACCTACAACCACAGCCTCAACTGGCGGAAACAGTTGAGACTAAAGCCCAGCTGGCGGAAACAGCTGGACGGCACAGAGAAAGAGCGGAAGCAAGCTAACTAAACAACTATTAACATTTATTACAAACCAGCAATAAAAAGTTAACAGGGTTTAGTACAACAGCTACAAGGGATCACAGTCCCCAAAAAGAAACCACAACACCCACCGAGGTCTCCGCGAACGCACAGACGAACCCATCCTGACCCTCAGACATGGTCAGGATCCGGAGCGCTGCCTCGAGACGACCGAGGGGGTAACACTGGGACAGAGCGGCCACCTGCACCTGCAACAAACACAGTCCAGGTAGGCATGAGCAACAGCTCAGCAGGGTCCTACTCAACAACTCCCACAAACAAGGGTAAAGCAACCGGACACACTCTGATGCCAAGTACCGAGGCTTGCCAAGGATCCCACAATCCCATCAATAACCCGAAGGGTTCCTGTCCTAGGTGCGTATCTCCGATAACGCCACTGCTCAGGGGTGGGCAACTCCGACATTCCCTGACACAGGGTGGACACGACGCAACCAGTAGGACCCCCTTCTCCAAGCGGGATCTCCGCACTTGACGGAACAACCGAGGTTAAGACTACCATCACTCGGTACTCTAAGTAGCAGAGTCAACACCCACCCAACCTACCCTAGCATGTCTAAATGCACAGGGGAACAGGGCAGGATAAGTATGATAAAGCTGTAAACAACCAACACAACAAGGGCACACCTTCGGCCCATTTATACTAAACACTCCCGAGGGCCATGGCTCCCTCGGTTCACCACAAAGCGGTAAGGGCATACCGTCAGCCCATTTATTCTACACACCCCGAGAGGCATCACCCTCTCGGTTCAACCACAAAGCAAATAAGCATTCATGCATAACTCATTACAGGATAAGCCCCGAGGGCAAAACCGTAAAAATCACTTGCATGCGAAGCCCCGCGGGCAAAACAGCACTTAAAGCAAGTAAAACCCTCTCTGCACTGAAGGAGATCGATCTCCTATAGCATGGAGATCGATCTTCCTCGAGGCTAGGAGCACCCGTCCCGGTCACCCCCACGAGATCGATCTCCACCCATATGAAGATCGATCTTGTAGGTGACGTGGACGCAAACCGCACAGGCACCAGCCGCCAAGAGATCGATCTCCCTCCCAGGGAGATCGATCTCGCTCGGGCGGGCTGGGCCACCCCGACCAAGATCGATCTCTTTCCAAGAGATCGATCATGATTGGGTCGCGCCGGCGGCCGGACGGCGAGGAACACCGTCGAAAACCGCCACCATACCTCACCAAACTAGGTGGGCTGGTAGATCTCAGTGCCACGAAGCTACTCAAGGCTTCCAAACCAAAAACCAACATCAATACACGGAGATCTAAGGAAAACAAAATCCGGATCTCAAAACCCTCAAACAGCCGGAGTTTTAGAAGAAGAACCCTACCTTTTCAACGCAGCTTCGATCCACAAGTCCTACCCCAGGACCTTCCTCGCCTTGCCACGAACCCAACGAGCCTTCAAGCTCCCGGAGAGGTGGCCGGAGGAGGAAGAACGACGAGCGAAAGCTCTCAGCCGGAACAGGGGAAAACAGAGCCGCGAGGAAGAAGAAGAGAAGAAGGGGAAGAAAGGAAGGGGGAAGGGGCGGGTAAGGCCGGGGAAAAGCCGGCGAAGGCGGGGAAAAGCTGGGGGAGGGGAGGGAAAGTCTTCCCTCCCCTGACAGGGGAAGCGACGGCCACCGCGGTGGCCGTCCTTCGAAAGCCACCGACAGAGACTTCCAGGCACAGGGAGATCGATCTTCATGGACATGGAGATCGATCTTCCTCGCCCAGAACGGCGACCACTAGGCACAGAGAGATCGATCTTCACCCCCATGGAGATCGATCTCCCTTGCCCAAAACGGAAACCTTGGCTGAGACACAAGCCCAAGCACAGGACTTCCGAACCAGGGTCCACCTAACCTTTCTAACCAAACACAAGCATCAACCAAGGTCTGTGTGTGCACAGCCACTGTGAAACGACCGCCAAGGCGCAATTTCCCAAATTACCCTTGGGGTAAACAGCAAGCCACAGGGATGGAGGGGCAGGTCCTCACAATGCTGATGATGATGGAGATGATGGCATGCGCCTGGCCGTCAGAGTGCTGAAAAGACGAGGCCGCCAAGCTCTGGGTGTTTTTGCCAAAAGTAATCGAGAGATCAAAGATAAATAGAAGGAAATGGACGGAGAGACTCAGCTCCCCGTTAGGAATTCACCTCTGCTATCTCTGGAACATGCAGTAAGCGTTGGATCCAACTCTCGGTACCGTCATGTGATCATCGTTAATCGGGAGGTCTTCGAAGACAATGTCGCGAGGGGGCTCAACCTAGAGGATAGAAGTGTTGCCAATCAAACTCGAACTCTTGAAGGAACTCTTGCCATCGAGCCTGCTTTGGAGAAAGCTTCTTCTACGTCTGAAAGTAGGTGTTCGCCACGTTGTCCGTCTTTACTACAAACTTGGTGTCAAAAAGGTACACTTGCCATGTACTTAGACAATGGACCACCGCCACCATCTCTTTCTTTTGTACCGAGTAGCGCTGTCCGCATCGTTCAGCTTGCGACTCTCAAAGACCACCGAGTGTCCCTCTTGGACAAGCACCCCCGCCGATAGCTCGATCAGATGCGTCGGTGTGAACTTCAGAAGGGAGATTGAAGTTCGGGAGCCTCAACACTGGCTCGCTTGTGATGGCTTCCTTGATCACCTAGAATGCCTCCTCGCATTGTGATGGTTACATGCAGTACCGAGAGTTGGATCCCCGGCTTACTGCCTATTCCAGAGATAGAAAAGGTGAAATCCTAACGGGGAGCTTAGTCTCTCCGTCCATTTCCTGCAGTTGATCTTTGATCTCTCGATTACTTTGGCAAAAACAACCAGAGCTCGACGGCCTCGTCTCTTCAGCACTATGACGGCCAGGCACATGCGATCATCTCCATCATCAGCACGATCCCCGGCAACTCCATCATCTGCCTAGAAAACGATCCTCATCCGCTTGATGTCCTGAGCACGATCTCCCAAAGAATGTTATCATCTCTATTTTACCTTTATGTGCCTGTTAAGATTTCATACATGCCCAACGAAAATTTGAGATCATTGGGAGCAGATAAATCAGATGAGCATCCTTCCCAAAGAATCACCTCTATTTTTACTTTATGTAGCATTAAAACATCCATGCTTGCTAAGCTTTCATGTAGGCCCAACGAAAAATTTGAGATCATCACGATGAGATATGAAAATTATTTAGCACAAAAGCAAGCTTATTCCACCAAATATGTGATGAGATCCTGGATCTGAGGAGATCTCACCAGGTCGTTGAAGGTAGAAGGAAGATAAAAAAGATGATGATAAGCCTCGATTGATGGCCGAGGACACCCCTTGTATCCAATTAATGGCTGGATAAACCCCTATTTCCACTTGATGGCTGGAAGAACCCCTCAATAACTTTAGGCTAAATTTTCAATTAGTACCCTGTAGTTTGACCGATATTTTTATGTGATCCTTATATTTCAAAAAGTTGCAATACAGACCCTCAAATTTAAGAATCTCTCTTATGTGATCCGCCACGTCAGCTTCCGTCGAACGCCGTCAACCAGCTAACGGCAAACTAGCACACGTGGCCCATTTTTATCCACGTGGCCATTTTTAAATATATTTTATTTAAAAATTTGCCTATTCAGCATCTTCTCCCTCTTCTCTCTCTCTTCTCCCTCTTCTCTCTCTCTCTTCTCCCTTTCTTTCTTCCGACCAGCTCACCATCGTCCCCGATGTCACCGTCCCACCTCCATCCCGGCTCCATCCGAGCTCGCCTCCCCGATCTCGCCGTCGCCGTCCCGATCTCGCCGTCCTGATCTCGCCATCCCGAGCTCGCCGTCCCGAGCTCTTCTCCCTCTTCTCTCTTCCGACCAGCTCCATCCGAGCTCCATCCGATGTCGCCGTCGCCGTCCTGATCTCGCCATCCTAATCTCGCTATCCTCCGAGCTCCATCCCGGGTCGCCACGGATCCGCACCTCTATCCCAGCTCGTCGCCGTTCGATCCCGTCGTCCCCAGCTCCATCCCATCCTCACGGATCCGCACCTCCATCCCAGCTCGCCGCCGTTCGATCCCGTCGTCCCCAGCTCCATCCCGGGTCCATCCGACCTCCATCCCATCCTCCGAGCTCCATCCCAGCTCCATCCCATCCTCCGAGCTCCATCCCGGGTCGCTACGGATCCACACCTCCATCCCAGCTCGCCGCCGTTCGATCCCGTCGTCCCCAGCTCCATCCCATCCTCCGAGCTCCATCCCGGGTCCATCCCACCTCCATCCCATCCTCCGAGCTCCATCCCGTCGTCCCCAGCTCCATCCTATCCTCCGAGCTCCATCCCGGGTCGCTACGGATCCGCACCTCCATCCCAGCTCGCCGCCGTTCGATCCCGTCGTCCCCAGCTCCATCCCATCCTCCGAGCTCCATCCCGGGTCCATCCCACCTCCATCCCATCCTCCGAGCTCCATCCCAGATCGCCACGGATCCGCACCTCCATCCCAGCTCGCCGTCGTTCGATCCCGTCGTCCCCAGCTCCATCCCATCCTCCGATCCCCATCCCCATCACCCCCAACATCCACCCGAACGCCTCACGACCTCCGACCTTCTGACCTCCTCCATGGCGATGATGCCCCTTACAGGGAGGCCGACGAGTTCGCCGCCGCCTTCGAAGAGGCCATCGAGCTGATCGTCCGCCGGTTTCGGCCATGGAGCCGACAAGTTCGCCTCCAACGCCTGTTCCGGTTCGGGCCGGAGCACCGGCTTAAGAGCCGCATCGCCGCTGTTGAGGACGTGATCTGGGTTTCGACGGCGCCGTCGCCGTCGGGGCTGGGCATCGACGGTGAGCTGGTCGGAAGAGAGAGAGAAGAGGGAGAAGAGAGAGAGAAGAGGGAGAAGATGACGTGGCGGACCAAATATGTTTAAAAATGGCCGCGTGGATAAAAATGGGCCACGTAATTTGAGGGTCTGTATTGCAACTTTTTGAAATATAAGGACCACATAAAAATATCGGTCAAACTACAGGGTACTAATTGAAAATTTAGCCATAACTTTATTAATTCTCTGAATGCCTGGACTACATACTCTTGCCTCCTATTTATAGAAAGGCATATAGAAACCCTAGGACTCTCAGATACCTAGTTAACACCATAGCCGTTGGATGTGTAGCCGTCTAACGAATGGCTCATATCCAATCCGACTAACAACTGACTCGGGCTCACACCCAACCTAAATCAATCATACATACTCTTGACTCAATCAAGACTCCTAATTGACTAATACAAATATGACCCCAATGACTGACTTATCCTACGACATGACTCCAAACTACTCATGACGTGGCTCAGCCCTCTGGCTCGACCCACTCCTGGATTCCTATCATTCTCCACCCCTTGAAATCGACCTTGTCCTCAAGGTCGAGCTCGTTGTCATCTGATGGCCTTGTTTGTCGATTCAGTTGCGCCGTGTCGAATCCTCCCGGATCAAAAATGATTTGGGTAGCTGTTGGATAAAGTATCGAGTAGAATATATATTCCTCATTGCTTCCAGGTGCATGAACCGGCTCAAATCGAGAATCAAAACAGTTGGATCCAAGATTAATTTGATCAGACGGCTGGAGCTTGTTGCACACTGTTTGGAAGGCTGAGATCGTCTGAAATCTTGTCTGATCTGGCTGAAGTCTAAAATCAAGCTCGGTCAAGTCTGATTGGCTGGGCGTGATGGAGCTGGACTGGCTTGGATCAAATCTGACCAGACCGAATCTGACTGAATCCAATCTAATCTGACTTAGCCTGAACTGGCCTGGACCTGGGCTTGATCGGATCTGTTTAGTGTAACCAAATTTGGGTGAACCCAACTGGTCCGGATCTGACTCGACCAATTCCGGGCCTTTGAGTCTGACTCTGGCTAGATCCAATCTGTTGAAATCTGATTTGGCTGGATTGGGTCTAGCTGAACCCAATTGAATATGACTCAGTCTGACCTGGTCCAAGTCTGGGCTTGATTGGTTCTGGCTGGTACAATCCAACCTTGTTGAGCTTGGATGGTTGGGATTGAGCTCGATCAAATCTGTGTGACCGGGGTTGAGCCTAATCAGATGGAGCTTGCTGGGATCTGATCTGATCAGAGTTGTACGGTCAAGATTCTCCTTGAAATCAAGTGTAGCTTGATCTGAATCTGACTCGATCAAATCTGTGAGACTGAGTCCGAGTTGGATCGGGTTCAGACATAGGGAATTTGATCTGATCATCTTGGACGGTTGAGATCTGTCCAATGCCTGAGGAAGAAGCTTCATAAAGGAAAGAAACAATCCGGCGGCTGTGAGTGGTCGGAGTCCGATCGCCTGTGAGGGAAACTCGTCGGACGTCGGAGACGGTGGAGGGAAGGTCGCCGGAGGCACGGGCGGCCATCCAACGGTCTTGATCGCGCCGGAGGACAACGGCGGTGGCAGATCTGGAGGGGGACGGCGCCAGCAAAGCTTGGCTAGAGAATACGATAGAGATGAGGGTATCGGTGGAGAGGTGTGTCCCTGCGGCATCCTCAGATCTGAGGCTGGAGATGAGTCTAGGAGCCAGCGCCGGAGAACAGGGCGATCGGGGCGCTGGTAAGGTGAGGCTCGAGAAAGAGGATGGTGACGCTCTTTGCTGGGCCGGCGTCAAGGATGAAGGAATAGCCATCGTCGTGGACGAAGGCGAGGCCGGCGAGCTAGGGTCCGATGATGGAGAGACTGGGGTGATCGGGAAGGAAGGGCAGAGGTCGCAGCCGGCGATGGTGGTACTACACTGGAGATGGCGACGGGATGCAAGGCCGGCGTCGAGGGCGCAAGCCAGAGATGCACGCTGGTCGAAGATAGAGGCGGCGGAAGGGCCAGCGGGGATTGCACGCGGCGGAGGTGTAGGCGCCTGGCTTGGTTGAGTGGGGCTTGGCTTGGTGAGTTTGGTCGGTCGGGATCGAGAGGGAAGAGAGAGTTGATGGGGAGGGAAGAGAGAGTTGAAGAGAGAGTTGCGGTTGGGGAGACATCAATCGGGGAAGGTGGGTTTGGAGAAGAGAGAACGGGTGAGAAGAGAGAGGGCTTGGACGGTTGCGATGATAGAAGAGGTTTGATGGACGTTTCAGATCGGATGGGGGTGGGTAGTGATGGGTTAGGGTTTTGTAAGTTGGACGGGTGAATTGTGGCGGCTGACTCATGAGATACGTGGGTAATGTTAGGGCTTGTATGAGTGAACGGCTGAGATGTCACCATCGGATTAATGGATGGCTTAGGTTGAGTGGAGATTAATGGCTTAGGAAACAAGGTAGGCTGGTTGTTAGGGTTTGGGAAACTTGACGGCGGTGCTTCTACAGACTTGGCGGCTACAATGGTTGAAAGAATATTTCGCCTATCCTTGACCATGCCTCTATCAATCTCTCGCCAATTTCTGATGTCGTCAATCATACTTCTGTTGATCTTCCGCATCTCCATACAGTTCTCCATGATTTTTTGTATACCGTCTCACTTCTCGCCCAAAATCCATCGCCGCAAGATCAATTGCTCTGATACCAATTGATGAGATCCTGGATCTGAGGAGATCTCATCAGGTCGTTGATGGTAGAAGGAAGATAAAAAAGATGATGATAAGCCTCGATTGATGGCCGAGGACACCCCTTGTATCCAATTAATGGCTGGATAAACCCCTATTTCCACTTGATGGCTGGAAGAACCCCTCAATAACTTTATTAATTCTCTGAATGCCTGGACTACATACTCTTGCCTCCTATTTATAGAAAGGCATATAGAAACCCTAGGACTCTCAGATACCTAGTTAACACCATAGCCGTTGGATGTGTAGCCGTCTAACGAATGGCTCATATCCAATCCGACTAACAACTGACTCGGGCTCACACCCAACCTAAATCAATCATACATACTCTTGACTCAATCAAGACTCCTAATTGACTAATACAAATATGACCCCAATGACTGACTTATCCTACGACATGACTCCAAACTACTCATGACGTGGCTCAGCCCTCTGGCTCAACCCACTCCTGGATTCCTATCAATATGTGCTTATGAAATTTCATTTTAAAGATATGCCAATAACTTACAGAAAAAATCTTGCAAGGATAAATGCAATATTGATGACACATGAAAATCTATGCATGCATATTTGATAAAGAAATCAGAGTATTAAAGCAACAAATATAAGCATCATCAACTAGAGGATGTTGACTTACTTCCTTCTAATGGGGGACCTTGAGAAACTGTGGCCTGCAAGTAAATTATCAAAGTCATAAATGGGATCGGTGAAGAAGCACACAACAGAAGAAAAATTAAATCTTAGGGAAAAGTGCATGGCTAATATTCTATATCATAGGACTAAAGGACATTATACTGCACTAATCTGATTAGTTGATGAAAGTAGGATGAATGCCCATGTTGAAAAGGAAAAGAAAATTTTATATACAGAACAACATATGCCATGTCATACAGTCATAGTACCGATGTGGTACAGATTACTATATATTGTTGATACTGATTGCATCTTTACATGAAAAGAAACCAATTTCAGTCCTAAAGAATGTTTACCTCTGTCACGAGAAACTAGCTTCTGACCATGAAATGCATGAGGAGCCCTTGTATCTCCCCCAGGAGAATCCCTTCGATGTGGAGAATGCCTCCTGTCAAGCTTATCTCTCAAGTCACCACCTCTATAATCACATCTTCCTGCAATCAGTGTAGAGAAAAGATCAAGGATGCTTCCACAGAGCTTGCTCAAACCAGCATAAATCAAGGTTATAAATGGAGAAACTCTGAATCTTATTATGCTTACCAAGCTTAACCTTACCCCAAGCTATATGACAATCTCAATAAAAAAGTAGTACTGCTCCTTCCATTTTGAAAAGAGGACGATTATAAGAGTGTTGACAAACAGTAAGATATACAGAAATACCATGTAAGATCTCAGACCACCAAGAGAAGCCCTGATGTTTGACAAGCAAAGGAAGAGAAACTGAAAAGTGCTGCTTGCCAAAGTGAGAGGCAAAGTTGCAATCAACACTTTACTCATCCTTGAGGAATAACAAGCTTCAATGAAGAAAAACCCATCCATCCACTGAAGTTGTTCTGAACCATCCTCAAAAATCCTTCAGCAATAGTATCGAGTAATTTCAACCCACGACATAGATATCAATTGTTTAGGAGACCAATAGGCGAATTAGATATCTCAATTGCACAATAGTCATCTCAACCGCATAATTTAGTATAGGCGACATCCGATTTGACAACCTGCTAGATATCTAGTGACCATTGATATAAAGAATATTCCAGGAATCATGCAGCAACCTAATACCTATGATTCCATTACACATGCCAGCTTCTGGAAAGGAACCATCAAAAGAATCAGGCGATACAAAAGATGCCATGATACCAACAGGCCAGACTATGAAAAACCAGAATGCATCACCATTGATTTCCAGAAGATATTAGGAGTTAGGATAAAACGTCACATTGATGGACTGCACATGGATGCCACAGCTAAGATTAGTTAAAGCTGTTGGAAAGAGATATATTATCGTCTAAAAATATCATTGAAAGGACAACAACTTATGCCATATTCATTCTGCAACAAGCCTAACCTATGAAGGATTACTTCAGAGAAAAGAAAATAAACTTTCATCTGCAGCATTGTTACACAGTTTTACAAATATTTGCAACATATGCAAAGTGACAAATAAAGCTAGGTGCTGTATTATTCATAACAGAGTTTAAGCAGGCCACTAATTTCAAGTTAAAGAGCCCATCAGTTTCAGTACAATCATCACTGAAGGTCAATGTTGGCTGTGCAATTAAAAGTTCCTCATCAATGACTACATCAAAGTATAATCAGATACAACTGCAGGTAATCAAATTCCATATTTGAAACAACTTTTGTCACAAAAATCCATATACTTTCGAAGCATGCTCATAAAGAAATCAAAATGTGGACGCATAGGTAATCAACTTCAGAGAATATCAACATTCGAATCTCACAAAAAAGCTATGGCATCAATGCCTTATTATGGCATATTCCCAAAGAATAAGCAGATAATACATATACAACTTCTCAAGAACATCAAATACAGAAAAGATTAACTGACGTGAATTTTAAACTTCCCTCTCTAGTGTTTCTTATCAGAAATTAATGGCATACACCTGATAAGAGCAGTCAAATGAGGTTACCAGTAATCTTTACAAGAACAAGTCCCATTTTTGAAGTGGTGGAAGCGGTTGCCATCCCTCACAACTATTTCCCTGTTTGTCACTATGGTTATCAGTTTAATCTTACTATGGCAGTCATTGCAGATCCGATGGCCTTGCAACAACTGCAAGGAACTCAAGTCTGGAGTACTTATGAGCCCATATGCAATTGCTAACATCTCACTGTGGTAGATTGAAATCAGTTGCTCATGTTCGCTCACATCGGGAAGTAGAGAACTGTCCTCAGGTACATAACCAAGTTTAGCTACTTCCTGCATTAGTGCGTCTAGTCTGTTGTAGATTTCTATGTTCTGGGGGTCAGATTTATCCCCAAATAGAAATGTGTGAGGCTGTTTCTTGATCTCGATCCAACTGCAAGCTGGAACCAATCTCAAGCCCCTCCTCTGTAATGTTTCCAGAACTCTGGCAGCATCATCCACTCTTCCGGAAGTATTATATATGTTTAGAAGAACGATGTAATTACTCAGCTTTGTAGGTTCCATCCCACAAAGCTTTTCTGCTGCCAATTTTCCAAGCTCTAAATTCTTATGAACCCTACAAGCAGTAAGCAAAGCTGCCCACATATTTGCTGTGGCTCTAAAAGGAGCATTTCTAATCAATACAAGAGCTTCATCCAGAAGCCCTTCTTGACCCAACATCTCAATCATACATGCATAATGCATTGCCCTTGGCTTCAGTTTATGATCTTGGGACATGGATTCAAGAATTTCCCTCCCCTTATCCAATAAACCAGAATAGCTACATGCACCTAAAACAGCAAGAAAGGTCACATGGTTTGGACACATGCGATCTTTTAACATCCTCTCAAGCATCTCTACAGCCTCATTTCCCATGCCATGGTTCGCGTAGCCTCCAATCAAAGCATTCCACGATATCACATTCTTGCGAGGCATCTTATCAAAGACATGCCTTGCGTCCTCCATTCGACCCCACTTGCTGTAAAAATCGACAAGAGCTGTGTTAGCAACCACATCCAATCCAAACCCATTTCGCACCAAACCCGCATGGGCTTGCTTGGCATACTCCAAGGAACCTATGCGGGTGCAAACTCTGATTATAATTGAGTACGTGAAGTGATCCATCTCGACACCAGAACTACGCATCTCATCACACAAATCCAGAGACTCCTCACTGTACCCATGAAGAGCATAACCAGCTATAATTGTATTCCAAGCAACGACAGTCTTCTCTGGCATATCATCAAAGACCCACTGACCCTCCTCAATGCATCCACACTTACTGTACATGTCGATCAGAGCACAAGATACATATGTCTGACCATACAGTCCCACTTTAAGAACACAAGAATGCAACTGCCTACCAGTGAACGGAGAGCCCAAGCCAGCTGATGCCCGGATGATGGTAGCGAACATGCGTGGCCCCACATCTGCTAGCTCCCGCCACATCACTAAGAACATGTCGAATGCTTCATCGTAAGACCCGAGATCAACTAGTTCAGAAACTACGGTGTTCCAAGACACCATGTTCCGCTCCGGCATTTCATCAAACAGCCGCTGAGCATCCACAATCATGCCACACCTCAAGTGCAGGAGCAGGACTCTGTTCCTCATATACTGATCAAACTCAAACCCGGTATCAATCATGTGACGAAACACCAACTTCCCTGCCGTCGCCGACCGAAGGCTGACACACGCATCAACGAGTGAATCATACGTCCTGGCACCGAGGGCATGGTATTCCATCGACTGTAGGATTTCGAACAGTTCAATGGCTTCTTCGTACCTTTTGAAAAATACCAACTTCTCGATTTGATCACAAATGCCTGGAGGTGCGGGTTTTTTGACATGGGCATCATCGGAAACAGGTTCAGAGCGAGAAATCTCAGTGCTTGGCGCTACTGGCCTGGGTTTTGGTTTCAGGCCTTGGTCCGCGGACGAACACCGAACAACATAAGATGAGTTCTTTCTCCTAGTCAATGAGAGATCCCAGACATAGAAAAGTCTGATCTTTCTAAGCTTAGCGAGCTTGTTTTCGGTAAAATAGCTGAGAAAACTCGGGGCTTTGCATTGGAGCGTCTGATCCAAGAACAAACTGGGAAGACCTATGAGGTTGGCATCCATTGGAGATACCGAATGAGGAGGAGATGGAGCGATTACCTGTGACAATCCCGGCGGAGAAGGACTCGTTGGAGAGGACGGATTGAAGGACGGAGAAGCGTATCAGCGGGCTCATCTACGAGGAAACCCGTGGCGTCCTCAAGATCTTCCTCGAGAATGTCATCCGCGACGCCGTCACCTACACCGAGCACGCCCGTCGCAAGACCGTCACTGCCATGGACGTCGTCTACACCCTCAAGCGCCAAAGGCCCACCCTCTACGGCTTCGGCGGCTGAGTAATGGTTACGGTGGTGGTTTGTCGTGGTATCATCAGGGTTAGGTTGTTTCCAGGGCTATTGGGCTATTGGCTTTGGCTCTTCTTTCTTCTTTCTTTTTTTCATATCTCGAGAGCTGAAGATTATTGACAGCAACTTGCCTGGGCCTTGATTCCTATCTTGCTTCTAATAAAAACCGGTGCAATTCACTCTGCACCGTTTGGAACTCCGTCAGTCATGACATTAATACGTCTAGAAACATCTAAAAACAGGACATTATCAAATCCGAGCGTCAGCTTCCGTATCTGGCAGCCTTAGACAAACGCGGTCCAATGACTCAATCCAAATGGTAGAGCTTTGAGGGCTTGACCCTCTGAGTCACATTAAATTAGCTCAACACTCCAACCTTATGAGTTATGAAGATGTCGTCGTCGGCCTTCATCACGTAGTCGTAGCGGCGAGGGAGGATGCCATGCCGGGGAGCGACGAGAAGTAGATGTAGGTCTTGCCGGCGTACGTTCATGTTCTCGGTGCAGTTGAGGATGATGAGGTCGTCGAACCGGAGGATCTCCAGGGCGACGAGCATCCGTTGCTCCAGGCTCCACTTTGGTTAAGTTGCAGAAGACGAAGTTGACGCGGATGTCGGCAATGGCGGAGGATTGGGCGCCGTAGACGAGGCGGAGGAAGTGGCGGCGCTCGTAGAGGTCGGCGCGGGTGAGGATATATTCCGATGAGGAGGCTGAACTGCTTGATAGGCTGCGCGCCTGGGACGTCGATGTCGGTGGCGGCGAGGTTGTTGAATAGTAGAATTAATCGATGTGGGCTTCATGTGGAGGTTGAAGAGAAGGAGGAGGAGGAAGAGGACGGCGGCGAGGACGAGCCACCGTGGGCGCATCCTCTTCTTCTCTTCTACCATTAATTCATCTCTTCTTCATTCTCGTGTCGTTCTTTGATTATATTAGTCAAAGTTGATACAAGAAGCTAGAGCTCATGCATTTCTTGTTGCATATGAATGACAGAATGAGGAACTCGATCGTAACTTTAGTTAACGAGTGTTTACATGCATACCTTCCCGCGTGAGTTCAGAGATCGGTTATATATATATATATATATATATATTCTAATTTGAGTCAATTACTAACTAAACTCCAGCCTTTAATTACCGGAATCTATCCCAATTCATCTCTTAATTTTCAAACCAAATATATATCCTATTTGGACTCTGATATTATCTTATTATTTCTATCCATATTTAAACTCAAATCACCTCATAACTAGGATTGAGGTATACTACTCCAATTAATAAGAGTCTCACGCCATGAAATAAAAAAAACTAAAAAAAAAACTAATGCTATTTATACCTTCCTTCGTAGATACAAAACTCTAACAAACTAGGGTTTAAGGTTCCTCCTCTCTTCTCTCTTCTCTCTGGCCTCTTCCAATAAATAGCTCAGGAATAGCAATGGGCCTTTTGGGGTATGCCATCGCCCTATGTGTGGTGTTTGCTGCTGCGATCGTCGTCTTAGTTGCAGGCTTCTTCATCGTAGACCGATTGTTCCAAGGAAAAATAGTAGCAGAGCTCTTTCGACCTTGATCGGTTTATAAGTACTGTATCTTTTGGTTTGAAGAAAAATTTCAAGACGTGTGCCGTCTACTGTGATGGTCTGATTTTTGGTTTTTTTTTTCTTTCTTTCTTGGGTGTGATATAATGCAGTTCTTTCTTAGCTTGTGCTTACTGCAATGACGGTATTACTGGAAACTCCAATGAAAGCACCAATCCTGGTGAAATACATGTTGATGAACGTTTAACAGGAAAATTGATATTGCAGCATTCCATAAGTTGTGTAGATGTTCATGAAAAAATAGAGAAATCAAGCATTTCAAACTAGATGGTAATAGTTTTAGAATAGAGCGTACAAACAGGATGTTGCCAAAGTGTTTGATGTGTTCCTTTGGAAATGCAATCAAGAAAGTTTGACAAATACCCAAGCGACAATACAGACTAGATGAGAAAATATAACTCCCAAGGATGGACTGAGGGCAATCAATATCCATCCGAGCAGCAGTGTGCAAGAATTTGTTAGCCCCATG
The DNA here is from genome assembly GCA_963920575.1 of Narthecium ossifragum. Taxonomy (NCBI): domain Eukaryota; kingdom Viridiplantae; phylum Streptophyta; class Magnoliopsida; order Dioscoreales; family Nartheciaceae; genus Narthecium; species Narthecium ossifragum. Next base: position 20,626,966 of record OY986972.1, read on the forward strand.
GCATTTGAAGCTGTATGGATCGCCTTGCCGAAGAGAACAAAGCAGAGCCGCGTCAAGGTATTAAATTAAAGGATACATACATGTACCAGAGCAGCGTCATGGGAGCAGTGTTCATGAGGAGAAGGTCATATTATGTTACTTCAAACACAAGTGTCTTCACGGGATTATATCCCAGCGCCATATTGAGCCATCCTCACAGCAGCTAAGTATGCATGGTGCTGTTGCAACACAAACATAAGTGTTGAAATATTGATCAGTACTAGTTAAATGGCATCTTACAAAAGCTACTCATGAGTATTGCTACCGGATTGAAATGATCCTTGATATAACTACAGAGCTGAACGCATCGAAATTCAAGACAGTGGGTATTAACTGTACCTTCCGTCAAAAGACACTGCTGTTTGCCTGATTGGAGATTTACACTGAGCATGAGCAAGCCTGAAAGAAAGAAGGAAAAAAAAAAAAACAAGTCCGAAAAGAAACTAAGCACCTCACAATACCTCAACAGAATTTGGATGAGATTAGAAACGTTGAAAGAAAAGAAGCAAAGAAATGTTACTGACCTTGCTATGAGCACAGGTGGGCTGGACTGGACTGGACTGTTACATAGACAACTCAACTCATCATTTTTGTTTGACCTTTAGAAAAAAGTTTCTTCTAACATCATCTTTACTCCATATTCTAACTAGATAAACAATTTTGAACTACCAACCAAGTAGTTGACAATTTAAACTCGAAAACATCCCTCAACTCCTCAGAATATCCCTTCTTATCCGTTTTCATTTTTTTCCCCGAATGAGTGCTTACTCAATACCATGAATCAAATAACAAATGTCGGCCCGAAAATCTTGGGTTCCCCTATAACTTAAGACATAAGTTTAATTACTTAAAAGAGATGAACTTGGATAAAGGACATAATAATAGATCAATGCAATCAACGTCTCATTGTATTAATTGAACTTGGATAGAAATCACATAATAGTTTACTACAGTCAACATCCTGCCCACTGATTGTATTAATTAATCCTGCCTAGATTTTTTCAGGTCAATGGATCATAGTATGGGAGAGATATATAAGTGACTCACCTAGGTGGACGATATTAATGATACATCAATGTGGATCTTACTTCTAAATTTGGAGAGATCTTAAAAGGAGGCAAAGAGGACAATACAATAGTATTGTGTTTGAGCTAGGAAGAGTACTGCATGGTTTCAATAAGTTCATCGCCAAAAAGGTTAACCAGGTAAATCATTCAAAAGTTCTTAATCAAGCAACAAATAATAGAAATAACCAGAAATAAGCAAAGCATTAGAATAAACATTGCAGTTCATTAGACATCTGCACCATAATCATTCCAACTTTATAACAATCATTGTTGGACAAAATTATGACCGATGAAACAAGATATGCTATTACTATTATCTCAAAAACAATTCACATTAAAGTCTCGTATCTGTTAAAACAAAAAAGCATTTCCTATATATTCTTTAGTTAACATGCCATTAATTGGATCCTGCAGATTTTACACGAAAGAAAAAAAACAAAAATCTCATGCTGCAGAATTAATTACACATGAACAAGTGGATACTAGTTAATTAACTTGAGAATTAGATACTTGAGAAGTAGAACACAAATAGCTAGCATTCTTAAAACAATGCTGTAGCAGCAATAGTAAGGCCATTCATGTCACTATGCTATGCTGACCAAGAACAACTACTCCCCCCATGGCCTCTGTCCAGTTTTCTAAAGAATCCAACCATTCATACCCTTCTAATTCCCAATCACTAATGAGACCCAATCTTCAAACCTACAACAAGATTCTCTATCCAAGCTTATATCCTATGTGAGAATTGACAATATAAAGTACTTCTGCCTATGCAGATTGACCGGATAAAAACTTATTTGCAATGACATATATTAGGAGTTGTGAAAAACAAAGCCACACATTAAGAATTCGACTATGAATAGGCGAATTAGGGCTGTTTGGAGGCTCGCAAAGAGCGACACATAAATGACTTCATCTTGTATATCACGCTACATATTACTTGATACTTTATATGTCACACCCTGACCCAGAAAACCCATTCAGATCGGGGCGTGAATCACCTAAACATGCTTACATCATTAATAGGTGCAACAAGTATATATATGATAAAAGTTTGAACAATTTGATCCTGAGGACAAAAAGGTAAATTTACAACTACATTAACTATTACATACCCAATTTAAACATTTAGAGAAAACATCCCTTCTCATTAATTAAAATTTAGAGTTATATAATTTGTCATCAAAAATAAAAAGTACAAGTCCCCAATACTAAATGACATCAAAACAAGCATAAAATAACTGAAATGAAGCCTTAATGTCCGCCATTAACCTCAAGGTATGCCCGAAGTGAAAGCGCCTCCAAAAGATGATCCGCATGTAGCTACCGAAGTGAAAGGGCCTCCAAAAGATGATCCGCATGTAGCTACCGAAGTGGAAGGAGTGGCACCTGCACCTGCAAAATGAAACCCGGGTAGGGTGAGCATAAAGCTCAGTAGGGGTCTACTCTACGATTCACTCAAGGAAAGGTAAAACTGCAACTGTGTCAACTTCCGTCAGGTCCAAAGTATGCCAAAAGGCTAACCCTAGCCTCGTCGATTCTCCGAGGGCTCCTGTTCATGTCCCACCCTCACCCAACAACGAGGGAAAGACACGACCGCGGGCTCCTGTCCAGGTTCCACCCTGCCCAGTCTCAATACCACCATCCCTTGTGAGGACATAAGTCAAGGACATCGACATACATATCTAGCACTTGACGCGAAGTCGGCACAACCTCTACACCTCAATACTACAATTCAAATAAGCATAGCTATATAGCAACCTCAATCAACACAAGATCATAACAAGCCAATCTTGCCCTAGTCCTTCTACCCAATCCTCGGCCATAGAGGTAGATCCGAGTTACCCGAGTCCTCGGATCGGCAATCGAGCTCATCGCCAGCACCTAGCATTAATGTTTCTATTACATACAACATACATGAGCCTATTCAAGCAGCTAGGCCTAGGTGTCTCTATATGTCAAATCATCAGTCAATTATCCAACAGAATATAACATAGTTATAGAGTAGGGCTTAGCATTAAAGAACTAGACATAAGCCAACCATGGCATTCATACATCCAAACCATGCAATATCATTCAACACACATGGCACATCTTCAGCCCATTTAATCTAAACATTCCCAAGGGGCAGTACTCCCTTGGTTCACCACAAATAAATAGAAACGATCACATAGCCGGCCCTAAGCATAGACATAATATAAGAGTACATAGTTGGCGTAATTACATGAGAGTACAAGAATTGAATAGGGAAAGAACAAATGGCATTAAAGGTTTGATGAGTGCATGAAAGTGCACTTTGAACGGTCTTATAACCATCTCAATTGCTAGATTGTCACCCTTAATCAACCTTTTTAGTACTAAAGTGCATTAAAGGATTGCTCGAGGTGTTTCGGTTCGATTCTGCTCACCCCTAAAGGCTACCGGCTAAGGCATTCGCATCAGTTTCCCTATCCTTTCACACCCAAAATATTCAAATATATATTACTTTTTTATTTTATAACTTCTCTATTCAAAACTCCATGTATCAGCTTCTCTAAACCATTCTCTACGTCAATAAAATACTCATTCACCCATCTTCTTTTCTTATTCTATTCTTCATTTATTATTTAACATTCATATAATTATAATAATTAAATATTATATCATGTCATTAATCATTGAGATATATTTATATTAAAGTATATTATAAAATAAAGGATTAGGTTTTTATGTCAACGTTTATATTTCTTAAATGCTTGTAAGAATTTAATTACTCACGAACTAGTGTTGCAATTAGCTAGAGAGTGTTGATCCTAACATTGATTTTATAATTTCAATATGTGTATGATCACTAAAGAATGATTTGACATCTATATTCCTTAATTTGAAACTCATCAAATTCAATTTTTACATGTTTTATATTGACGGTCGACCGCGAAGCGTAAAGGCTAATGCGGCAGTCGATCCAAGCATCGACCATGAATGTATCATTTCCTCACAGAGGCTGGTGGTCAATGCGACGGTCGACCGTCACTGTGCACGGACTGAAAAATATATGATGTTATACGATTTTATATGATTTTTGGAGGCTTTGACTATTATATGAATATAATTATTGAATATGGTGGTGAACAGTGCTCCCCCACATGTAGGGGAGCATTGTAGCTCTTCCCTATTATAGAGAAGAGCAAGGGTTGGCTAGTGCAAGCTGAATTTTACCCACTTCCCTGTATTTGCGTCCCTATTATAGGGGAGGGCGGCATTTGGGGCATCTAATGCGGATGCCCTAAGGGCATAGGAAATCAAATAGGGTTCCGTGTTTCTAAATACATCCAGTATTTTACTGCATACATCCCTAATAAAATCTTTTCAATTAATACCCAACATATCTTTTAGTTATTTGACTCAAATACCCTTCACCGTCGTCTTCTACCTTTGGACCTCCAACATCGCAACCGACCCATAAAATTATCTCCCAACTCCACTACCATGATGAGCATGATGAGGTATATGATGATGATCAAGCGGGTTGATCTCTCAGTCGGATGACGACGGTGAAAAATACGACACGAAGAACCGAGCCTAGATACTCGGTTCGGTACGAATGCACCGAACATTCATAGCATGTTTTGTTGGAACCAACCGAACCGGTTTGGTGCGAATGCACCAAACAGGCTATGTATGTGCGGTTGGTTCACACTGAACATACAAAGTATGTACAAACCAACCGAACAAGTATGTCTCTATGGTTGAGCCCTTTTTACAAATGACCACTCCGCATCTCCATTTGTCATCTAATAGAGATTCACTAGTTATAATAAACCATCCTTAGGTTATTCTACTACATCTTAAAACCATATTTAATGGTACCCAGTTTAAAGCTATGATTAAAAAACTCAATTAGAAATCAAATGGGCTATATGAATGGTTCTATATATTGTACATACATTATTTGAGTTGTTTCTATATACCGTACATACCTTATTTGAACGAATTTTATATATCGTACATACCTTAACGAAGCGGATTTTGGAATGTGCATGACGTACGGTCGATGAATGGATCGACCGTGAGTGAATAGATGAGGATGCATGGATCAATCGTGAACAATGAAGGCTGTATTTTGAGCTAGACGGCTAAAGCGACGGTCGACGCATGAATCGACCGTGATTGCGTAGAAGAGGATGAATGGATCGACCATGAATAATGAAGGCTGCATTTTGAACTAGACGGCTGAAGCTAGGGTCGATGTGTGGATCGATCGTGAGTGAATAGAAGAGGATACATGGATCGATGGTGAACAATGAAGGCTACATTTTGAGCTAGACGGGTGAAGCTACGGTCGATGCATGGATCGACCGTGAGGACGCATGGATCGACCGAACAAAATAAGTGAATACCCATTCGATCATGATCCACCGCTCAATATAACTCGAATCGATCAATCATAAACGAAGAGGGTTAGAGAGGGTTAGGGCATCGGACTTTGAACGGGTTGCCACACGGAGAGCCGATGCGAACGCATGCCCGCCGGTCGCCAACCAGGTCGGGAGGTAGAGGACGATGAGGACGTGGTTGCCGACCAAATCGATCGAGAGGCAGAGGACGATGAGGGTAAATTAGGAATGTTATGAAAAAAGAGCTATGGTTTGTGCTTGATAATAGACCTGTACATGCATGATCTCAGTTGATCTTCAACATGACAGTTGTATATCTCTGCGTCTTCTTTCATTTCTATATGGGTTATGCTTAGTGAATAAAATTGCCTGGATGTGCTGAAACATGGCAGTTAGCTTAATTTGTGAAATAAGTAAAATTTTGATATCCAATTGATTTTATTTTTGGATATGATGATCTTAGTGACCTATAGGATTGATCTGCAATTTTGGTTTTAATCCGAGGAATGTTTGAAGGATTTATGAGTCGTTTATCAAATCTGATTTGAAACCAAAATTATAGGTTTTTGTCTGCTTTCTTTTATCCGTTTGATCCAATTTTTAGATATGTGATTCGAGGTATTTCATTGAGTGGGAAGGGGAATATCAAGTTTTATGTCAATTGAATGAATAGATTTAAAGTTATGATTTTTTGAAGTTATTATCTTGTTTGCTTAGTTTCAATAACTTGATCTTTAACCTTGTTATATATATATATCTGTGTGTGTGTGTGTAAGCCCTTTGTGTGGCCCAATCATATTTGTGGCTTGTAGTTGAACAAAGGGAGTCATGGCCATTGGGATGTGTAGAATAAACGGGCTGAAGGTGTGCCCTAACTTTTATGCTTATTATAACTGTTGTATCTTCTGTTATTGTCTGTGTGACCGGGGTTGTACCCCGTTGTAGTATTTTGGTTGACGGCCCGTGTGTGTCGTCATAATGCTGAAATTTATATTAAATATTAACATCATTTGTTTGCTTAGTCTCGTGTAGACGTGTAGGCCTGTTGCGTCTACTTATCTGCTTTATCTAGACCTTTGCTATGTTCACCCCTTGGCGAGCTATACGCTGCACCTAGCCCTGTATATTATTTGGCATATTGTTACATGCCTGAAATCTTATCTATGTGTGTGTGAGCATACATGCATTTGACTACATTAGATGCATTCTAGGCTAGGCGTGTGCGATTGGTTGATTGTCGATTCGAGGGCTCGGGCAGTTCGGATCTAGCCGTAGAACCGAGGATGGGTAGCAAGGTTTAGGACGTGATTTGTTATGATGATATGATGTTATCGAGGTTACTGTTTAGTTAGCTGCAATTACTCTGATTGAGGTGTAGAGGACGTCCTAGGTTTCAGGCTCAGTTTCAGTTCCACGGTTAGGGGAAGTTACGTACTACCCTGGGTCTTACCCCTGTTGTGTCGGCGTTGGAGCGCTTGGTTTGAGAGGGACAACTATCGACAGCGGAGGCTAGTCATCAGAGTGCGTGCCCTGGGGTAGGCGTTAGACGTAACGTGAGTTTCCCCTAGATATGAGATGGAACCTGGAAATTTACTATTTCCTTTCCTTCGTGAGTGTCGTAGTATAAAATCCTGCTGACCTTATCGTTCACTCTTACCCGGGCTGCATTTTACAAGTGTACGCGTCGGCTCTTCTTCCGTAGCACTCGCTGGACAGGCTTTTTGTGGCGCGTCGACCACTAGAGGTGTTTGAGAACTTGGGGCTCAGTCTTTCCTTTTTTATGATATAAATGTATAATTTCCTTCTGTCAGGATTTTTGAAATAGTTTTATATATGTCCTTTGAGTTTCAGTTTTGTATCAGAATCTTGTATTATGTTAGAGATTATAATATTGACCACAGATCAATTGTTTAATTTAGATGTATTATTTTATTATAAACACACCAGTGATGGATTGAATAGGTTTGAAACCCTCACGCCCAGGACCGGATGGATTTTCTGGGTTGAGGTGCCACATGAAATGGGTGAAAAGGGTGTTGTGTCAGCTACCCTTTGCCCTTCCCTACAATAAGAAAGAGCTACAGTGCTCCCCCAAACATGTCGGGGAGCATTGTTCATCACCATATCTATTAAACTATGATAAAATAACAGTTGATGTTGGTGGGCCATTAATAAAGTAATAAATATATTATTACTTGTTGCCTCCGATTGCATTTAATTAGTAGAAGTATTGACATAAAATTGAATACTATTTGTTTATAATGTACTTTAATATAAATATATCTCAAAGATTAATAATATAATATAATATTTAAGCATTTAACTAATAGAACTATTGACACAAAATTATATATTATTTATTTTATAATGTACTTTAATATAAATATATCTCAAAGATTAATGGTATAATATAGTATTTAAGCATTTAACTAATAGAACTATTGTCACAAAATTATATATTATTTATTTTATAATGTACTTTAATATAAATATATCTCAAAGATTAATGATATAATATAATATTTAATTATTATATATAATTGTCAAATAATAAATGAAGAATAGGACATGAAAAAATGGGAGAATAAATATTTTAATAACGTAGGGGATGGTTTAGGGAAGTTGATGTAGGGTGTTATGAATAGGAAAATTATAAAATAGGAAAGTAATATATATTAGAATATCCTAGGATGGATGGATAAAGAAGCTGGTGTGGATGCCCTGACAGCTATTATGCATTAGTTGGGCTCAGCCAGCAGTTCCAAATAGACTATAAATGAGCCTGTTCTTGGTGAGGTTGGGTTAGCTTGTCAGAGCCCATATCTCACACCTTTGGTGTCTAGGTTTGCTCAATAATCCTGATACCGGGCGGTTTTCTTAATAGAAATCAATTATTTTAAGCTTGATTCAGATCCAGTAATAATATGAACCATATTGTTTGTATGGATCAAAACGCCAACAACTATCTATAAATCGCTTCGCCGTCTAGTAATTGATTGTGCTAAATAAACAAAGATTAGGAAGTGAATATGAAACATATGAGGTGCGAAACACACTATCACTAAAGATAACTCTCAACTTCCTATTATTTTGAGCACACTATCACTAAAGATAACTCTCAATTTCCTACTATTTTGAGAGAGGGTAGATAGCGGAAAGTGAAGATAGATGAGAAGGCCTCTACCTTTTTCATTATACTACTGCCATCCGATTGATTCAATTTAAAAAAGAAACCAGCCAGTTTCCCGCTTCTTGCAACCAATATCAAAATAGCCAAAATCTTGTCCGAGTTTCAGGTCCCGTGGTGGGCTGCGGTCAGGTTCGGTTCCTAACGAAAACCAATATCAAAATAACCAAAATCTTGTCCGAGTTTCCCGCTTCTTGTAACCAATATCAAAATAGACAAAATCTTGTGTTGTGTCCCAGTTTCAGGTCTCGGGTTGGCTGCGGTCAGGTTCCTTACGAAAACCACATTAATCTCCAGCCAAAACTCGATGAAAGATAAAATCAGATCAATGAAATGAAAAGAATAATTGCATCAATAATAGTAGCAGCTATCAATTTGTCACTATCATTCAAGGTGCTCCTGCATAAATTTAAAATGAATCAATTAAATTTAAAATCCACTTGGGTATGATTTGAATCCTTAAGTCAAAATCATCGGCTCAGCTAGTAAAAAACATTTTAAAAAAAAGAGGGAAAAAAACACTTCTGTCTAACTCATCAAACATATTTAAAAGCTAGAAAACTATGAGAAACTTGATGGAAATACATGAGAGCATGTATCCATATTTACATTTGACATAGTGACCTGAGAGTTTTTTTAAGGCAGCTATGATTGGCAGTAGGAGTAACATGGAGGCACTCAACTTCAACCTTCACTGATTGCGAAAATGCCATCAAGTATCCATGGTTGTACTGAGATCACTTTCTTTGCCTGAGTTGATATCTTCATAGATAAGAGGTACAGAAAGGGCTCGTCGTTAAAGAGTTAGCATATCAGCTTTTGATGCCAACCAGAAGGCTGGATATGTACATCTTCATACTAAGGTAACTGTATTCGGCTGCGTCCATGCTAAATTAACTGTTTTCACTTCAAACTCCATCCTTGAGAGAATATCAAGTACCGTGCATGTAAAATAGGCCAGCATGTGATCCCAGATGTGCACCCCAACTATGCATTAGCTGAAACGAACTCTTGTCACAGGTTTCCGGTTCGCTAGGAGATCCATGAATCCCTGAAATTATGAGTCCATTAATCAACAAGCACAACAAAATTAGTAGTTCGGAAAGATTAAGAGGAGGATGAAAGCATACCTGATATACTTTCGCTACGTGGCCAGCAAATTGCTGAAAAGATAGAATCGGAAAATTTTTCTGCAAAGATTAACTCGCTGGTCTTGATGCTCCAGATTCGCACATAGAAGTCCTCCCCACCTGTAAATATGTTTTGCAGTACAAATGAACTGCCTAAGTCTCTTCTTTTTTTAGGAAATGAAAGCTTACGAAGAAGAAATGCACCTGACATAACAAGTGCTTCTCCAGGATCGACTCCAAGTTGCAAATGCGTGTGGGAATTCACATGCCCCTCATATGATTGGACAGCTCCTCTTTGCAGAAGACGGCGATCAAAGAGCTTCATCTTGTAAAACAGAAAGATGTAATCTCATCAATGAAATTTCTACTGGGGTATGACCAATCAGAAGGCAGTTTGAGGAGAAAATAAATACATACAGGTTTAAATGGCAAAAGAAGTGACAAGAAACCAAATGTCAGTATCTGCAAAGAATGCTTTAAGAGCGTAGGACTGACGCAATCAACCATATGAAACAAATTCATTACTTGTGCAAGCATATGTAATTGCATATTCGCTATGTATAAACTTTATTAAGAAGATTGAAAATAATGTGGGTTTGCTCACATCACAGAAGGCCAAGAACATTAAAAAAATAAATCAATTAGATCAGAAACTCCGTACCAACTACCCATTAGCAAGTTATAAAAAATAAGGAATCTGAATACAATGGAATAGGAGTGGTTTAGAAAATGGTAAAGACATTACCTACCCATTAGAGGAGACCCAAAGAAATAAGGTGATGACCAAGCAGGCTAGCGTATTGGAAATAAGAGTAAACAAAGACAGGATGCCCGATTCCCTTCCAAACAATAGCGCCAACCAATAGAGATGGTTCTGGAAAATTTGACTAAACTAACCAATCTACACTTGAGTAGAGAATTGATTCAAGAAAGAAACCAGACTTTCCATCTTGGAATTTTTTTGATGACCAACACCAATTATCAATAGGTCGTAGAATGGCTCGCATCGATCCTTAACATTAAGTCCCAAATGACAATATTAAGCGCTTGGGAATTCTTCGACTTCATGATTCATGAAGAAGTCCCATGAAGGGATGCTTGCAGATGTTACATGGCACAATCAAGCAATTACTGAAGGCAAAACCCATATGTAAATTATAGTCCCCTCATGTGAAATGCCTTAATGTTGAAGCTGAAACTGGTTGGTCTCAGGCTCTCAGCTAATTACAAAGTTAGTTCCATTCAAACTAGTTAAACACTTAAACCTATTGAAAACTGATATTTTCTTCGTTATACTTTTTCTGCCATGATATTTTCCAAAATCAGAATAATTTGACACTAGATTTAGAATAAGAGAAATATTCCATCAATTAGAACACAGAACAGGGATTAGCAACTTCCATTAGTCATGGCTATTTGTGGCCCCAAGAACGAAAGTTGCCAGTTGTTTTGGTTCGACATTCATGAATATGAGCCATTAACATCCAAATGCATGCCTAATAAAAACATATAAATGAAGACTTCTCAGCAGAATAAAAGAATAAGAGCCTCAACTCCTGAACCTAATATAATTGTGCACGTGTATGCAGAGAGATGTGCGCTTGCACACAAAGATGTGAATTGTATATGATGTACCACTATTCTTGTTTCATTTTCTCTGCATCTGTGAGAGAAAGAAAATATAGATGGAAAGCCAACTCACAGATCCATCCATTGAGCTCGCCAAGAAGTACTTGTCATCAGACTTGAGTGCTACCAAACTGCAGATAGCATCTGCATTTTAGCAAAGAAAAAAATAGATACACGGAGCGATATAGAGAATTTGGGTGTAACCATCTAGAAATGATACCTGCAAACAGCTGAGGACATGAAGGTGGAGTTCAACTTTAAGAAAGACGATTTAATTTTGTGAGTGGATGAGGTACTGCACAGTGCCTATAATGTTAACAGATCCATAGAGAAACAATTGAATTAGACATATCCATAAATTTGTAAGCATGTCAAATAAAGCAGTAATCTTCTAAAGGACAAAATAAGAGAATACGTTCACACCGTGTGCTATATGCATAAAGTAAAGATGGCAACTACGTGTCTAATCAAACAGGGCACGGCATAGGCACATGCAGGTGCATGTGGACATGCAAACAAACATTAGGGTTTAATTCTCATTCTTAAATGAGTAAAGAAAATCAAACAGCTTTATGTTTGATGAAACAAATAAATATACTAAGCAGCACTACTTTGCACAAGAATGCCTACAGCAGATCACTTTTAGAGAAAAAGCTCCTCATGATGAAATGTCTACAAAAAGTTAAGCTGTCAAGTTGGACAAACATAGATAATAATAGACAACCATAATTAGCTGATCTGGACATAAACAGAACTAAGCTTTTTCAACATGTTGATAAGTTCAGTAGATGTCGGCTATTGTGCATCCTCATCATTATATGCATAGGAGGCTCTTTCCCCAGAGAACAGAAAGGTAAAAGAGAAGGAACAATTTGCTACAGTCTCATTAAATGCAAAGGAAAAGGCATGTGGTGTTACAAATACCTCAAGCCTCTGCTTCCGGGACCTTTTGTCTTGTGTACCTAGAGATGTACCAGCTATTCTGGAAGCATTCTGTCTCGTATATGCAGGTCTGGAGGAATGCTCCATGTTATTAGATTGTCTATTGCGAACATCAACTTCAATTATTGCCCCACTTCTAAAGCCACATAGGACAACATTTCCCTGCAGTGAGGAAAACAGAGTATTATAAAATTCAAACAACGCAATCAACATAGAAAACACAATACAAAACGAGCCCAAATCAACATCAGTGTTGCCACATAAAATATGAGCGCACAAACTAAAACTTGTGGTACCATGGTAGCGACAATATACAAATAGGAGTAGAATAGCAAAAATAACCACACCAAGAACCTAAGCCACAGGACATACTGATCCCCTTTATGACTAAAATTTTATCTAGTAAAGCACAATTTGATCAGAACAGTAGATTGTGGTCACGAGTAGCACTAGCTTATAATAAGGCCTTCACAAGAGAAAGCATACCACCAATCTAACCTAACGGGAACACAATTAAGAAAGGCTAGCACAGTATCAGAAGTTACTTTAATGTCAAAACTCTATGAAAGATGGAAAAGTAACTCCAGAGCAAAATTACTTATGACTTCAAATCTAAACGAAATAGTAAAGAGGACGTACAGCTCTCATTGGTTACTAATTAAGGCCAATAATATTTTTGAGTAAAAGACAAATGGAGTACCACAAGTATTGTTCAAGTTATAAAGCCTACCAAAGTTCTCACCTCCAAGAGAATGATGGTAAAAAAAGTTCACATTATCCTTCTTATATAATCTTATGATGGCCTACCTGAAATAAATATGTACCTTACTCAAAAACAATCAGCCTAATGGGAACACTGCAATAGACGTATGATAAAGAGAATGATAAAACTTTCTCATATAGGAATAACGAGAGCTTGATGACTTCCAAAATAATGCTAATAATACAATGGTAAATGAGGTATAGAAAAAGAGAAAGATGAACTAATCTCAGGTGAAGATAAAACAACTGATAAGTCATCCCACAATGGGCTCGCACATTTCATCCCACAGAATCAAATTCCCAAGGTCTCAAATCATTTAGATAAGTATTAATCACCAATAGTGAGAAACCAGTCCCTATCCAACTGAAGGTCCGAAACTCCTAATAATTTCACAACATAACTACCTCTAACAGCACAATCATAAAAATTAGTGTCTATCCACAATAGGCTTTAAAACCTTAATCTATAGATGATTAAAATAAAATGTAAGCTTCCTTGTTCAATTGGAAAAGTTATGGAGACATATCCACCATAAATGCCACGTAACGACTTAACATGCAGCTTAGCATACAGGGAAAGTAAAAACTAACTTTAATCTCGGATGTAAACTCGGGAATGTTACCGATTGATCAAATTGTTGTGCGAAGATGTCACTTTTACTCCGGTATACCCATGATAACCTTCCAGTTTCTAAGTTTATCAAAGCGGCTCCCCGGTTTGTACCTAGGAAATAAGGTGATCATTAGGAAAGCAGCTCAATATTTCAACTGCATTCCTATGAGATAATTTCGAAGACAAAAAAACAAAGAGACTATTAACAGCTACCATATAAACCATCTGCAGTAAATCCAAATTAGGATTAATACCTTATAGCCCCCCCTGAAAACATACTTTCACAATACGCCCTACACTTTTGAAAATATCATATACCCCCTGAAAAGATAGTGTCATCTCCTATAACCTCTTTAATCTGATTAAGAGACTTAATTATGATAAAAACGCATGATAAAGTTGTGAAATGACTAAGATGCCCTTGGGCATTAAGACATAAGTTTAAAAAATACACCCATATACGCAATATCATTGGGCATAGTTTAGTAATTACACCTATATATTCATATTAACTTAATCTCATGGGGTTTTTTGAAATAACCTTATGTTTTCAGTAGGTTATATGATATTGTCAGAATTGTGGGGGGCTTCGTGATATTAGTATGTTTTCAGGAGGGTTATATGATACTAACCCTACACATTATACAATAACCAGAGTTACATCTTCTGCCAACAATTAATCTAAAAGATTCATTAAAAATTTTATAGGTAATTCTATTGCCATACATTAGGGACCTTGGCCTTATTTTTACTCCTGGCATCATTGATTTTTTAGTAGTTTTTTTATTTCTTATGTCTTTATGTTTTCTATTTCAGCATTGGTTACCTGCCTTTGTAATGACATCAGATATACACTGTGTCATTCTATTTTGACTCCAACCAAAAAGGATCAGCCTTAGTCTCTGGAGATAGGGCAGGGGGCAGGAAAGGATCGTAGGAACTTCTTCCTACCTGGCCTCCTTAGGGAATGCGTTAATCAAATTCGAAGAGCCAATGCTCTTTCATCTTCTATGGATATTATGACATCAGTAGCACATATAATGTCCAATTATGCAAACAAATCGCAACCATAAGCGGATCGAACAAAAACAGTTGTTGCAAGAACTCACCAAGTACTGCTTCTGACCCATTACAACTGCAATCAGCAGTCCATAGAGTGCCATCAAATGAAGCAATTTTTGAAGTTCTTTGATGAAGACTAGGAGCTCTTGCACTGGCGTCTAAAGGTTCATTAAGATTAAGAGTATATACAGAACCACCAGACAATCCCGACCCAAGAGTAGTCACCATGTTTTGTTTGGTTAAGAAAAACCTTGTAGTCTTGTACATCTAAGTGCTAATCAAGACAACAAACTCTATAAAGGAAATTTTAGGAAATCTGAAGAATGCCATGGATACAGTGCATGCTTGAAAGATGAAGTATCCTGAGTTGAGTCAAGTGAGCTCTTGCAAATCCTCCGAATGCAAGATATACTAGAAGGAAAACTTGCAGTGTAGTCACTTGAACTCCATATACTTCCAACTACGGGAGTCGATGCTTCTCTCGAATTTCTATCAAAAGGCCAGACAAGTTCGGGCATGTATTTGTGGCCGCAGTTTAAATATTGCCCAACGTTTCCAACCTCATAAAGACTGCAGCAACACATTTTGTTAGCATCTTTTATGCAGAAACAGAGGACATCAATAATTAAAAGGAACAAAAAATATGAATAAGTAAAGAACAGACACATGACTCCTAAATTCAAACGAGATGTATCCAATTTTAGTTAAGATCTATGTGCTGCCACTGTATTCTAAGTTTACTTTTTTCTATCCTCCAAAAACTCATAAAAGACTGCAACAGCACATTTTGTTAGCATCTTTTTATACAGAAACAGGGGACATCAATAATCATTACAACAGTCAGCCAGAACAGGAACGAAGAGATTGAATAAGCAAAGAATAGACACATGACTCCTGGATCCAAACTAAGGATATCAAATCTAGTTAAGATCTTTGTGCTTCCACTATATTCAAACTAAATATATCAAGGGTTTTTTGTATATCGCCCCCTACATTTTAGCAATATTGCAGAAAACTAAATCTCTTATCGTTTATTGTAGAAAACTACCTCCTTTATCGATTAAACTCGCAAAACACTACCTGCCATCGACTTTCGTTAGCCTGTGTTACCTTTTACCTCCTAAACATGGTTAACTCAACCTTACCTGACATGTAACTGACCAAAATGCCCTTTCCATTTATACGTGGGCATCAGCGACAATTTTAAACGGAGGGGGCAATATCATCAAATCACATACAAAATTGATGGAAGTTGACGGCAGGTTACCCCAAGTAGTTTTTTGTGAGTACAATTGATAAGGGAGGTGGTTTTATGAAATAATGCTAAAATGTAGGCGGCGATATGCAAAAAAAAAAAACCATATATCAAATTCCAGTTAAGATCTTTGTGCTGCCACTACATTATAAGTTTTGCTTTTCTCTATCCTGAAAACCCGTGGGTGTTGGATGTTTATCCAAGAGGAAAATGTAACCCTATACATGGTCTTCAAATTATGCCAGCAAGCTCAATACTAGTAGAACTCTGATTACTCCTCATGAAAACGAATCCATAGAAGGTTGTATGCAGTTTGATCATCATATCTTGTACTGAGAAGCATGGATTGCCGTGCCGGTCCGGCACTGTGCGTGCCGCCCGACACGTACCGTACCGGTGGGTTGCCGGC
The DNA here is from genome assembly GCA_963920575.1 of Narthecium ossifragum. Lineage (NCBI taxonomy): Eukaryota > Viridiplantae > Streptophyta > Magnoliopsida > Dioscoreales > Nartheciaceae > Narthecium > Narthecium ossifragum. The sequence goes on from OY986972.1 coordinate 20,643,437, forward strand.
ACAAAAAACCCCCCCGTACCGTGCCGAGAAGAAGAAAGAAGAAATAGGAGTAGAAGGAGGAGGAGAAGGAAGAAAAACAACAATGGCACGGGGGCGTGCCGGACCGGCACGCCCCCGTGCCGGCGGCACGTACCGTGCCAGCAGGCTGCCGGCACGGCGTGTGCCACCGGGACGGCAATCCATGCTGAGAAGGTCATATGCGTTTATGAAATGACTAAGTTCAGTTCGATTTTTGAGTCCAATAATACAGTGCAGCTTATACAAGGGAAAGATTTTGGTTGACATGAGTGACATGCTAGGGGGTAACTAGTTAGATTACAATGAAACTTTGTCATAAATAACTGGACAGCTGTTCCATTCTGAACTCATTGATTAGTCAGAATGATGTCACATGATCACGTCAGAGATCATGTGGCAAACCCACCCTACACTTCACATAGGAAACGTGATGACGGGCTTATATTGTAAGTGATGATAAAGAATCCATTGAAGTTACAAGTTAGGAGTTGAGCAAAACCTTATTAAGAGAAATGGCATTTCATGGCATTTCTAATAAGGTCAGACAGAGAGAGAGTTGATAAGAGCAAAGTTTACATATTCGCAATTGCATCCCTGTCTGCCAGGACCCCAAAGATTAAAAGAGATTAGGCTTCAGTGCAGAGTTTCAAACTTGCCCAAGTTTCAACAATTTTGATTCGGCCAAGTTAAAGAAGCAGCAAAGTCAGAAAAATAAGAGAAGTGCATGAAAAATATGTTAAAAACTGTCAGCATGACAAAGCTCTAAGCACTAATAGGCAGAATTATTCGTATACTTATGGAGCAATGATGGTCTATTTTGTTACCAGTAAATATGAAAGATATCAAGCAGTAGCTTACAATTAATGCTATCATCAAGTATGAATATGCAAAGTCAATAACTATTCAATCTGATCGGTAATTGCATAACTAACAACTAATGCTACTTGACAAAATATACCAACTTGGTGGGAAACACCCAAAGTAAAACTTAATCATGAATGCCAATTGCTTAATAAAGAGGACCAATTCGAATAATCAGTCAATTGGCACCCTCAATTGCTTGCTCAAATTATCCCAAATAATGAGCACCCCACAGTTCGGCTGCCAAATATATGGTCATATTGTTAGTTGGCTCACCCCCAATTTGAAAAGCCACATTAACTAGCGTAAAGCCCAAATTATGGATCAGTTGGGGTGTTAATTGCTTCACTATGATAATCGATGCGGCTAATCATGTCATTGTCACCATCAGATGCTCGAGTGAGTCAACACCAACAACAATGACTCCTCAATCGAAGTGCTGATTGCATAATTACATTGCTGCCACGTTACTTAATCACTTAATAATATCAATGTAAGAGGCACGAAATTAAAATGAAATTAACAAATTTTTAACTATTTCATAGTGCAATTTCTTACTTATCTTCCCAATTTCACTAATTAATCAAATGGCAACATAATTTAAGGATTTTACTGTCAACTATTTAATCGCATCCCAAATTACGATTTCTGTCCATTGAAGTGCCAACTAGTTAATTAATACATTGCATAGTCTCCAGCTAAAATAAGGAAAAAAAAACTAGATAATAACATAAAAAAACTATAAAAATGATGAGACAATGGTTCATAAAACTTCAGGTGTTACTCTTTCTGCAACATACACCCTATGAACGCTGAAAAATGCGATAATCACAGGAATTTTAAGGGACATGCAAATCTGAGTGCACAAGCATAATGTATTCACAGTACTTTATAAATCACATGCTCAATACATAAATACCATAAAATTCTCCATATATTTCCCATGAGATTAGATGATTTGACACGCAGACGTCAGCCAAACGTCATATAGTTATACAGTTGACATCCAGAGAATGAAATAAATTGTAATAAGAGTGCTTTAAAATTCATAGAGCATCTAACCCAATGGAACCATTTATACTGCCTGCTGATAATAGAGATGTTTCCTTTAAACCTCTTGGAGTCTGAATAAGACCATTCAATTGCTCTAAGGCACCGTCAGCAACACAAGTTGTGGATTGATACTTCCAAACCTGTCATAGCCATCTTAAGGATTACATTCATATTACATACAAGCAGAAAAGATAACAAAGGTAGGCCGTCAAACAATTCACACAAGTAAGGACGCATTGATCACAACAATCAAACGAAAGTATACGGAAACTTTTACCATTTTGACCACAAGAAAAGTGCTGTGCAAATTCAACCATTCTTTGTAATCTAAAACTTGTAAGTTACACTATGAAGTTAGGAAGAGGGCTATAAACTAAGAACGAGTTTACATGAAAAATTTCTCTCGCGGTCAATTTGACATTTTCTAAAAAGTTAAATATAGAGATTGTTGTCAACAAAAGCTCTGCTATGTAGCTTACCAAGTAGAAGCACACAGATACTTAGTGTAATTAAGAAAAAGAGACTATGGATAGCATAAGATAGGATATAATCATGGCAAGAGTAAGGACACAGCGTTGAACGGCATCATAAAGTCATGGGACTTGAAATATCAAACTAGAGGATAAAAGATCTTTATAGAACAAGGTCAAGCATATGTTTTCTAGCACAGAGAGTCCAGTTAAAGCATAGATAATGTTCTCCACTCTAGAGGCATAATTTATCTCAAAGATAGGAGGAGATGCATTGAGTCTCAAGTCGGCTCCAAACATAAAACTTTTGGATCATCATAAACGTTTTTTGTGTTTGATTATGATGTGACTGCTAGCAGTAAAGATGAGGATGAGAATGAGGACAGTAGCAACAGTCCTACTAAGGATGCTGACCAATGTATTGAGGATACAAACATACCATTGGATGAGAAGCTTGCAATTTGTGGTATTCTTGTCTGAAGTTGTGTCTGGAAGTATTGGACTTCAGAACTCTACCATGCAATTCCCTAGATTGTAGCAGGTCAGAAGGTTTTATTCTCTTTCTACTGACCATCTTGTCTCCATGGTATTTCTGCAAAATATAAAGGTGGTGCATTAGAATGACTTTTCCAACACCAACCATTGTCATCATCTTTTTTTTAACGTCAAACTAAAATCAATATCACAACTGTTCCATGCATGATAAAGGAACCTGCAGGAACAGACTACAATAAAGAGACCATAGAACTTCTAGAAATTAATTATGACATTGGACTTTCAGCTCTGTAAAAGAAATCAGTAGTTCCGTCAGCCACTTCACGGTTCAGATGATATCATCAATGGAAAAAACTCCCTATCCATGCTCTTATAATGTTTCTCATTTGAAACCTTGAATAAGCTCCGTACCATGTCATCTCCATACATCTGATCTAAATTCTAATGCCAGTCAATTATGAACAATACAGGCAGCCTTGCCATGAGTATCCACCGATAAAGAGCATATCAGCTACGAAATCTCAAAGAGTTAATCAAAGATACTTCCAAGTCTGGACATCTGTGCTTACTTGAAAGACAGAAGAAAAGTCAGTATTTTGTTCACTCCATAATAACAAGCTCAAATACTCCATTTCCACCTTTTTTTTTATTTTTCCTTGGGACATACAGAGATCCATAGCAATAGAAAAGACTTCTGAATACATCAGACGACAATAAAGTGAAACAATATCCCAAAATTTCCAACAACCCCTAAGTAGTAAAACCCTCTCTCTTGAAACTTGCACAATGATCCAAGATCCTCCACTTCTCCAGAAATTAAGTTTACTCTATTGATATCATCACCTCCTCCTGTGCCAGCAGGCCATCTCAATTGTCAGGAAGGAAATTGAAATGAAAAAATAGAGATGATAGGTGACTATAGTATACAAACTATTCATCAATTTGACCCAATTGCAAACTCCCAAATTGACATCCTCCAAAGAAAGTCCATACAAACATCATGGCAAACACTTCTCAAGAACTAGATTACCAACAGTACGACGACTGCCTCAACGAACCTGCTTACAAACTTCCACTTAGTCAAGCTCCATCCCCGAATCCGGGAGAATGCCCGCTTTACCTTATAGGTTTCTTGCGTTTGTTAGTATAGTATGCAAACCCCTAATGAGCTGAAAGTTAAGGCATAAGTACCTTGCCCGGCTCAGAGGAGGAGGAAGAGGACGACGCCGCGAGGCGCTTCGTCCCAGGTATCGGCCCTTTGACCGGAAAGTACCGGTTCTTCTCGGCATCGAAGTAGAACCCCGGGAGATCTAAAGAAACACTCCTCCACGTAAGAACATAGGAAACACCGAATCACATAGAGAGAGAGAGAGAGGCGTACCCTTCGGCGGTGGCATCCTAAAGAGCGGGGCGGGAGCTCCTCCCCTTCCCGTTAGACGACCGCCTATATGATTTCAAACGAAGGGCTCTTCTTGTTGATCGCGCTCTGAGGGCGGTTAGGTCTCGGTAAGAGCCGGCTTCCTGGTAGACACGTCGTTGGTCTCCTTTCTTGTCGATTTCGAGCCCGTTATATGTTTCATCAAGTGGGGTTGCCCCGATTGGTCCAAATGTGATTCGAATCAGGTCCCATTTAGCCGGTCGGATCTAATTTTTTGTCTTATTTATCAGCAAATATTAACCAAATAGTAGGTGAATTTAATCTGTTCATTTGGGTGTGAAGCATGTATGGTTCGCTCTTATAAATCGAGTCATGATGCATCCACATTATTAGCGAAACCGCCCTGTGCAGTAATGAATACGCAGAGAGAACAAAAAATAGATAATTGGTGTTTACACCATATTTGTGAAACTTATTAATGACTACACCCTATTATTAAGATTTAAGGTCTTAACACCATTTTAGATCAGTTATGGATAGTTATTGTGGTTATTTATTTTTTGATGGCCATTTTACCCCTATGATAACCCAAATCCTAATCCCATCTACAACTCCATCATCCCCGTCCCTCTTCCCTTTCTCTTATGGCCATCCCTCTCCCAAGGTCCTCTGACCCTCCTGTCCCGTCCCCTCTCCATCCTCTCTCCCTGCAACGCTACCGCCGCGCTCAAGAAGTGTGTCGCCTCCGATCCGTCATCACAGCGCGACAACGCCTCGTTTCCGTCGTCGACGGAGGAATTTGTGACGGACGACGCTTTCTATGTCTACTCCGACGACGCCGCCACCCCACGCCGTTCGCGATGTGCTCATCTAAGCTCGTTATAGCCTTGCGCAACCTCGCGCCGGTGAGGATGCGGCGAGCCGCCACGCCGTATGCGACGCCGGCTGGCGCGCGGCAGGACAAGGTGGATGGTGCGTTGCCGGCGTTGAGGAAGATGACGGCGCGGGGTTTGATGGAAGGCTGGGGTTTCACCGGGGTGGCGACGGGTTGGGTGGAGAAGAGAGCCGGCGGAGGCGGTCTATGGCCCGGCGATGAGAACGATGGAGGCTGACCAGGGGGTGGGGGAAGACGGTTTGGGCAGAGAAGAAGAGAGAATCGGGGGTGGGGGAAAGGAAATTAGAGGAGAGAGGGAATTTAGGCTGGCGGAGGAAAGAGAAAAGAAAGTGGAGAAGAAGATTAGTGTGTAGTTAGAGGGAATTTAGGCTGGCTTAAATAGAAAAATGGGTTTAGAAACATGAAAAGGTTTAGAAAATAGAAGAAAATGCTTGAAAATATATGTAAATTGTCTATTTTTCAATCATGGAAAGGTATAGAAAATAGAAGAAAATCCTTGAAAATATATGTAAATGGACCAAACATTTGTATCACCCACAAAGAGAAAAGAGAATTCTGGGTCGAACATGTATATTTTCCACAAAAAGAAAAGAGAATACCGGATGAAACATGTGTATCAAGAACAAAGAGAAAAGAGAAAAGAAAAAAGTGGGGGCAAACATGTGTATTCTCTTTTCTCTTTGTGTGTTAATGCACATGAATGCCTCCACTTTTCTCTTTTCTCTTTGTGCTTGATACTTCTCTTTGCAGAATTCCCTTTGCAGAATTCCCTTTGTAGAATTCTCTTTGCAGAATTCCCTTTGTAGAATTCTCTTTGCAGAATTCTATTTGAAGAAACCAGTCTCTTTAAGCTGAATAAATGTATGGTTTCAAGTATTAAATTCTTCAGACAATTCTCTTTTCCCTTTACAATATTCTCTTTGCATTATATTTGAGTTATTCTCTTTTCTCTTTGTAATATACTCTTCACAGAATTCTCGAATTAACTTCTTTCTCCTTTGCAGTTTTCCCTTTGCTATAAGCACTTTGATTAGTATACAGAATAGGTTCAGTTATTCTCTTTCAAGAAGTAACTCCGCAATATTCTCTTTGTAAAGTTAGCTGATTATGAAGCATATGAATCCAAAATTCTCTTCGCTATATTCTCTTTTCTCTTTTTAACCACAATTCTCTTTTTCTCATCATGAATAATACACATGTTTTATCTAGAATTCTCTTTTCTCTTTGTGGTTGATAAGCATGTTTGATCTAGAATGCTCTTTTCTCTTTGTGTGTATTAGCACATGAATGCCTCCACTGTTCTCTTTTCTCTTTGTGCTTGATACTTCTCTTTGTAGAATTCTCTTTGCAGAATTCCCTTTAAAGAATTCTCTTTGAAGAATTCTCTTTGTAGAATTCTCTTTGCGGCTGGGGAAGCAGGGGGGGCGGAGGAATGATTTGGAGTAGGGGGTGGAGGGCGAGTGGCAGAGTAGGGGGGGCGGATCGGGGCTGGGGACACGGGGAACGCCCGATCGGGGCTGAGGTCGTGATAGTCTATTGTAGTAATTATCAAGGCATAATTTCTTTTTCAAAATTAAAAAAAAAAAGAAAAAAAACACGGGTAATGCAAAGTACATTCGATTTGTTAAAAAAGGAAAAAAAATTGTGAAAAAAAGAGTCCGACGGAGGCTGCCGGATCGACACGGGGGCTGGTGACGCCGGAAGGGGGCCGGAGACGCCGGAAGGTGGCTGGGGACGCCGGAAGGGGGGCCGGGGGGGGGTGCGGATATGGGTCGTTGACGCCGGAAGGGGAGCTGGAGACGCCGGTAGGGGGCTCTGGACGCCGGTTGGGGGGCTGGGGACGCAGGAAGGGGGCTGGAGACGCCGGTTGGGGGATGGGAACGCTGGAAGGGGGCCGGGGGGGGGGCGCGGATCTGGGCTCAGGCGGCCGGATCTGGGGCTAAGGCGGCCGGATCTGGGCTGAGGCGGCCGGATCGGGGCGGTGGATGCCGGAAAGGGGGGCTGGGGAGCCGGAAGGGGGGCCGGGGGGGCGCGGATCCGGGGCATCGACGCCGAAAGGGAGAGCTGGAGACGCCGGAGACGCCGGAAGGGGGCCGGGGGGGCGCGTATCTGGGCTGAGGTG